>OW203738.1:21062776-21662776 GCA_934045075.1 Yponomeuta sedellus
CGATATCCTGTGTTATGTTAACCAGGCACTTCAAAAACCTAAGTTGGTTATATCTATAACAATGGCCTCACATTTTTTAGAAGTAAATGCCGAAAAGCCGTCAGCTCACTGCGATCTATTTAAATTTAATGTCTTTGTTATCTTAACTCCCCAAAAATGTTTTTGGGGAGTTAAGATAACAAAGATAGCTATGTTTTAAATTTTGCCTATTTTAAATAATTTAAAAACCTATTTAGAGGCTAAAAATTTCACCCATGCCGGGATTCGAACCCGCAACCTCTGGCTATCCGTACCAGCGCTCTACCAATTGAGCCAATGGGCGACTCACGGCATCAGTGAAATTTCGAACCTCTTTACAATATTCTCTGTATTACGTACAGAGATTGTAAATATTGTAAATTTATTGTAAATAATATTGTGTAAAAAGGTGTAGTGATTAAGTTTTGTTTTTAAGCCTCAACGATCTTGTGCCTGGTGCCTAGAACCATAAACTTGTAATTTTATATATTTGTCTGTTTGTCACCTGTTGTGTTTATTAAGTAAGTGCACTTAAATAAAAACCCAGACTGAGGCCTTTTGTACAAAAAGATAAATTAAGAATAACGTAAGATAATAATAATATTTTACTGAAGCTGTCTGGTATCGCATTAAACGTAACATTTGTAAAAAGGCAGGCTTATTCTACTTCCGTGTATAAAAATCAGTACATGTGTTTTTATTTAGAAATACAATAACAAATACTTTTTGTTCTATTGAACAAATCTTTACCACATTTTTTGTTACGATGAAAAACAGTTTCAACTAAATCGCCGTTCAAAAATAGCTCTTAAAAGGAACCCATAAAAATGTTAATTCCCCGTAATAAAACAACAACTGCTCTATAAATACGGACGTCTCGAAACGTTCTTATTTCTTGGAAAGTGGGAAGCGTGCAGGAAAACGTGAAAAGAAAATAAGAAAATAATGTCGCCCGAAATAAATCATTTGGTAATTCATGAACTTTTCCTGTCACGAGAGCGAGTATCGCTGTTGGCCGAATGTATTTATAACGTGAAGTACCACAACCGGTCCTTCCGATCGATTGCTGGTGGCCATTACAATTGACAATGGTTTAAGAACAGGGATGGAATAAAGGTTTTTTTTATGCACTAACCCGTGCTAAGGACCATTTTAATAAAAGACCTATTTAGAGGCAAAAAAAATCACCCATGCCGGGACTCGACCCGCGACCTATTAATTTTGTACTATTAAAGGTGACCTATTAATTTTGTACAAGATTTTTTTGTCAATGATTGAAAAAGTGTTTCTGTTTCAGATTTCCTTGTTGAAGCTGCGATACGTTATTGGTGAGTCGAATGTTGTTTTCTCTTATAACAGTAAAAGAAGTAAACATTTCAAACTTAACTTTTACTTGTTCGGTACTGCTCGTGGGGAAGCATAGGGTCTGATTATAGATTCACTCTTCTGACGGTGGTTGGCAGCATCCAATCCAGTCCAACTAGGGTAGATCGTCTGTTCCTATTGGGCTATGGATATTTTCCAGGAAATCCTTGATCCAAACTCAACTAAAATTCTAATATTTAGATTTATTATAAGATTGTCAATGGAAGGACGACCATAAAACGTCAAGGTGCACTTATTATTATCTTGCAAAGTACGCAAAATGTGCTGTTTACTTATAAAATAAGCGTTTCTAATAAACTACCTTTCTTCCATCGCCAACAGGGTCGAACCACAATAGAAACTTTCCCAATATAAACGTCAAAAAGTCGTAAAAATAATAATAAATATCCCGACCAGTCAGGTTAATGCCTGCCAAAAGAACCGACTCTGTTGCCGAATTTTCGTTGCAGAAATTCTGGGCCTTAATTCGAAGCGAATAAAGTTGAGATTGCTCAATCGATTAGAGGATGTATAGTTGGGCAAAGTGTAATTGGACTTTTCACGCGTCACTAAGTTGAAAGCCCAGTCTGCAGGAAGGTATCGTATCGTGGGGACTCACGGGTGGATGTTTCTAATAATACGTTGCTATGGTTACTACATAGCAACGTATTGTTAGAAACATCCACCCGTGAGTTGTAGTACTTTAGTACTGTACTCATTTAACCCCAGTGCCGACCTTGAAATTTTTTTCATATAACTATAGATTTCTTTTTCAAAAACCTATTTAGAGGCTAAAAATTCCACCCATGCCATTAGGTTTATTAGGCACGCAATTAGGTTTTTATATCTCCTGTACGTAATACAGAGAATAGTATAAAGAGGTTCGAAATTTCACTGATGCCGGTGAGTCGCCCATTAGCTCAGTTGGAAAGAGCGCTGGCACGGATAGCCAGAGGTCGCGGGTTCGGATCCCGGCATGGGTGGAATTTTAGCCTCTAAATAGGTTTTTGAAATTGTCCTTAGCACGGGTTAGTGCATTAAAAATAAAAGTAGTATATAGATTTCTATTGTTATTTTCCTGATCAGAGGAAAAGAGGAGGTTAGTGCTTAAGTTTTTGGTGTGTCGATACTGAAATCTAAATTACAGTGGAAAAATCCGCTGCACATAAACTAGGAAATAAAGTTAAGAATTTGATGATCACTACTGAGCTTTAATGCGGTAATAAAATACCAAGTACGTCTTAACACGAAGGCCGTTGAATAGACTTATAACAATAACAGATAGGGATCGATGGCGTCCATTATTTTAATGAAAACTTAAGGGCCTCATTGTAAGCAATAAGTAAAATAAATATACCATATACCTACACCGATACTGTCACACGCACAATGGCTATCTACTCCACTTCTAATATTTTTAAAGTATCCCACTGCTGAGGAAATTCCCCTACCTCAATAATAGGTAGGGATCGATAACGTTCATTATTTTAATGGAAACTTAAGGGCTTGTAAGACCTGTAATAAAACCAAGACATACCTACACCGACATTACCACATGCACACTGACTAACTACTCTAGGCATTATATTTTTGAAGCAGTACTACAGCTGAAAAAGGCCTCAATGTTCCAGTCCAGGTTCTAAGATCCTAGTCCAGCTCTGACCGGATTGGATTTTAAAGCTTGCCGTATCCAGCATCTGCCTGCAGTTTTTCGCAGATCGTCATCCCACCTGGTTAAAGGGCGTCCTACATTACGTTTGCCGAGTCGCGGTCTCCACTCAAGAACACTTTTACCCCAGCGGTTGTCGGTTCTTCGCGAGATATAGCCAGCTCACTGCCACTTCTGCTTGCTAATTCTCTGAGCTATATCGATAACTTAGTTCTCTGTCGAGTTCGTTGTCGTTATCAACCCTTGTATGTCCCCACTGCTGGGGCACGGGTCTCTTCCTGCCTCGCAGGAAGGTTAGGCCATACTCGAGCTGTCGAGTTCATTCTTCGTTTATTTAATTAGCTATTGCTATTCGGCTCTCCTATGTCTTTCCACAATTGGGCATAGGCCCTAAAACACGCCACTTTCTTCTGCCCTAGGCCATTGTCCTAGATCCTCATCCAGCCGCTACCAGATATCGTACTGGGCCCTGTCATTGAGGGCAAATATTTGTATGAATTTCTTAACCCGTGTGTCGCGGCAGCCACCAGTGCTATCGGTAGGGCAGGGGTCATGATTTACCGCGCCACCGGGACCCCGGGGTCCAAAGGGGGCATGCCACGCGAATTACACGATTTACATCCACTAATTAAGCCTTGAGCGTTTTCACATAATACACAGAGTGATTTAAAAACACTTGGTAGCGCTGCATACTTTACCGTTGGTAGCGGGTGTCTTCTTCTTCTTCAGGCTATATTAGTCCACTGCTGGACATAGCCCTCCCCTAATGACCGCCATAGCGCCCTGTCTTCAGCTTGCCGCATCCAGCATCTGCCGGCAGTTTTTCGCAGATCGTCATCCCACCTGGTAGCGGGAGTAGTTGCTAATTAATAAAAAAATTACTGTTACAAAATTTTAAATTGGTACAGATTTCACCGCCTCTCTAATTTTTATGTTGATCGGTATCAGTAGAAATGGTGATCCGAATTTGCGTAATGTCTTATCCATTGATACATCTTAGCAAATAAATAGTTTTATTTATAAAAAGTCGATCCCACTGAAACAAATTTCAGACAACGTTAAAGATGTTTTTTGAGATCAATTCGTGTTATAAACCGTCTTTAATTATATCTAAAGAGTGTTTTAGTAGAATCCACTTTTTGTAAATAAGCCGTTTGAATAGTCTGTGGTAAAGGGAAAAACGTAACCACAAATTATTTACCTCTGAAGAGTGTTTTAGAGGAATCGTGTTTTTATGTAACCGTTAATCTTTACTTTAAATTCCGCGTTTCGTAGTTTTCTGACATTCTACTCTACGAGGAATGTAGCATCAATCACTCGTAGCGCGTAGCGCTCGTAGCACCGTAGCGCCCGTTGACCGTAGCATTTAATGTTGGAGATACTACGAGATGTAGCGCGTAGCTCGTAGCATGAGCTGCTACACATCCGTAGTAAGTTTTGTTTCCTCGATGTTTCACGATGTTTCTCTTCACAGTCGGGTATTGCTACTATGACTTCACAAAATGTACATAACGTGGTAAACAAAGTCATTGGTACATACTGGAATTCTAACCCACGGTCTCCCGATTGAGAAACCGTGGTTTTACCGCTCCGCTTTTGACAGAATTTAGTTTTTGTAAGTAAGACAGGTTGACACTTGACCCCAGCCACCCCTGATGGTAAGCGAAGACGGGGACTACGATGTACTACGATCTACTCCCATTATTTCAGTTACGCAAAAAAATGTAATGTTAATGTAACATAACATTTACATCCAGGCACATACATTGCTTCTGGCCCCACACTAGGATACCCTTTGTCGTGAGAACCAGAAACAGCGACATCACAAACATGTAAACATCCAAGACCTGTGGTTTTCTGTCCCCAGCCGGGTTTCAAACCCGGGAACTCTTGCATGTTACATCTTACCTAGTAGTTTCCACCCACCGCCATCCGATATATCGAGTTTTACCGTCAAATAGATTGTATAAAATTTGTCACCGATACGCAACGCCAATCCGTTTAGGAGGCACTTTCGGAAATTGGAGCGCGCTACCTGGCGTCCTCGCTCCGTGTAATGCACTATGAGCCTCGAATTTAATTTTGTCACTAGTGTTTCTAAAAATAGTAGCGCTATCCGCTTGCGATCGGAGCGGGCTCTGAACTTTTTGAATTGAATCGATACAATCCGCTACTTGACTCGTATGAAATTTGACGCTATAAATGAATATTTCCTGTAGTATTTAACTTAAGAAACTCAAATATATTGACTTTGCTAAGTAAGTATGTAGGATGGCTGCAAAATATGCAAATAAAAAAAAAAATTACCGCTTTTAATTCGGGACGGTGAAAACGCTATCCGCCATGTTCAAAGCATCTTTCGGCTGTAAACAAATATCTGGCAGCCAGACCAGTGGACATTCATTATTATAGGACTTACATCAAAGTGATCTTCACGTATATACACCCGATTTTCAATCGATAAAGTATCAGGGTCTCTTTTGGCAAGTTTGAGCCAATTAATTCGTGTGTTTATTTCACTGGGTACACGAACCCACAATTTCCCGGGGTTCTTTATTGACATGTTTTGCATTCTCGAAAAATGCAATAATGATAATTGCTAATTTTACATGTAAACTCGATGAAATCATGGTTTCGTCGTTGTTATTTCACTATGCTCACAAATCATTCACCGTGTTTTTGGCTGTTTAGCAAAGCAAAGTTTTAAAATATATTTTTTTTTTGTTGCTTGTAGGTCCTTAAAAAATTTACTAAAATATTTTTTGGTCTAATGGAAGAGATATTTACCATTAAGATTTACTTGAAAAGATAGTCAAATAGCGGATTGGCGGCCTTATTACTAAAAGCATTACAATACCCTGTCTCCTTTCGCTGTACTTTCCATTGTTTAGATTTAGAGACTAATACGTCTGTTGCGATTCCCGCCCAGGGTCATTAGCCGGGGACGCGCGTCTATCGCACGTCTGCTTGTTCGTATAATGGCCGCACTAGCACTTCACGCGACCCCTCATTGTCTGCCTGTACAGTCGACTGTACCTTCACATGACCATGCAATAGGTCCCGGGTTCGAATCCCGGCTGGGAACAAAAAAAAACCTCAGAGTGCTTAGTGCGAGTTTTTTAACTACTCGATCGCGTTAACGTAAACTCATATTTCTATGGCATCGAGAAAGCGCCACCTAGCGACAAGTATGGAAATTAAAATAGCTGAGTGGTTTACGTTGAGAAGTGAACACGTTTACCAGCCAAAACACGAATAAACGCGAGTGCGAGTTGTACTGTGACAGCGTTTTGCCAGTTCGAACGGTTAACTTACTCATACTCACTACTCAATGCTCGATTAACGCGGTAGTAAAGTTATTCGATTGGATCTGTCAAACTCGCACTAAGCACTCAGGTCTTGGATGTTTACATGTTTGTGATGTCGTTGTTTCTGGTTCCCACGACACAGGGTATCCTAGTGTGGGGCCAGAAGCAATGTATGTGCCTGTATGTAAATGTTATGTTATGTTATGACCTGCCCTGGTAGTGCGACGATGCGAGTCGTGTGTTCTAAAAGTCCAAAGTCACGACATTCAAGTATATTTTGATTTGTTAATTGAAAAATGTCACATGAAATCAAAGTAATAAGTCAGACTTAATAAATCCACAGTATCTAATTACAATCACTACTGCTTATTTAAAAACCTATTTAGAGGCTAAAAATTTCACCCATGCCGGGACTCAAACCCGCAACCTCTGGCTATCCGTGCCAGCGCTCTACCAATTGAGCCAATGGACGACTCACGTATAGTGTAAAGAGGTTCGAAATTTCACTGATGCCGTGAGTCGCACATTGGCTCAATTGGTAGAGCGCTGGCACGGATAGCCAGAGGTTGTGGGTTCGAGTCCCGGCGTGGGTGAAATTTTTAGCCTTCAAATAGGTTTTTAAATTTGTTCCTTAGCACGGGTTAGTGCATTAAAATAAAAATAGTATAATCATGTGGGTACAGTGATATCGTTCCGATGTTAAAAGCTAACTGCAAAGTAGGTAGTCGGGGCTGTAAGTAATGCAATTTGCTTAAGTCAGATGTCGCTGCCTGTACGTAATACAGAGAATAGTGTAAAGAGGTTCGAAATTTCAGTGATGCCGTGAGTCGCCCATTGGCTCAATTGGTAGAGCGCTGGCACGGATAGCCAGAGGTTGCGGGTTCGAGTCCCGGCATGGGTGTTTTTAGCCTCTAAATAGGTTTTTAAATTTGTTCCTTAGCACGGATTAGTGCATTAAAATAAAAATAGTACTCGTATAATCACTACTGCTTAGCTTATAAATTAATCTGAACGCTCTCTTCTGCAAGACGAAGATGGTCTCAATATCTGCAGCCCGTCCCCATAGTAGTATGCCATAGGACATAACACTATAACACTACAACATAACACTATCATGTTATGGACCATGTTATCTTTGTATGCTGGGATTTTTTTTAGCATGAAACTTGCTAACTCTGCATGCATCGAAAACATTTCATCTGTAACTCGGTAATTACGCATAGAACAATTCATTTAGATAACGTTGAGTACATACATACATACTATACTCATGTACGTATGTATGCACTCAACGCCTCACGCCCGTATCCCAGAGGGGTAGACAGAGACCAAGGACTGCCACTTGCCTCGATCCTGACAGATCACCTGCGCTTCATCAACGTTCACAAGTCGTTGCATGCACGCACGCCGTTTCCGGGTACTTTTTAGCCTCCCCTTCCCCTAACGTTGAGTCAAATGTACAATTATTTTACATAGTTGAGCTAAGTAGCTCTTTCTAAACTTTTGTTCGAAACAGTTTTTTTTTCTTGTATGTCTGAAACCAAGAGACAACGGGGAATGTTTGCACTTAACTCGGATACGTTGGTGTCAATTTTTATTATACAACTTTAAAAAATAAAAAAAAAATCCACTTATAGCTTCCATTACAGGATCAAACCTAAGGCGATAGCGAAGTAAAAATTTAACCTAGTTACATTATATGTACATCGTGGCCCCTATGAACTCGTTCAGTGAGCATGTAAACAAGCAACTTAAATTTGTTCTTCTGTTGACTGTACCAGTTCCATGTGCACTAGAAAATGCGTAATGTAGTGTCTATTCAACCCGACTACAGGCTTTATTGCGAGTCCCGATTCTATCAGCTGGACACATTTCAGCTTCTTTTTGACACTGTTTTCTTTACTATTGGACAAAGTTTGTCTGTGAACATGACTATCTTTGGCTTAACAGCTAGGAGAACTTTTGCCCATTTGTGAATAAGAACGTCAACAAGATTTATTCTGTTTATTCTAAATATATATTGTTGCTCGATACGCCTACATCAAGGACGCGTAGAACGCCCACCATCTCACTAAACTGACGAGATAGCGGCTCAATAAAGTTTCGCGAGGACAGAGAAAAGTGGCGTCTCTTGCGTGAGGCCTATGTCGAGCAGTGTTTGAATATAATCTGACCACCAGATTATATCCTAATTGCCCATGACAATTGCCGGCGTCTGTATCTTCTTCTTCTTCAGGCTATATTTAATCCACTGCTGGACATAGCCCTCCCCTAATGAGCGCCATAGCGCCCTGTCTTCAGCTTGCCGCATCCAGCATCTGCCGGCAGTTTTTCGCAGATCGTCATCCCACCTGGTCGGAGGGCGTCCTACACTACGTTTGCCGAGTCGCGGTCTCCACTCAAGAACACGTTCACTCCAACGGTTGTCGATTCTTCGCGATATGGCCAGCCCACTGCCACTGGCGTCTGTATGCTTACTACCTACTCATTCTTTTCCACGAAAAAATATATTTAATCTGGACGGAGAAACCTAATTCAATCCAATTATGCCCCGACACATCACTAATTTGGTAGACGCTTCTGTTGAAAATTAGTTACCTCACTTGTCCCACGCTCTAGAAGATCTTTCTTTGTCTCATTCGCCTTCGTCTAGCTTTGTCGAGTCTGTTTTGCAGTTACCGTGTAATTACTTAAGTTTTACCTGTCGCATTACGTGAAAATTGGTCGCTGCGTCAGCAAGCGTGCAATGAACAATCCTCACTGACTCTCGTGTGCGCCGGCTTTTTCGTCTGCATTGTTCGACGCGTAGTCAGCGAACCAATGTAACTCCATATGAATAGAAAATCACGTGTTGCCGTTTCATATATTTATTCCATTCTGCTGCTGGCTCAAATAGATGCGTGAATTCATTCAGTGATGTATATTGCATTTCATTCAGCTTTTGACTTGGTCTAGACAAACTTTTTTGTAAAAAATTGCTGAAAGAGCGTGTGTCGGTATTTTTGACTTTGCTATTTTAAAAAACGCACATTTGTGAAGTTATAGTAGCAAATACCGCTCGCTGACGAAAACATTGAAAACATGAGGAAAAGTGGGTGTTCACATACTTCAGCGTGGTGATTGAGCCAACAGATACTAAGATTACACTATTTTTATTTTTAATGCACTAACCCGTGCTAAGGAACAAATTTAAAAACCTATTTAGAGGCTAAAAATTTCACCCATGCCGGGATTCGAACCCGCAACCTCTGGCTATCCGTACCAGCGCTCTACCAATTGAGCCAATGGGCGACTCACGGCATCAGTGAAATTTCGAACCTCTTTACAATATTCTCTGTATTACGTACAGGCAGCAACATCTGGCTTAAGCAAATTGCATTACTTACAGCCCCGACCACCTACTTTGCAGTTAGGTTTAACATCGGAACGATATCACTGTACCCACATGATTACACTATTTTTATTTTTTTTTAATGCACTAACCCGTGCTAAGGAACAAATTTAAAAACCTATTTAGAGGCTAAAAATTTCACCCATGCCGGGATTCGAACCCGCAACCTCTGGCTATCCGTACCAGCGCTCTACCAATTGAGCCAGTACCAATTGAATACTAAGGTACCAAGAGTGCTGGAGGCAGTGTCTATTGAATATTCATGAATCGATAGAAGTCAGTCATTGGCAAACTATATTTTATACCTTAGGCCTTTTTGCACCATGAGATGATTTATACAAAAAACCTATTTAAATGCCAAAAATTCCACTCTGGCCAGGCACGGATAGGTATCAATCAAAAACCTATTTAAAGGCAATTTTTAGCCTTTAAATAGGTTACACTATTTTTATTTTTAATGCACTAACCCGTGCTAAGGAACAAATTTAAAAACCTATTTAGAGGCTAAAAATTTCACCCATGCCGGGATTCGAACCCGCAACCTCTGGCTACGGATAGCCAGAGGTTGCGGGTTCGAATCCCGGCATGGGTGAAATTTTTAGCCTCTAAATAGGTTTTTAGGAAAAACAAAGTCAATACATGCGGAGCCATCTAAGCCGCGGTTTCCCTCACGATGTTTCCCTTCACCGTTAACAAGTGGTATTGCTACTATAAATTGGCAGATGTACGTAACATTCCTATGTTCTGCAGTGGGCGTCAAATGGCTGATGATGATGACGTAACATTGAAAAGAAACAAAGTCTTAGATACATGCCCGCACAGGGAATCGAACCTGGGCCTTTTGCTTCGGAGTCTATTGTTCGGCCTACTGGGCTTCCGCCGCTTATTATTCCGCAGTTTTTCCCATCGCACCTCAGCTCTCTTGGCGCTGCACGCCGCGCACACCGGGTACCGGCAGAATATCAGCGCTGAAGTTTTTTCCCGAACTTCCGGCACACACAGAGTCGTAGCCCATTTACTTTTGCCGCACCTACGTTGGTCACTCTTAGTCCAGTACATTGCCCGGGTACATTGCCGTACCGTGTATGGCTAATTGTCAGTGTGTTTCGCTTTTCATGTATGCTATTGTTTTGTTTGTGATTTCTTCGTGCTGTGACTTGTAACTAGATTTCTATGGTTTCACTTTGTACACGTGTGTGTGTCTTATGTAAATACATGATTTATCTTTCTATCTATTACCTACCCTTCTAATATTCATACATGGTTAATCTGTGTAAGAACGTAGGAGTTAAATGGCCTTTGTGGTCACAGCCACTTAGTACAGTCTCACTTCAGGACTTTATGGCAATAGCTGCGTTGAATGATAAATATACCCGACACGTAGCACTTGAATTGACTCGTGTTGGTTGGCAGTGCCACCAAAATGCAACACACTTAATATGCATTACAGTGCACATGCAAATTGGATCATCAGCCGCTGGGCTTTCACTTGCCTACTATTCCGAGGTGGGGTCAACGCACATGATGGAATTGTCAGCATTGATCACGTGAAGTCCAACAATGCATTAATAATTTGAAAACGCATGTAGTGTTTATGCATCCATCTATTACTCTGTCGTCTCGAACACAGCACGTGCGAAGCGCAGGAGCCGATTCTCGCCCATGCGAAATGAAAGCGTAGACGCAAAATATTCGAAGGCTTAGACATTTGTCGCATAAAAATAAGATAACTCGACACAGTCATTAGACATTTATTTTCTCATTCCCATTCAATCTTAACATGGCGTTCAGAATACAGATTTTGGCTGTCGCTCGACTTTTTACGTAGAATTCCAAGTCGATAATTCCTTGGAGTCGTATACGACTTATTTGCTAATGAAGTGAGAATTGGCTCCGCGGGACGGGGCTCCGATAGTAGCCGAGGTATATTCTAAAAGCTAACAGACTGTACGTACATGCCCGCACTGGAATCGAACCTGATAGCGTGTGTTTCAAGTGGTACCTTCACCCATTTAGTGAAGATGCTACTGGACGCTGTATAAGTCATCGCATTACGTAGATGCAAATGCGAATGTAGTAATGGCTATGAATTTAAAAAGCACTATTGTAGACAGCATATTAACCTTTACACGTGAGCACTCGGTTACGTCAAAGGCGACTTAAGAATTATCTGCTGCTGACTATAAATGTAAAGCGTTTAGTGCAACTCACAATACACAAACAAGTTAATAAGAGATTCGTGATGATGCTGTTTCAAAAAATTCCACATCGAATTTTGTTTGCTTGTTCCAGGATATCATGTTTTTAATTTTTTTTTTCTTTACCTATTTAGTTGAATTATGTCTATGAATACAATGTTCATTTGACATTTTCCAAACCGTTGGGAGAGCGCCAACGTTAAAATTTAACGACTCAAATCCGGCTTAACTTGTTATCTCAATTTCACGATCGGCTGATAAAGATAAACTTTGTTTGAGCGTTACGTCGAATAAAATGATCCCTCTGTTACGAACTCGCTTTGCTTTAAGCGAGCTAAAGGGAATACTTCTTTTAGAGTTTTCTGAAGGATTTATTCTTAGAAGTGTTAATCGCGAAAGTTTCGTAAGTAATATTTTTTTCTAAAAACCTATTTTAATATTAATTTAGAGGGTAAAAATTCCACCCATGCCGGGATTCGAACCCGCAACCTCTGGCTATCCGTGCCAGCGCTCTACCAATTGAGCCAATGGGCGACTCACCGGCATCAGTGTAATTTCGAACCTCTTTACACTATTCTATGTATTACGTACAGGCAGTGACATCTGGCTTAAGCAAATTGCATCACTTACAGCCCCGACTACCTACTTTGCAGTTAGGTTTTACATCGGAATGATATCACTGTACTCACAAGATTATACTATTTTTAATTTTAAAGTGGGTGAAATTTTTTGCCTCTAAATAGGTCTTTAAATTTGTCCTTAGCACGGGTTAGTGCATTAAAAATAAAAATAGTATAATCACTAAATAGATTTTTAAAACTTGTCCTTAGCACAGGTTAGTGCATTAAAAAGAATATAACCTCGCTCATTGTTGTCGAAATGGGGTTAGACATACAGTAGTGCTATACCACAAGATACACTAATAAAAACTTAAATCTGAGGTACAACGGTGGCCGTATTGCTAAAAGCAATTTCTTCCAAACTTATGATGAGATGAAATTAAATTAAATGAAAAGGTTTTATTCAAAGTAGCGCTGAAACTGCAGCTTAATGAACGTTACAATTCAAACTAGGTGTCCATTTCAAAATATAGATCATTTTGAAAAAAAAAAAACGCAACGCTGATGAACGAAATTAGAAAGACGGGAAGCCAGTACAAATTTGAATATTGACACATACTTATACTTGAGTGGTGGTGCTTAAGATCACTGAGGATTAGGAGATTAAATAGAAATAGGAATCACCCGTGTTAATAGGAATCACCCGTGGCGACGAAATTGTATTAGAGACTTAAGGCTAAATTTACGTTACATAAATGTGAAGTACACATCAATGAACATTCCTTAAGGCACTTCGGGGTGCTAACTAGCGCCATCAATGGAAAAAAAATCATAATTTGTTTTTTAATACGTTTTTATCTAAAAGTGTGACAAGTATTTTTCGAACCTAAAGGATCTAGAAGCGGAGATGGCGGGACGACCTCACGACCTTTCTGCCGGGCTGGCAGGGGGTGGCCATGAACAGGGAGGAGTGGAAGGCAAAAGGGGAGGCCTTTGCCCAGCAGTAGGACACAATCGAGGCTACATAAAAAAAGGAACTAGGATCAACAGCCTAAAACTTTAATGGAGTTCCACTAAACACGGCCGTTTTGGCAGAAATTGTTTAAAGTCTTTGGTTTTTCAGTCTACCTTCTACACAGTGCAGTGCAGTGTATGGTTCTAAAAAAAACTTACGAGTAGATAAGAACGTATCTTTAACACGTTGGGATTTTTTTCCATTGGGACCCCGAAGCGTCTTAACAGCCGGTTATGTATCAGACGGTAGATATAGTGTTTGGTAAACTAAATTAGATACACACTGGTGATATGCGGCAAACTTAGAATAGAGCTGTATCACGAGTTGGGAAATTCACGCTTCAGTTGGCATAACATGAAACAATGTCTTCATTATGATATCTCCTTTCCCGACGGTGTTAGTAACATCTGGAGAAATAAATGCTGTAAGAGCTTCAACCGAGCTGTAATCATTTGTCGTAACCTGTAATTTATTGCAATAAAAAATAGTTAGTAAAAATGAGAATTACATTGTAATTGTAAACCGAACTTTGGCCTTTGCATCTACGTGATGACATGATTTATACAGCGTCTAGTGATACCTTCACTCATACTAGATGTGTGAAGGGAGCACTCGGACGCTGCAGTGCCTGGGACATTGTTTTTTAGATGGAGTAGGCTTGCCCAGCACCTATATCATCCTGACAGCCTAGTCGGCCTGGACCACAGGAAAGATGAATCAATGCGTGCGGAGCTATCCAAGCCGCGGGTTTCTTTTACAGTTCGAGTGAAGCATTGGTAGGCCATTGGGATGTAAATCTACTACTCTATCTATAGCAATAGACTAACTTTTGTGAACTATTTTTTTAAAAAACTATACAATTTTAATGACCTCATATCGAATGACTGCTTTTGACTCCAAGCCGTTGGTCTAGCGGAATGACGTCTAATTATTATGCCGGAGGTTCGATACCCATTGGATGCCGCAGTGTGTTAGTAGTAATGACCTCAATCTGGGTGTACTTTCAAGTTATTGATATCCTTGCCTGGTAACCATAGCACAGGGAATCCTAATTTGGGACCAGGATACGTAATTGTCTTTCATCGTCAGGCTATACTAGTCCACTGCTTGACTTAGCCCTCCCCTAAAGAGCGCAAGGTGGTGCTATCATAGGGGGTAATGCCCATAATACCCACGCTGGGCATGCGGGTTGGGGATCGCAGTTCGGTGGAATTGTACTGCAGGGGGCGCTGCTGCCCACCCCCCGGTTTGTGTCCCTTAGTCGCCTTTTATGACACCCGCGGGAAGAATTGGGTTGGTGCTATTCTCTAGGCCGACACCACACAGCATAATTGTGTTTAGTGGAAGTTATTTAATAACTAAGTATTGATAGATGATCAATACTTATTAAATATTAGATAGATGATCCACATTTTACTTTGAATAGAACCTTTTTGATTTGATACGATATGATGGTTAGTTTCTTTAACGCTACAGTATGACACTACAATACGCAACATTGTGTAAATATTCAATTAGATATTACCCAATAAAACATAATCACTACGTGGTTAGACAAAAATGTTCTCCAAAGAATTATAATGTTAACCCGGACCGTGGACATGCAGAATTGAAACCCCGAGGCTCCGGGTCAAACCCGGAGAGGAAGCAGCACTTGTAGTGAGCTACGCCAAAACCCGGTTGGCGTTTATACTTTATTCAAACGAAACAACTCTCGCCGGCCCATCGTGTGGTCTGTCCAATTACTGCGCCCCGCCCCGCGCTTCCCCGCGCTTGCGAAGTGTGTTTGCACTAATGCTCCCCGGGATGGAAATTATACGTGGTGCTATGGGATGCTGGCAGATATACGGTCGCTGGGAAGTGCGGGAATTGTTCTGTCACTATACAAGTTTTTGTTATATTGACGCTTTGTTTTGATGCGTTGGGTGTACTGTTTTTGGATCCAATGGAAAAGAGACAGGGTTTGTCTTGGCTCCGCACCGTCTTCTCGCATACCTTTTCTCGAAGCGTTTCGTGGTATTTTGCTGACCCTTCACTTTGGTTAAAACTAGGGAGCCCAAATTTTCAGATCATGATGTCTTTCGTTTCACCTATTTCGCATTTACAACCATTGGGACCGTTACAAGTCTGAAGTTCTGATGTGCCCTAGTCTGTGTTTGCTTCTCAATTAATTATGCAATTAATTACAATGCGCAGTTTGCTCCAGTTTGTTTATTATACGATCGATACCTTGAAAACTTTCAGTAGAGCTGTACTCGCAAACAAATCGAGCTTAACACCGGATAAATAATTGCTTCATAGCTTTGTTACTTGTAGGTGTTTATCTTTGTCAACATTAATAACGGGCAGTGCGCGAGCAGCCTGCCGGAAGAGAGTAATTGCCCTTTGGTACAGTGACACAACTTAATCTAGACTTATTCATATGTATGTCTTATACATGTAAGATGTAATTATAATTATAGAAACACTATTTGGTACACGTTATTCTAAACCTTTCGCTTAAATAACATAACATAACATAGCATAGCATAGCATAGCATAGCATAGCATAGCATAGCATAGCATAGCATAGCATAGCATAGCATAGCATAGCATAGCATAGCATAGCATAGCATAGCATAGCATAGCATAGCATAGCATAGCATAGCATAGCATAACATAACATAACATTTACATACAGGCACATACATTGCTTCGGGCCCCACAGTAGGATAACCTGTGTCGTGAGAACCAGAAACAACGACATCACAAACATGGAAACATCCAAGACCTGGGGGTTTTTTTTTGTTCCCAGCTGGGATTCGAACCCGGGACCTCTTGCATGGTAGGTAAATAAATTATTAATCATCTATATTAAACCAATTAAACTTTTCACGCATGATTAGTTTACATGCGATTAAATTTCTTTTCACTGGGTTTTGCGTACCTCTTTGAGATACAGGTATGAGTTTATATTTTTTTATTAAAAACCTATTTAGAGGCTATTAATTTCACCCATACCGGGATTCGAACCCGCAACCTCTGGCTATCCGTGCCAGCGCTCTACCAATTGAGCTGGCACGGATAGCCAGAGGTTGCGGGTTCGAATCCCGGCATGGGTGAAATTTTTAGCCATTAATAGGTTTTGAAAAATTTGTTCCTTAGCACGGGTTAGTGCATTAAAATAAAAAATAGTATAATTATATTTTGTTGTCAAAACATAATGTCTTTCTTTTGCCATGTGATATTTACAAAACATGCGAATGCCAACTAAATGACTTGTGTTATAGGTGCTAACTCGACGATAGATTTAATACAATAAATACATATATAACATCCAAGACCCGAGATGGACTAGAAAAGTTCGTTTCCTAGTTTGACCCGGCCGGGGATCGAACCCGTCTTTCGAACCCGATTCATTTACTTTGAATAAAAATAATTGAATTGAATTCATTTTTATTCAACGTTTGTGATTTTTTTTTCACGGTTCCTGAGTGGCGATCGCACAATAATATGTTTTTAATAAAATAGAGATTCAGTGTAGGTGGTAATTTACCGGTGACTGTGACATTACCATTGGTATGAACGTGAATTTCATTATACAGATGTAGAAGCCAACATCCTTGCTCGCAGAAAGTACACACAACCGCTGTCCAACTTTTAGACATCAAGTCGTTCTTATTCCAAAGGCGTAGTGTTGAATTTAGATTGTTAGTGTCACGACAATGTGCTCTAATGCGGCACACACCGGTATACACCGGAAATGGGACGCGCGATGACGGTCTCCAGCGCTTCCTCTTGGCTTGACGTATGTCACAGGATTTTACCCGTGTTCGTATGAATTAGAAATGGTAAGACGGAGAATCTTATACTAAGATAGCTAGGTCTTAATATATAAACGACATCGTTATGAAACTTTGCTATAGGGTTGATGAGGATTCCTCTTCCTCAAAATGAGGAAGTTCCTCATATTTTTGAGGTTTTTGAACTAAAACCGACGACGCGAGCTCCGTCTCTGCTCACCATGATTAAGCTCTGCGAATCGGAGCGAAACCTGGTCGGACTTTTCCGATATAACAACACCCGTAAGTAGGTCCGGACTAAAAGTCTAAAATTTTTGAGGTTCTTTATCCTCTTCCTCTTATTTTATAGGCCTGCGCAGACGAGGAACTTTTGCCCCCAAGGGACAAAAGTCCCTGAATCGTAAAAAATGACCTCCGAGTACTTGTCGCGGACTCAACGCCCAAGGTGTGCGGTCATTTTTTTCCCCGGGAAATTGAGTGAAGCGTACGCTATGGAAGCAAATATTCTGCGATTACATTGTGTTGTAATTTACATGAAGTTGAAAAAGAAAAGGCTTTTTAAAGAAAACACCGAACTTTTGTCCAGTTCGGTCTCTTGATGTCCTCGGTAACTTAAGGGGCGTTTTGTACGGGATACTTTGAGTCCTTCGTGTGCGTTATTCGATACAATTTATAAGAGATCTATATCGACGGACAAAAAAGTACCCGGGGGATATTCCCTCGTCTGCGCAGGCCCTAAGAGGAATTTAATAGGAAGGAAAGTTATAAGTTTTGTTAAAACGAAATGTGTGAGGGAGAGAGAAAGAGAGAGATAAGTCTCCTGCATCCTCTTCCTCTCAGCCTCCTCCTTCCTCTCTGCCAGATTCCACATCGTCATCCTATTCATGAAAAACGATTTAAAAAAAAATCTTCCTTATAACAAGTTCCTCAACAACCCTACTTTTCTAGCATGGCTAGGAAATCATGGTTGTATTCCTTTTCCTGGTTGTGTTCTCTATCTATCTATCTATCTATCTAGGGATAAAGAATATAGATGATCATCATCAAGTACATTTACTTGATCTATGGTGAGTTCTGTAATCTTGTATTTTTAGTGATAAGGCTGTCGTCTGTGCTCTTAGGTTAAGAAATATCTATGTTATTTACACTTTTATCTACATGTTCTCTAAGTCTACCTCTGTCAACGAGTATGAATATTATTTGTTTCATTTATTTGTGAAACAAACGGTGCAATAACCAATTTTACACAGACACAAAAGAAAGAAATATATAAACCAGTGAAGTTTCCACTAATAGATATGTAACTGATGTATTTGGCTTAAGACGACTTGGGAAAAGATGGTCTGAGTGGGCGTTTGTTTTTCTGCTGCCTTTTTCTCCACTAAAATACGGCCTGAAGGCAGCGGCTTTCATTGTACATTGTACATTGACATTCAGCAAACAGAGTGTAAATTCTTTACGTTGAAGTAAATTGACTTGGTTGATTGATTAAATAATTATTGCATAAGAACAAACTATGATTATGTTTTAAAAACCTATTTAAAGGCTAAAAATTCCGGGATTCGAACCCGCGACCTCTGGCTATCCGTGCCGACGCCCTTCCAACTGAGCTAATGGGCGACTCACCGTCATCAGTGAAATTTCGAACCTCTTTACAATACTCTCTGTATTACGTACAGGCAGCGACATCTGGCTGAAGTAATTTGCATCACTTGCAGCCCCGAGTACCTACTTTGCAATAATTATGTTGTGCCTATCTTTGAATCACTTGTGCGACAGAGATGTTCTGGTGCCACATGACAAAATTAGTTCTGAAAATCGATAAACACGTCTCCTTTCGTAATGGCAGCCACGCGGTATCGATCTACCTCCACAAACCTGCTGTGACATTGAACGCGCCGTCGACTCGCAGGCTAGGAGCCAAATTACAGACTGTGAAAGCCTTAATGGAGAACTTGGAACAGAAAAAATGTAGAGAAGAGTCCGGGTTATAAGACAAGAATCTCTTTAAAAAAATATATTTTACTTTATCTTATTTTTATCTTAGCCGTGCCCTGCGGCGTTGCCCGCGATTTATCGATTTTTCTATGGGAATAAGATATTTTCCCGCAGAAAGAGGTAGCTTATGCATTAATCTAGGGTGTCAGCTAATTCCATACCAAATTTTATGAAAATCACTCCAGCCGTTTAGACGTGATGAAGTAACAAACATACACACTAAAACAGTGGCAAACTTTTGCCTTTAAAATATTAGTGTGATGTGATATCGTGGTTATTTTCTTTTCTAAAAACCTATTTAGAGGCTAAAATTTCCACCCATGCCGGGACTCAAACCCGCGACAGGTATTATTTTGACAATTACTTTTCATAATACGAGTATAACCTGTTGAAAAGTCCTTTTAGTCACGTGGTATAAGACGTGCTATAAATGAACCGAAATGAAATGAAAATGTTATATTCGAAGTAGCGCAGAAACTGCGGCTTAATAAATGTTACAAGTCAAACTAGGTGTCGAGTGTATGAGTAGGTCTCAATCTATGACGTCATAGCCTATGTGCTATTCCAGGCGTAGCCTATGTGCTATTCCACACAATAATCTATCTCTGTGGCAAATCCTTTCCAGATATTTTCAGCCACATTTGGTGTGATTGAGTAACAAACATCCATACATCCAACTTTCGCATTTATGGATTGACCGCGCAAACGTTGTTTTGCCATATCGATTGGCCTACGACCAATTCTCAGACAATCGGTGGAGCCGTTTCGGCGGAGTTCGATAACAAACATTGTGACACGAGACTTTTATATGTTAGATCGAGAACACCCTATTGTAAATAAAAGAAGAAAGCTGATAGTAAAATAGATCGAAGATAGGATTGACAGCATTTATGCCCCTAATAGTAGTCACATTGTGGTTTTTTAACAACTGTATTATTAGTGACATATGTCAGGTGTAGCTTACCCCGATGTTATCGCCTTTTCATTGAGCTTGCCTACATTTCGGTTTCATTTCATTAGGACAGCCGAAGGACAGGCAAATTGACCTTAGTTCGTTAGTTACTTGATATTTCAAGACCGTGGAATCTTTGTCTACCGAAGGTTATGAGTTAGCAGTCTGATTCGTAGCTTTATGTAGGTATCGTCCGATTGTAATAACATTTTATAGTTAGTAATTTCCCAGACCCAGGTTCGAGGCTTAGTTCGGGCATGTGCCAATGACTTTGTTTTCATAGATTGTATTAGGAAGCGTTGCGCCGTAGGGTAGTTATATGTCTAGAGCGGCAGTCCTCTCTACTTTAGGCACTAATTTAAGCCAACTTGCATTGCAATTGACTGTATTTATTTGTTTGTTTATTTATTTATTGACCATAAAGGAATACATCGTGAGGAATCCTGGGTGCCTTAGGTGTTCAAAGACTTCAAAGCTTGAAATTACCAATGTCGTACGCGTGGTAATTCATACCATACTCTCTCTCCGAGAAGCGGCCCTGCAGTGTGACTTATATAGTCTGCTTTTCTGTAGGGGGTTGTTCTAAAATGCTCAATTCCCTAAACAGAGTTTGTCGTTTACAACATTTGTTCTAACCTATTAATTTTTTTTTTGAGACAAATTATGTTTACGGCTTTGTCTGCTTTTATAATATTGTATATTTTATGATTTATGTAACGATGGTAACAATCCTCCGCCAGCCCGGACTTACGCGTGGCATGATAACTTCTGACAGTAAGGCCCGCCACTATCATACAATACCCACCAACCCAGACTTTGGCCCCCGTGGTGGAGCATGGCCTAACCTTCCTGCGATGCAGGAAGAGACCCGTGCCCCAGCAGTGGGGCACACAAAGGGTTGATATCGTCTTCATCATAGCGATGGTGCTTAATTTGTTAATTATTTTAGGTGCCTTGTGTTGGCGAGAATCGACTAACTCTATTGCTTAGAAAGGGTATTATTGAGTTAACATGAAAAACGTTGATTTAAGTACGTTAAGACATAATTATACTTACATAGAATTCGATAATAAAGATATCTGCAATTAAAACTAGTTCATTGCACGGGTAGTTTTTAAAATAACAATTTATACTCTGATACTTTGGAACCCAAGTTTAAAAGACTAAAAATGTATTTAATCACAGAGGTAGTTTATTGAATCTATTGTTACATTTTATTTTTACCACAGACTATGTATAGAACTTCTGAAGAGTGTTTTAAAAAAATAATTTTATAAATAGGACCCTAAATATTGTACATATTTGTCAATTATTTTTTCATGACAATTTAATTATAGATCTTCCATGAAATGAACACCTATAGTAATGTTCTGCAATGCACTCTTCTTGCGCTGCCATAAATAAAATTAATTTTATTTTACAGTTTTGAGTAACTGAAAATATCTAAATCGTCATATAAAAATAATGCAAAGAAAAATACAAGTTAAACATAGATATCTATTACCAGACAAATATAATCCCGGCCGCCAAAAGATGCAGAGACGTGGGAGCTCCGGCATTCAAACACAAATCCGTCCATTGCCGGCCACAGCCCGTCCGCCTCTATTCATCCCGCTCAAAGGGCAAGATGAACACAAACAGCCTCTCCGTTGCCAACACTGACGGGGATATAGCCGTAAGCCGCATGGATTTAACCCGGCACTAACGCTTGCCTACGAATTTACTGACAAAAGTTTAAATTATCTGTTTGACTTATAAACTGTTTGTCAACGTGATTTGTCGATTTTTTTGTGAATACAATGAGGCAGGCGAAAGTGTGTGATGGAAGAAGAGTTACAGAATTCGCTAGTCAGGATCAGGAACATAGAACGGGTGAGATGAACGAAAACAGATTTTCACGGTAAAATGTCTAGAGAAGCGTAAAGAATATTTAAAATAAAATATTCTTGACGATCTACACATTTTGTCCATCGAACTGACATGGAAAATTAACTGTCATGTCTGACGTAATTTTTTTCTCGGACTCCCACAACTACTACCAAAATACGTCGTGTGTTCAAGGGTTTTTTTATGGGCCAGACAACTAACCAGTTTGATCTCGTCTAAGACAAGCCTATACGAAAGTCACATGTCTAATAGATATTTGGGGCTCAACGGCAGGCACGCATATACATAATTTACAAATAGCTCAAAACATACTTATTAAAGTACTTTTCTGTTATGATTTTCTTACACCTACACGAACTGTATACCAAGACACTAGCTTCATGAATATCAGGGAATTGTATATTTATCAAGCATGTATACTTATAAAATTAATCACAAAATGATCAAATCTAATATAGAATTTAAGGCAAAGCACCACAGATATCAGACTCGCACTAAAAATCACTTACAACTTTATGCACCACGAACCCAACACGGAAAAATGTCAATTCTGTTTGAAGGAGTACAACTGTTCAACAAGCTACCGAATGACATAAGAGATTCAGAAACGCTTACAGGATTTAAGTTAAAATTAAGAGATCACATTAAAGAAAGTTATAAAATGTAATAGGTGAATAGATATGAGATGTTTCATGCTTATGTTTGCAATATGTTACTTAGATTATTGTTTTTCTCATTTTAAGTGAATGAAATGTTGAATCGTTCTTATGAGAAATAAATACTTTAAACCTAAACCTATCTCTGCATCAAGAGCCATGTTGAGGCTGGTACATCTGGCATGCTGTCTCGCCCGCACAATCTAACATTTATAGAGATTCTAAAAATAATTACATGTTATCGGAGGCGTTGTTACATAAAATAACTAAAAATTGCGGATACTTTAAAAACTCGTTGGTCTGGCGGTGTCACGCCTGATTAACATGCCGGAGGATATCTACTGCCGGGTTCGATATCTACTGGTGTCCGTACATTTGTACAAATGGTCTGTCTCGGTGCATATTCATTTTTGTGATGTCTTCGCCTTAACACCATAGCATAGGGTATCCTAGTTTAGTACCAGGAAAAGTGATTGTTTGTGTGGAAGTTATTACTAACCTACTCTACAAACAGCAATATCTTGATTGTTGTAATTTTCTTTGAAAAATTAAACTGATCCTCTTATAGAATTTAAAAAAATATTTTCAATTAGTGTTCACAAGCTTTCCAAGAATGAAAAAAATTAAAAAGCATTTATCTAACACCAGTAAATTATGGTTAAAATCTAAGTAGAACTAAGTTACTTGAGTAGCATAATATTAAGGTGAATTAGGACTGATTTTTCAATCCTCGGATAAAAGTTATTCGTTGAATATCGTATTAAACAACCGATTCAAAAATCTGTTCTTTCATTTTCATATTATTGTGTAATACTTTATTAGACGGATAAGTATCGTTCGTTCAACGTTCCCTACACTAGCCACAGCCTGGGTACCTTGCTAAATACGCCCACGTCCGAGTCTTATGAAACGTGTAGTGTCCTTGCATATAGGACATACAGATAATTATTTAGGCCTCGCGGGGCTTTCTTGTGACGTAATGCGCGACTATTGCTATCTGTTGTCCCCATTCTAGTGCTGACAAAACGGGTTTGATATTTGCGGACCACTTTCAGGTCCCATTTGAGAATAGCCTGTGCCTGTCGTAACGCGGTGACGTCATAACTCGTTGTACCGTTCATAAATAAAATAATAATTCATGGACATAAATAGGTTTTTAAATTTATTCATGGACACATTACTCAGATCTCGTCCTATACTAAGTACAACTAAATGACTTGTTTTATAGATGCTAACTCGACGATAGGTTTAATACAATAAATACATAGATAACATTCAAGACCCGAGACACACTAGAAAAGTTCGTTTCCCAGTTTGACCCGGCCGGGGATCGAACGCGAGACCTTCGGTTTTACAGTCAGCGTGCCAAACCGCTGCGCCACCGAGGCCGTCATGTCTTGGGTTATATTGTTTTTTATGAAGCCTATGTACGACGTACGTCCCACTGCAAGGCACAGGCCTTCTGTCAGAGAGAGAGGATGGCCTTAAGGTGCTTCAGGGTGCTTACTAGCGCCACCAATGGAAAAAAAACATAACTTGTGTAATTATAATAAGTTATAATATATTATAACTATAATACTAATTATAGTATTATTATAATAAGTAATACTTTTTTTTTTAATGCACTAACCCGTGCTAAGGACAATTTTACAAAACCTATTTAGAGGCTAAAATACGTAATACAGAGAATCGTGTAGAGAGGTTCGAAATTTCACTGATGCCGGTGAGTCGCCCATTAGCTCAGTTGGATAGAGCACTGGCACGGATAGCCAGAGGTCGCGGGTTCGGATCCCGGCATGGGTGGAATTTTTAACCTCTAAATAGGTTTTATAATAAGTTTTTACTTAAAAGTGAAAAATATTTCTTCTCCGTGGATCTACCATAACTTTACATTCGCCTCGTTATGATAATTTTATTTCAGTTTATGTTGCACTAGAGCGCTAGCTAGAACGTTGTGAAATGGAAATTGTTCTTATTATGGTTAAGGACAGCTCGACTTTACATATTTGTTTTAAAGTCGCACGAATCGCTCGTATCGATCACGAAGGTAACACAGCATAGGGCGCGTTCAGTCCATGGAGGGGTGACCGTCTATGACTAACGCTAGTGGCATTTTTCCGAGCGGTTCCGTGCTTCGCAAGGCATGGCATGTTGCAGTTTGGGCCGGCTGCCTCCGATAGATGGCAGTCGTTAAGCCAAGTCAGAGGCGGCTTGACAACTTCTGACAGTAAGACCAGCCACTAGTCTTGCAAGCTTCTACCAATCCGGACTTGGCCATCGTGGTGGAGTATGGCCTATACCTTCCTCAGGGAAGAGATCCGTCCCCCTTCGTGGGGACATAATCGGTTGATGACGAACGTAACTAAGTTAAGTCCACTCTTTTAAAGGTTGTTTTCTGTTGACTGTAGTTCTATCTCCGCGTACATTGTTGTGCTAATTTACTTTTTACAGTCATCTAAGGCTGACTTGGACTGCCATGGAGGGTATGTACCTACCTCAAATATTGTAGATCGAACCTTTTATTGGAATAAGACATCATTTTAATTTAAAAACAACTGAAACTGCATTGTTTTTCCGGGAATTCAACTCGCTACACGAGATAAAAATATTACCCTGAAGCTTCATCATAACGATTAATTTTTGCCGATAGAAGAAAGAAGTTAATTTACTTTTTATAGTCCTCTAAGGCTGACTTGCAACATTTTCTTAAATACACCTCCTGTAGTCAATTATGTATATTAAAACAGGTCTATAGAAATTATATTTAAGTCAGAGGTAATTAAATTTTGTCTATTAATCTCGATTAGACCCGTTTAATATAGAGTGCGTCTCATGGCTATGCCATGGAGGGTATGTACCTACCTCAAATATTGTAGATGGACATTTTATTGGAAGAAGACATCATTTTAATAAAAAAAAAATTGAAACTGCATTTTTAAAAACCTATTTAGAGGCTAAAAATTTCACCCAATTTGTAAGTGATGCAATTTGCTTAAGCCAGATGTCGCTGCCTGTACGTAATACAGAGAATGGTGTAAAGAGGTTCGAAATTTCACTGATGCCGGTGAGTCGCCCATTGGCTCAATTGGAAGAGCGCTGGCACGGATAGCCAGAGGTTGCGGGTTCGAATCCCGGCATGGGTGAAATTTTTAGCCTCTAAATAGGTTTTTAAATTTGTCCTTAGCACGGGTTCGTGCATTAAAAATAAAAATAGTATGAAACTGCATTGTTTTTCCGGGAATTCAACCCGCTACACGAGATAAAAATATTACCCTGATCTTTACCTTTATCCGCTTCGATAAGGCACAAGTATTGTCCAAAGACAAGTTTTATGTGCCACGAAAAATGCGCGAGGCTATTGAAATAAGTCGCCACCCGAATTTCAATAGAGACAGTGGATGGGCTCTTCCGCCGGCCTGGAAACCGGTTCTACGAAAGTGCAGTGATAGTGAATATCGAAATCGACACTGCAAGAACGAAGATGTCGTGAGCTGTGTCTGTGCCATCATGCCTAGTGGCATTGACGACGGGAAAGCAGTAGGCGCTGCGGCGCAAGCCAGCCGGAATCCCCCGCAGCCAGTGTCGGCACCCGCCCCACCTATCTCGGCGCGGGCGCGCCGCGCGCTTGCCCGTAGTGTGAGACAAGCAACCGACGACGCGAGCTCCGTCTCTGAGTGCTTAGTGCGAGTTTTTTAACTACTCGATCGCGTTAACGTAAACTCATATTTCTATGGCATCGAGAAAGCGCCACCTAGCGACAAGTATGGAAATTAAAATTGCTGAGTGCGAGTTGTAATGGTTTACGTTGAGAAGTGAACACGTTTACCAGCCAAAACACGAATAAACGCGAGTGCGAGTTGTACTGTGACAGCGTTATGCCAGTTTGAACGGTTAACTTACTCGTACTCACTACTCAATGCTCGATTAACGCGGTAGTAAAGTTATTCGATTGGATCTGTCAAACTCGCACTAAGCACTCAGCTCACCATGATTAAGCTCTGCGAATCGGAGCGAAACCTGGTCGGACTTTTCCGATATAACAACACCCGTAAGTAAATCCGGACTAAAAGTCTACAATGTGTTGTGCTTACGAAAGTTTTAGTTCAAAAATTACCCTGAAGCTTCATCATAACGATTATTTTTTGCTAAATAACATATATAGTTACAGACTGATATAAAAGGAAGACCATCTTATTTTATCTACCTTCTTTTGTTATTTATTTTACCCTGATAAAAACTCATCATACTCTTTTATACTCCTGAACCATCTGTTCAGGAGTATAAAAGAAAAATTTTAACTGTTTCACTGTCCTTATTAGCTATGAGATATGAATATTCTCTCGTAGTCGTGTTTTGATTTTTTATAAGACTTTTTTAAAAAAGTCTTATATTGTGCTTTTTTCATGTATGTTTTGTTACGTCTCTGTGGTGGATATCAACCCTAGTATGTCCCCACTTCTGGGGCACGGGTTTCTTCTCGCATCGCAGAAAGGACAGGCCATACTCCACCACGGGGTCAAATCCCGGTTGGTGGAGGATTAAAGGGGGTGGCGGGCGTGTCTGTTTATTTGTTAACAAATAAAATGTCCTAAATTTCCTAATATTTAAAAAAGGGGTCTCGCCCCTAGTGGATTACTCATCCAGGCTATGTCCTGCGTTGGCATACTTCAAAAGATTATCCGCTCCAAGTAAAGTCGGATCGCGCATAGCTCATTAGGCCCGGCGTTTGCCGAAACCGAACCTGAACCCCCGACGTGGCGTGACCAGCCAGATAGAGGGATTACCTTACTTTGATAACATTACTTTGAAGGTCATGCAGGTTACAATAACACTATGCAACATCTTTTGCTACTTGCCCAGCGTTCGCGACATAAATTATTTTACCATAGTTTTATTGTGGCAATTTATATTGATTTACATTGTTGTGTTGTCTCTAGTTTACAAAACTGAGTTCGTGCTTTGCCGCTCCCGAACGCGTTATATCTGATTTTATAATATAGTCTAAAAATAGTTAAAATCAATTTATTTCACCATCAGCCCCTACAAAATACATTCCACTTTAGTATAAGTGCGTGCCACACCTAGTTTGGTCTGTAAATTTAAAAGTCAAAGGGCCGGTTTCTAAATTGAGAATTGCACTAAGTAAGGAACATTCTGTCACGCTCTTTGCTGAGAAATTCGGAGAGTCTGCACTTCAGTTAAGTAATTACTAAACGAAATTCTCAATTCAGAATTGGCCTACAATTTTTTTCTCTATATGTCCAACTGCTAATTCCGTGACGATAAGGAACTTAGTATATCTTAATTTATCTCGATTTATACATAGTGATATGTATGTATGTATGTATGTATGTATGTTACGTCACGAATTAAGGTAACAATGGTTTACCTAATAAATAAACGCAATTAAACCGGTTTAATTTAAAACTATGGATAATGAACTTGGCAAGTATTTTCACGTCATGTATTGACAGGCGTGAAGTTGGTCAGTTTTTTTACATAAATGTTGTAGTGGGATATTGATTTACAATATAATGTGCCCAAAATACATACTTAGACGCTTTGTTTATCAACTGCCTAAAATATGCCGGTTAATATTTAATAATCATCTGATTTAGGCTGTAATTATAATTTAGTAAGTTGTATCGAAAGACCGAGGTTCCTTTTAATTAACTTTGTTTCATGAGAAGTAAAATTAATGATGTCTAAAATAATACTGTTGCTAAAATAATGTTGAAATGAACGCTCGAGTCGACGAGCCTCAAAACTGATCCTTATTATTCGGCAGCTAAGTTAATATCTGATTTATTAGCTATAACTTTTAGAGATATTTTTTATGTAGCCTATATAAACGTTCCACTGCAGAGCACAGGCCTTCTCTCATAAGATAAGATAAGATAAGATAAGAATATTCTTTATTGTATACCGGAAAATTGATACAGAACAGCAGATACAGAAGATAAGATACAATTGGCGGCCTTATTGCTAATAGCAATTTCTTCCAGGCAACCTCAAATCGGAGAATTTGCCGAAGGAGAAATAGACACGGGTAGTCGGTAAAAATATTAATAAGTATTAATAAAGATACGTATACGTAATAATAAACTTACATAAATCATACTTGAATACTATAAATACCTATATACACATACATAAATAGTGACTTATATAACAAGTGTGTTAGAAACAGGTGATATACCTACATATATATGAAAGGAAATTAATGAATACTTACAGCAAAATAAGTTACTTAGAGAGAAGGAATTCCATTACTCTGATAGATAGAGTATGGTAGTAATTCCCTCATGCTCACCGCGGATTGGCAATTTCGAGCGCTGTGGAATTTGAACACTTCATAGACGTTTTTAAAAACCTATTTAGAGGCTAAAAATTCCACCCATGCCGGGATTCGAACTCATGACCTCTGGCTATCCGTGCCAGCGCTCTCCCAACTGAGCTAATGGACGACTCACCGGCATCAGTGAATTTTCGAAACTCTTTATTACACTATTCTCTGTATTACGTACAGGCAGCGACATCTGGCTTAAGCAAATTGCATCACTTACAGCCCCGACTACCTACTTTGCAGTTAGGTTTTACATCGGAATGATATCACTGTACCCACATGATTATACTATTTTTATTTTTAATGCACTAACCCGTGCTAAGGACAAATTTAAAAACCTATTTAGAGGCTATAAATTCGACCCATGCCGGGATTCGAACCGGTGACCTCTGGCTATCCGTGCCAGCGCTCTCCCAACTGAGCTAATGGACGACTCACCGGCATCAGTGAATTTTCGAACCTCTTTACAATACTCTCTGTATTACGTACAGGCACGGGTTAGTTCATCACATGCATTAAAAAAAAACAATATAGACATATTACATTTTAAAAACTCCCTGAGTGTGTGTGTGTGTGTGTGTGTGTAGGTTAAAAGGCTTCCAAAGAATGTGGGTTATTTTGGTTTTGGCTTTAGATGTTTATGACTCGCGATGATTACAAACAGTAGGTACCTACTCGGTCGCGATGATGACTTTATGATAAGTAGATTTGTATGTGTAAACGAAATTTTACTGTTTTTTTCATGTAGCCTATATCCGCCTCTCGGACAGAGAGAGTACGGGCTTTATTACCACGCGTGCCCACCGCGGTTTGGCAGTAGTTTTTGACCACTTCAGATACTCAGGTTTCCTCAGGATTTTTTTCTTCACCGTTGTACATAACATAAATGTATATAACTTAGAAAACAAAGTTATTGGTACATGCCGGGATCCAAACCCATGACCTCCAGATTGAAAAGCCGGTGTTTACAAAAACATAAATCCCAACAATTTCCTATAATACCCGGGATTACACCAGAATTCTAACTATATACAAAATAAAAATACAGCGTATTGTTAAAAATGCGTTGTTTATTATATATTCAAAAGACGTTGATGCCGGCTGTCATGTAATCGCAGTCGTTAAGCCATGTCGAAGCCTTATGGGCGGCTGATGCTATCAACTTCTGACAGTAAAGCCCGCCACTGTCTTACAATCCTCCACCAAACCGGACTTGGATTATGGCCTAACCTTCCTGCGATGCACAAAGAGGCCCGTGCCCCAGCAGTGGGGACATACAAAGGGTTGATATCATTATCATTTAAAAGACGAACTAGTAAACATTTTACAGATAGCTAATTTCTTTTTTCAAAGCATTATGCGATACCAATTTAATATGCGTTTTACAGTAATCTGTCACTATCACGACTCCTTTCTTTTAATTTGCGAGCAAAACCCGCCGTGAAGTAGAACAGCATGATAATGATAAGTATTTCGCTACAGTCCATTTTGCTAGACAAAAGCTGCTTCAGCCAGTCGTTTCTCACTTAAGCAGCCCAGTTGAACCACCGGGGACTCGGAGTTTTTCATTTGAAAGCGCCCGAGATGCGGACGCGGATGAAGGCGTCTTATCTCTATCCTATTAGATACCTCCTTTGCTGTGTCACGTGATATTTTCTCTCAAGGCAGAAGAGCTTTCCCGGTGCTAACTAGCGCCACCAATGAAAAAATAAATCATAACCTGTTTTATGCCACACCTGGCAATAAAGTGGCTTTTTTCGCACGCTGCGCGTACGGAAAAAGCCGCTTTCTGGCCAAGTGTAGACATAAAAAGATGTACACAACACGGGAGGTAATAAAGAAAGCTCTCGATCGCATATTTACGTCCCTCGCTTGCAGCTCGGGCCGCAAACTTCTGCGATCTCGGCCTTTCTTTGTATTACCACCCTAGTTGTGTAATGCACTATTATAGTACCTCTTTTTTTTTTAAGTGCACAACTGAAATCTTAACAACTGGGCTGGGGGCAAAATAAACCCAGTTCTTAAATGTTTACATGTTTTTGATGTCGTTGTTTCTGGTTCCCACGGCGCAGGGTAGTCTGGGGCCAGAAGCAATGTATGTCGTCCTCGTCGTCGTCGTCAGGCTATACTAGTCCACTGCTGGACATAGCCCTTCCCTAAAGAGCGCCCACGTTGCTTCTGGCCCCGCGCTGGGATACCCTGTGTCGTGGGAACCAGAAACATCGACATCACAAACATGAAAACATCCAACTACTGGGGTTTTTTCAGCCGGGTTTGAACCCGAATACTTTATTAATTTATTTGCCTCTTAGTTGCAAACTAAGCCTAAAAATAAGTGGAATTACACAAATTAATGCTTAACTAATTCAAATTAAATCAAAAAGCTAGTTGCGAGTAGCTATCCGTCCGGGATACAGGGCGGAGTTTATTTTATATAGGTATTCTAAGGCCAAATAGTACCACATTTTTAAATGTGACTTAAGTAGCACTCGACTAAAATTCACCTTAAAAAATCTAACAAAATTGCTGCTAAAGTGGCATGCGCAAGTGTATAAAATCAAATCAATGAATTTTATAACCCTTGAATAGATAATCTATTTTCAGTCAACCCTTTTTAGTTGACAAATTTCTTATTGGAGCTTGAAATAAAGAAAGGTTTTAGGCTTTAATATTGCTCTTATCCATTATTTCTTATATGATAAAAATCGGTTAGCTAAATGTTAACAGTGTCATGTGATAGCCGATTTGTTTTTTTTTTTCATAAAAAGCAACATACAATTCAATCAACTCTTATCTGTTATTTGTTTAAACTATTGACTATTACAAACTTGTGTTTAATGTAATCTGTTGATTATGGAGGTATCACTTGAGTTTTTCACGCAAATTGTCTTTCGACCTCGGACTTTCGGCAGCCTTCGCTTACTTTACCACCTCACATGGTTACAGATTATTACTCTACAAGAAGCAGGGGTTCTCGTGACTACCGCTAGTGGCATTTTTTCCGAGCGCTTCCGTGCTTCGCAAGGCACGTTAAGCCGTTGGTGCCGGCTGTCGTGTAATGGCAGTCGTTAAGCCATGTCAGAGGCCTTATGGGCGGCTTGATAACTTCTGACAGTAAGGCCCGCCACTGTCTTACATTCCTCCACCAACCCGGACTTGGCCCCCGTGGTGGAGTACGGCCTAACCTTCCTACCATACAGAAAGAGACACGTGCCCCAACAGTGGAGATATATAAAGGGTTGGTATCGAAGCTGGGGTTAAGATTACTAATTCATGGACATATGCCCGGATTCGAACCCTCGACCTCAAGGCACGGGTTCTACCGATGCGCTATTCAAACCAATTAGTATTGTACCGAAATGTGACTGACCGCGGACAAAGTGAGCGGACGAATGAAATATGGGCAGATTAAAAAATACCCCCCAACTGCTCCTTTGTTTTCATTGGCGGACTTACTCGCTAGAATAGTGTCTTAGTATTGAAACGTCAGTGTAATGTGTAATGTTCAGTGTAATGTGTAATTAATATACACAATATTAATTACACATTATACTGTGTATATTAATCACACATTACACTGACATTTCAATACTATGTACCTAATAGTAATTTATGATATGAAGACGAGGACCTCGAGACAAACCAGTTATGGTTTTTTTTTCTTAATCTCTTAATCTGTATCTATATTATTTCTTCTTCTTCAGGCTATATTATGTAGTACACTGCTGGACATAGCCCTCCCCTAATGAGCGCCATAGCGCCCTGCATCCAGACTCTGCCAATTTAAAGCTAAATAAATAAAAACTCAATATATATATTTTTTTCAGTATAAAAACAAAGTGCCGAATGAACTTCAAATTGTAATTGCAATTGTAATTTCACAATAAATAGATTGTAAGGCTTAGTGTAAGATAGTTCCCTTAATAACAATTATTCAGAATCTCTCCTTCTCTTCCTTTGCAGGTGGTGTGCCTAGTAAAACAAATTTTCGTAACTCAAAATGACCGGATCTTTTTTATGGTAAGTCAGCATTACCGAGTACCTAAACTATTTTATCTTAATACTTTAGAAAAACTTACAGCTAAGCATATCAAAATACACTTTTTTTTAAAAACGAAAAGCTTCTTACAAGTTTTCACAAGTAGAGAATAATTAAATTAAGTATTCCCATTCAATGCACAGGTTTAAAAAAAATAAAGAGAAGTTTTATATTATGCATCGATATCAACCCTTATATGTCCTCACTGCCGGGGCACCGATCTCTGATATTATGCTTATCATATCAGTTATCAAACAGTTTTCATTTACTTGCTTTCTTACCATTACATAACATTTACATACAGGCACATACATTACTTCTGGCGCCACACTAGGCTACTCTGTGTCGTGGGAACTAGAAACAGCGACATCACAAAGATGGAAACATTCATCTGGTTTTTATGTTGTCCCCAGCCGGGGTTCGAACCCGGGAACTCTCCCATGGTAGGCGTAGGCATAGTACCGCTGCGCCACAGAGGTCGTCAATACAAATTTTTTTTCACCAAAAAATATTTGAGTGGTTTGACTGGTTTATTATACATACTACTCAAGCACTTTCATGCTCTGAGGGATATGAATACCTCAAACACTCAAGGTTTCCTCTTGCTATATGTAATAAAATAAAGTAAGGAATAGTGGATAGCACGTATATCACGGTATTGTGCCGCAGGAGCAACTCTAACTTAGCCTCGGCAGCAAAAATAATACAACCATGATTTCTTACATCTATGTAACGTTATACAATTGGCGGTTGTATCGCTTAGAGCGATCTCGATTCTATTTTTAGTTTGGGTGATTTCAGTTTACTTTTCTAGGTATACGTCAATGTCTAATGTAAAAAGTCTAAAGTGTTGAATAAATACGGATTTACAGATTTAATAATAAATAAGAATACTAAAAAAATATTTATTTCGTTACCAACTTAACGTTAATTTTACACTGTCGGGTTTTCCTGTTAAGTGTATAGACACGTGTGCCAGGAACAAATAGTATTTAAAGTTTATTTATTGAACTTTTCTTTTCAATGAATAAACTTTAAATACTATTTCTAACAGCACCCCTACGGTACTTAATACCTTAAGTCAAAGGCTCAGTGTCAGTCTTGGTAACCGAGAACCGACTTGACCTTTAGTTAGAGGTTGTTTGTTTGGCAAACGTGGGCGTATTTGGGTAGTCGCCCTAACTCGGGACCAACTCACTGGTCCCGAGTTAGGGCGAATTAGGGCGACGGAGATTTCTCACAACACGGCTTTTCGGTGGGAAATGAAGAAACTTGTCAAATTCCTAGTTCCACTGGCCACGAGCGCTTCGCGCCTTTGAATGATTGGTTTCACTAACAACAGGCGCGGTCAGGTGCTAGATGGGTGACCATCCCGTAACTGCTGCTAGTGGCACTTTTTCCGGGCTCCTACATGCTTCGCAAGGCACGCTAAGCAGTTGGTGCCGGCTGTCATATAATCGCCGTCGTTAGGCCATGTCAGAGGCCTTACGGGCGACTTGATATCTTCTGACAGTAAGGCCCGCCATTGTCTTACAATCCTTTACCGACCCGGACTTGCCCCGTGGTGGAGTATGGCCTAACCTTCCTATTTCCCAGGAAGAGACCCGTGCCCCCGCAGTGAGGACATACCACCAACCATATATATATATATATATATATATATATATATATATATATATATATATATATATATATATATATATATATATATATATATATATATACTCCATCCAAAGGTTGTCTGGAAGAGATCGCTCTTAGCGATAAGACCGCCAATTGTATAACATTACTTAGATATAAATACTGTGAACGAGACTAATAACAGGATGGTCTAAATTATGTGTAAACTGTATTGGATTTTAATTTTTATTGTATGTTCTGTGTATTTTATGTCTACATTATTAGTAAAATAGTCGCTAATTGTAAAACGAAATAGTCATATGTACTGTAATGTTCTACAATTTAAATAAATAAAATAATAATAAATAATAATAGATTTAAGAATCATGGTTGTAATATTTTTCTGGTTGTGCAATAAAGAGTTCTCTATCTATCTATCTATATATAGAAGGTTATATCTATATTGGTAGCACTATACACCTGTATATCACCAGTAAGTACAGCCTGCACTTGAAATCTTTTGAAAAGTCTCTCGCTTCAGAGTCCATTGGTAAGCAAGCAAAGTACTGCTAGACCATCGAGGCAGTTATTAGACTTTTCTTGACCTATGTAAAAGCGACAGACGCCTAACGCTAAGCTATTATTCTAGCTGTAAACACAATGTTATTTATTTACGATACGATCGATAATTCTATTTGTGAACCCCGCCGGTGGAGGCTTTTAGCGGCAGCAGTCGTCACTTTTTACCGGGACCTGGCTCAGATGTCGAATCGGTCGCTTAATTCAGATCGATCTTGTACCTGCCAGTCTTGGCATCGAATCTTGCAGTTAAGTTATAAAACATAGCTGTTACTCTAAAATCGATATCAATCCTTTTTATGTACCCACTGCTAGGCCACGGGTCTCTTCCTGCATCGCAGGAAGGATAGGGCATACTTCATCACGGGGGCCAAGTCTGGGTTGGTGGCCTCCTGGATTAAAAATAAAAAAAAGGATTGTATGACAGTGGCGGGCCTTACTGTCAGAAGTTATCAAGCCGCGCGTAAGGCCTCTAACATGGCTCGACGATTCCCATTACATGACAACTGGCACCAACGGCTTAACTTGTCTTGCGAAGCACGGAAGAGCTCGGAAAAAAATGCCACTATCGGTAGTCACGGGACGGTCACCCATCCTGCACCTGACCGCGCCTGTTGTTGCTTAACTCAAGTGACTGATTCCAATCACTCGGTTCCTCTAGGCCAGAGCGCTTTAACTTGCTTTATAATACTACCGGCATATTGTGAGCGGTGGTAGCGGAGCGGTAGAACGCCTGCTTTTCAATCGGGAGGCCGTGGGTTCGATCTCGGCATGAACAACCAATGACTCAAGGGCTGTGACCTGCAATGGGAAGTATACATACTACGTAAATTAAAAAAATCCTATTAACGTGGTATTAGCGAGTTTGAATGAGGATTTGATATAACCGTGCGTGTGTACCCTATATAATTACAGTTTAAACAACATGTAAAATTTTAGGTACCTCTACGTTTAATTTATAATGTTGAAGGTACCTGCTAGCTTTACATCCGCTGTGTACCCACTTCAGAGCGTGATTTATTTTAAGCCTCAGTTCATCTCCTGAAAGGTCGCACATTTGATCCCGTTTTAATTTGATACGGACTCGAGTCCGAGGAAATTGTGCTTGGTTGATAATCTCATTCGGGACGATAAATAAAAGGATTTTAACAGCGGCCTGCAGTCGCTCAATTAGTAGAGATATCAATAACATCGTGTATTAAGAGTTATTTCGATATCAACCCTTGTATGTTCCCACTTCTGGGGCATGGGTCTCTTCATCGCAGGAAGGTTAGGACATACTCCACCACGGGGGCCAAGTCCGTGTTGGTGGAGGATTGTAAGACAGTGGCGGGCCTTACTGGCAGAAGTTATCAAGCCGATCATAAGGCCTCTGACATGGTTTAACGACTACCATTACATGACAGCCGGCACCAACGGCTTAACGTGCCTTGCGAAGCACGGAAGCGCCCGGGAAAATGCGACTAGCGGTAGTCACGGGACGGTCGCTCATCCCGCACCTGACCGCGCCTGTTGTTGCTTAACTCAAGCGATTGATTCCAATCACTCGGTTCGACTAGGCCACGAGCCACGAGCGCTTCGCAGAGTTAAATATAAAAACGCAATTGGGTACACGATTTTCGTTTTTTCTTTTTAATTTGGCTGTTAGGAATTGTAGTTGCATTATCACTCGGTAACTTGGCGGAAATCATCGTGACTAAACCTGAGTGTCTGTTTCGGAGATGTTCAAAAACCTAAGCTTTCGAAATCGTCAATTCATGACACGCGTGGTAAACATTTGTGCACTGTTTGTTTGTCCTTCCTGTTGTATTGTGATTTTATCTTTTTTTTAGACGCGGTAGCGCGTCTGCCTACCATGCAAGAGGTCCCGGGTTCGAATCCCGGCTGGGAACAAAAAAAAAGCCCAGGTCTTGGATGTTTACATGTTTGTGATGTCGTTGTTTCTGGGTCCCACGACACAGGGTATCCTAGTGTGGGGCCAGAAGCAATGTATGTGCTTGTATGTAAATGTTATGTTATTATCGTCGAAATTCCGCCAATCCGCACCAAGCGATTCGCGAATTCTTTTATAATAAGAACAGCAAAGTTGTGGAACACACTGCCATCGTCTGTATTTCCGGAGACATAACCTGAGTGTCTTTAAAAGCAGAGATAACCGGCATTTAATTGGAAATCACGTAACATCGTAGACCCCGCCTTCGCTCACCATCAGGCGTGACTGGGGTCAAGTGTAACCTGTCCTATATTAAAGGGGTCAATCGCGATTATTTATTTGGTAAAACGTAATTACCACGGCAACTGTAACGCTGCCGAAACGTCGGGAAATAACGTAATTACGTTTTACCCAATAAATAATCGCGTTTTGACCCGTTTAATATATAACCATGTATGACCTTTTTGCATCTACGTAATGAGATGATTTATTCAGCGTCCAGTTTTATCCTCACTCTCACACTAGAGGGTGAAGGGACCACTCCGACGCTGTAGTGCCTGGGACATGTTTTTTATAGATGGTGTAGGCTTGCCCAGCACCTATACCATCCTGACAGCTTAGTCGGCCTAGCCCACAGGAAAGACTAGTAATACGTGAGGAGCCAACCAAGCCGCGGGTTTCCTCACGATGTTTTCCTTCACCGTTTGCGTGTGGTATTGCGACTACAAATTCGCGTACGTACGTAATGTACGTAAATGTACGTAACTTTGAAATTAAACAAAGTCGTTGGTACATGCCCGCACTCGGGATCGAACCTGGTATCGGTATGCATGTATCTATGTATGGGTATCGCGAATCATTATGAAATACTGTAACCTGTCCTACTAAAAATAAATATGTTATTTTGTAAATGGATATTGGATTTATCTCAAATAAAATATTATTATTAAGCTCATACTCTCCCTGAAAGAAGAAAGAAGGCAAGTGTCCTGCCGTGGCTCGTATATAAGCTGCTCATGCTACTATTATACTGTTATCCGTTGTGAAAAAACCCGGTTTTTCGCTACCCATAAGGCACGTTCAAGCCCAGTCGAGCTGTTCCTGCGTTTACTCGTATTATAAAACTCTCAGTCAGGATTTATGGGACATTCCGCTGAGTGTATTTCTGCACAAGCGCGCAGGGAGAACGGTGTGCGCCCGTGCGGGACTTAACCGTATCGGATATCTGTATAGGCTTTTAAGAGAGGTTTTTTTTTTTCATTTGGCACACTAGCAAGTAGCAATTGGGCTCCCGGTTTATAACAACTAATACTTACGTCTTTATCCCGAAGAGATAAGCAGAAGGTGTTCGATATTGTAGTGTAGGAGAGTGAGGGGCGAGGGGGGTATTGTTTAACTAGTATCATGGTATCCTAGTGAGTGGCCAGAAGCAATGTATGTGCCTGTATGTAAATGTTATGTTAGTGAGACCTGTCTTTGTGGCTAAAATACTTACCTATGCTCACTATCAATACAAATTATGTTTCGCTAATAAAGGTTTGACTTGCATAAAATCTTAATATCTGTGATTACTATTTTTAAAACTTACAGCCTATAACCTAGTATCAGCAAGTTAGGGCTTAAGAAATCTCTTACAGAGATAAGCTCGCCTTTGTACATGTTATTTCTTATTTAATGTCCTATTTAATGTTTCGTGTGCGATAAAGTATAATTGCAATGAAGCGCTCGTGGCCTAGTCGAACCGGGTGATTGGAATCAATCACTTAAGTTAATCAACGACAGGCGCGGTCAGGTGCAGGATGGGTGACCGTCCCGTGACTACCGCTAGTGGCATTTTTCCGAGCGCTTCCGTGCTTCGCAAGGCACGTTAAGCCGTTGGTGCCGGCTGTCATGTTATGGCAGTCGTTAAGCCATGTCAGAGGCCTCATGGTCGGTTTGATAACTTCTGACAGTAAGGCCAGCCACTGCCTTACCATCCTCCACCAATCCGGACTTGGCCGCCGTGGTGGAGTATGGCCTAACCTTCCTACGATGCAGGAAGAGACCCGTGCCCCAGCAGTGGGGACATACAAGGGTTGATATCGAAAGTATAATTAAATAGTTGTCATGGTGGTTAAGATTTATGATGTTTACTTTTTGAAAAAAAAAAAGTAATATAAAACAAATTATTATTACGTAATACAGAGAATAGTGTAAAGAGGTTCGAAATTTCACTGATGCCGTGAGTCGCCCATTAGCTCAATTGGATAGAGCGCTGGCACGGATAGCCAGAGGTCGCGGGTTCGAATCCCGGCATGGGTGAAATTTTAAGCCTCTAAATAGGTTTTACAAATTATGATTTTTATTGCACTGGTGGCGCTAGCTGGCACCCCAAAGCGGTTTGAAGAATATTCATGGACATATTACACAGATCTCGTTAGCACTATACTAAGTACAACTAAATGACTTGTGTAACTGCTGTTTTAATACAATAGGACGTACATAACATACAAGACCCGAGACAAACTAGAAAAGTTTGTCCTAGTTTGACCCGGCCGGGGATCGAAATCGAGACCTTTGCTTTTAGGTACAGTCAGCGTGCCACGCTGCCAAACTATAAAATTCCCCTTATTCCAATTTAATAATTTTTATATTTTACGTTTAAGCTGTGGGAAAGAAGCTCGAGAGACGAAATCAGGTGCACCGAAATAACGTTATCTAGAAAACGTGTCGCTTTATTTGAAACGTCAGCCAGAATGAAAAAAGGCCCCTGCTTGGTTGGAGGGTCCGTCCGTCCGTCTGTCACAGCCTATTAACTTGCTTAATAGGCTGTGATGAACGGTGACGTGTATGTAGAGAGTTGTAAAAAGGTTTGACTGGCTTACAGGCTGTCACAGTGGCATTGTTATAGAGGTGGGTCATACTAGTAGATACACGGTGATACTAAGTAGAACCGTTTTTGTTATCTGAAAATTATCTTTCTTAATATTTTTAGTAGCAATACCACTCGCTAAACGTGAAGGAAAACTTCGTGAGGAAACCTGAGTGCCTACGTTGAAATCGACAATCCGCGTGGGCGTGCGTGGCGATTAAGCCCATACTTTATCTCAACAGTGGGACGCGTATAGGATAATAATATCGCATCATAAGATAATAAAAAAATAAAAATTATTTGATTAAATAAGTATTTGACACAAAAACTAACAAACAATTACATTTATGTACTTACATTGTAAAGTTAATTTTAATTTAATAGTAAAAAATTATCGTCTAAAAAGTATATTCAATTGGTACCCATTTTCCATCGATTCACGGGCCTATTTTGCGCAGTTATTCAGTTATTCACCGTTCACTGATCCAATAGAGAATTTCATCATCATCATCATCATCAAGCCATTACGTCCCCACCGAGGGGCACGGGTCTCTTCCCTAAGGAAGGTATAGGCCATACTCCACCACGGGGGCCAAGTCCGCATTGGTGGAGGCTTGCAAGACTAGTGGCTGGTCTTACTGTCAGAAGTTTTCAAGCCGCCCTAAGGCCTCTTGACTTGGCTAGTGGCATTTTTCCGAGCGGTTCCGTGCTTCGCAAGGCACGTTAAGCAGTTGGTGCCGGGTGCCCTCTATAGATGGCAGTCGTTAAGCCAAGTCAAAAGAAATTTGGCTGCGTTAAAATTTCATCAATTCTAAACCTAAATACCTTTGTTGCGCAGGCTAGAAAAAAATCATGAAAAAGCATTTACACACAAGCATAAACTAACGCCTGTATCCAAGAGGGGTAGCCAGAGGCCAACTTGCCACTATTCGACAAATTTAATTCATAAGTGGCTGCGCGCACGCAGGTTTAGGGTTCTTTTTAAAAACCATTTGTGTTTGTCCGCTAGGTTATGAAATATCTATTTTATTTCCATTTTTATGTACGATAAAGTGTTCTCTATCATCTATCCGTGACCATAAATTTTGACCGTAAAACCATTTGGTACATTATGTATAGAGACAAAACTGCAAATACAGATAGAAGCAAAGTTTAAGCTTGTTATCTTACTCCGGCAGTAAGGATAAGCGCAAGAAAATTTCAATTCAACGTGGAATAGAGGAAAAGCTTAAACTATTTACGCAAGCCTAAAATGTATTATAGAGTCAGTGTACAGTTAAAGGATGATGTGTTTTGGCAAGCTAAGATACAGAGTGTGGCACAACAGAAGGATAATGTGAATAAAGTTTATTAAAAATTAGGAAAGGCAAGATTTCAGGAAGAAGGTTACCTGGGAAACGAAAAATATGGCTACACAGGTTACAGTATTTATAGGACAAACAACGCATAGTCTTACTAACACTTGTGAAAAAAAAGGCAGCAATTTACCGCCTTTTTTTTTCATTTCGCAAACATTTATTCCACATCCAATCATCGGCCTAACCTGGGGCTGTCCCACAAACATTCTCCGAACCTTTTATGAGCATAAAATGCCAGAGCGTGGCTTATACCGTGCAGTCCCGAGATTTATCAGATTGCCTCGAAGGGGCCTAAAGGGCTGCTTGAGTAATGTCCGCGGACATTTTTCCCGCTAGCCGGTGCGATTTGTCAGAGGGCTGGGTTCGAACGTATGTTCAGTCCATATTTATTTATTTATCGTATGGCATTTTACAATGGCCTCACAACCAGACACAATGTATATGTCCATAGTACCTATGACAATCGACAACGATGTCTGGAATTAAAGCCAGTACAATGCATGTGTGTTTTGCGTGTGTATGAAGAAATTAAACGAGCGATTCAAGGAGTGTATGATTCTGAGATTTATTAAAGAAAGCATCCTTTAACATAGAGTATTCAAAGTTGCTAGTAGTAATTGCTATGACGAGTAAACTATATGTAAACTATGTTAATTAAAATTAAAGACTTTGAAAATACTAACTTTAGAGTGTTGTTGTCCATTTTTTCTCCAAAATTTTTGAAATTTTTAAATGGAAATAGTTAGATGTGCATTAAAACATCTAAATCACGAACTTGTAACGTTCTAATGAATTAAGTTTCTGTGGTACTTTCAATCAAACATTTTTTTGCGTTCATGCGTGTACTCTATTCAGTTAAATTACGGGTGCCTTTACAGCAAATAAGTAAGGCTAAGGCTTCTGTCGACTGTACCAACTAGTTAGGGACAACTGCAGAGTTATGGGAGAGTTTGCAGTACATAACACTTTATGTACTGTAATTTATTTTTGTGTACAATACATTGTACTTCGTTATTTCTTCTCCTAATTTTTGTTTGTTCTCTATTGTTTGAAGCGCTCGTGGCCTAGTCAAACCGAGTGATAGGAATCAATCACTTGAATTGAGCAACAACCGACCGTCTCGTAACTACCGCTAGTGTAATTTTTCCGAGCGCTTCCTTGCTACGCAAAGCATGCAGTACATTATGATGGGCAACGTGAAAGGAAAAAGAAGGCCAGGAAGCAGAAGGATATCATGGTGCTGCAATATCAAGGAGTGGACCGGTGTTAGTTAATCAGTTCGAGTTTTTTTTAATGCACTAATCCGTGCTAAGGACAATTTTTGAAAACCTATTTAGAGGCAAAAAATTCCACCTATGCCGGGGCTCGAACCCGCGACCTCTGGCTAACCGTGCCAGCGCTCCCAACTGAGCTAATGGGCAACTACCCGGCATCCGTGAAATTTCGAACCTCTTTACAATACTCTCTGTATTACGTACAGGTAGCAAAGTTCGATCTGAAATTTCCGCACTTACCTCATAGTTGGGCCATTGTACGTAGCGAGCGCTGAGGTATGTTAACAGTTCCGACACTAGGGGTTCCTTACGATGTTTTCCTTTACAGTCAGCGAGTAATATTGCTACTATAACTTCACTAATACATAACTTGAAAAGCAAAGTAATTGGTCCATGCTGAGTGAGAAGCGGCGCTCCGCTTCTCGCAGACATTTTAATATTTCTATTAATAGTATTTCCTCTGTGACATGAATTTAATTATCTGTAAGATATTAATTTAATCATCTCCTATTTATGAACTAAAACTTTCGTAAGCACAACACATTGTAGACTTTTAGTCCGGATACTTACGGGTGTTGTTATATCGGAAAAGTCCGACCAGGTTTCGCTCCGATTCGCAGAGCTTAATCATGGTGAGCAGAGACGGAGCTCGCGTCGTCGATCGGACTTTTCCGATATAACAACACCCGTAAGTAAATCCGGACTAAAAGTCTACAATCTCCTATTTAGTGTAATTTTAATGACAATGTGCCACACACAACCATTTGCACACCGAAAATGTCGGTAAAGCATGTTGGCCCAATCTATATTATTTTACACCCATAAATGCATGATATGTATTACGACTGACACATGTTTGAGCAAATAAATTGATTTGATTTGATTTGATACCACCGCTCCGGTGTTAAAACTGCGGAAGAGCTGTTCAAAGTTGCACTGAACGGACACCGTTGCAAAGAGCCGACTGCCAACAACCAGTGATGGAGAGGCACTTTCAGAAGGGACGTTGAAAATGATAAATATTTATTAGTTGAAGTATATAAACAATTTTACAGAAATTGGGTGAAGCCCTAGTTACCACACTAGGATTCCCTGCGTTGTAGTGAACTAGTCCCCTCCGCATGATGGATAACATAGTTATAGTATGCACTTAAGTATAATCAGTTATTTCTTATAAGTATCTCATAAGAATAGGAAAGAAATAATTTAATAAAGGATAATACCAATAATTAATTTGTGTGCGTGTGTGTGTTTGTGTGTATGTGTGTTTATGTTTTGGAGAGTGTTAATGAATGTGTGTGTGTGCTCTGCTCAGCCCTACGACCGGGGTCTTGGGTCCGGGTTTCAGCCACTGAGCAGAGGGTGTGTAAGTGTGGAGTGGGTGTGATCATGTATGTGTGTCAGGTTTTGGGTAAGGAGCCGCTGGTTATTTATTAATAATAATAATAATCTTACAAATTTTTTACAAGATGTTTACATTTTAGGCGTATTACTTACAATATTTGAGGCAAAGCTGCAGCTATTAGGTTCTCTGTACTAATATATGTCAGTTTATGAAGCCACTCTTTTTTGTTTGCACGCGTGTCTTGTGAGTTTGACAATATCGCGAATCTTATGTATCAGCGTGTATAGTCGTGGACCAAGGTGGAAAAAGGATCTCTTGCCGTTGGCTTGGTAGAAATTTTATTTCGGGAAGCGTTTAAATTGTACCCATTTTATTCCTGGGCACGAGAGCGGTGGCGGCTGCGGCCGGTCGCCGCCTAAATGAGTTTTTTTCTGCCCGGCTCCGCCGGTGGAATTGATGAAATTTTAACGCAGCCAAATGTCTTTTATTGGATCAGTGAACGGTGAATAACTGAATAACTGCGCGGAATAGGCCCGTAAATCGATGGAAAATGGGTACCAAGACAATTATTTTTTACTATTGCGGAATGAAAAATTAGCTTACGAGCGGTTAATTTGTGTGTAACATTATTTGAGGTATTTCGGCTTATACTTTTGTTGTCTTGAGCCACCGCAGACAAAAACAGTCCACGCTTGCCACGTTAAGCAATCGGTGACCTAATTATGAGCACCCAAGCTATTCCAATCGTCTAAGATAGGATAAGAGAAGAATATTTTTTATTGTACATTAGAGCACAAAAAGCAATTTCTTCGAGACAGCCTTATTCCAACTATCAAATTCCATAGTAATTTGACAGTTAAACGATTAAAATTGTTCAGGATTTAGTGCGCGTCATATAGGGGCTGCTCCAATTGCCTTTCAATTCCAAACTCATTCCAACAGGATGTCACATATTTTGACTCAAATCTTTATACTACCACCTTTTCTTACACAAAATGGAAACCTTTTATAAATCTGTTATGAGAAATATTTCAATAAAATTTTGTTCCGATGTGCGATGTCGCTCATAAACTTCACGTAACTTTTTCCAACAAAAATCCACATTTTCCACGAGACAACCCAGCTGCGGCGGCCTCCCACGCAGTATATAACGTAGCCATTCCTTACGTAAGACTCGCTTATGTTCTTGGAGAATGGGATAAGATATTGTCTTCTGCATAATATTCGCTGTACAGTGTTACATCTGCGGCTATACGCTCGTGTCAGATAAGCTGACAGTTGCGCCAGACGTGAGTGCAGCTAGTTCTGCGCTCGTACAGTTGATAGCACATCAATCTTTACAATTGTGCACTATGTTCAGTTACGTTACGGGCTACTTTGGAAATAAAATATATAGGTTGTTCGGCAGGTTCTGTCTAAAATCGACAACGTGAGGCACGCATTTTACGGCTTGTAAACTGTCACAATGGTCGTCGTCGTCGTCAGGCTATACTAGTCCACTGCTGGACATAGCCCTCCCCTAAAGAGCGCCAAGTTGTGCTACACAGGGGGTAATGCCCATAATCCCCGCGCTGGGCATGCGGGTTGGGGATCGCAATTCGGTGGAATTGTACTGCAAGGGGCGCTGCTGCCCACCCCCCGGTTTCTATCCATTAGTCGCCTTTTACGACAGCCGCGGGAAGAATTGGGTTGGTGCTATTCTCTAGGCCGACACCACACAGCAACTAATAAAATAGTAAACGTTTCTTTTATACCAACGCAATCAAAATGAAAGATAATAAGATGATGATGAACTACACTAAAAATCAATAATTGTTTAGCGTTTAAATTGGGGTCTACGTAACATAGATTAGGGTTAAAATGTGTTAGCACATAACATTTTCATCACATAGTATTCCAATGAATAGTTTTGTCACTTTGTTACGCTAACTTGCACACTGAGATTCCCTGTGTCGTGCAAGCTAGTCTCTTACGAAAATGGAACAGAAGACATTTAAGATCACAACTAAACGATTACCTACTTTCTTGCAATAAATAAGTATAAATGGCACCAAAATGGCCGACGCTCAGCATTTTGTCATGATTGGCGACACATCCATTCGCCCATTAGAAGTCATTAGGAAGTCAGTGGAGTGTCTCGTCGGCCATGCTCGCCACTGTGCGAGAGCATTTTGCATTCATTTCCCGCGGGGCCGCCACTGCAGTGAGTTTGGCCACTGTAGTGCCGTTCTGTATGCAGAACTTGTGTTTGAAACTCAGTTTGTAATTTTATAACAGTCTGTCACGTGGGACAGATTTATGTAGTTCAAGCACTCATTGTTAGGTATTGCATCAAGTTGTATACAATTGCCACACGATCGCGATTGGCGACTCATTAAGATTTAAAGAATACAAGTTCTGTAAACATGCAAACTGCAGCAGTGGGCAAACAAATTCTGAAGAAGTTGTTAGGTACTACCCTCAATGGTCAAGCATCGTCAAGTATCTTCTTAGCGTGTCGAAGGCAAGTCTTCCTGGTATAAGGATTTTCCAATCAGCTTTAGGGACAGCGGTAGGTATTAGACATTCTTGCCTGGTTTGTGACATTCTTCATCGTCAGGCAAAAATACTATACGAGGTGACAATACTAAGTGATAGTGATGTGTGAAAACTATCACATGTATTCATTGACTGAAAAAAACATTCTGTGGAATGAAGCGTCGCATGTCTGGTCCGCCGCATTTTTTTATTACATAAGGTTTTTTCAAAGTTCTTCTTCCACCAATAGACTAATACTGATAGTAGCTTTGTTCCAATGCACACCATTCACTTCGGTATTGGGTTACGTTTGTCATGATTTTGCATGATATATCTAATTTTATACGTAAGTGTTATCGAATAAAGTAGGTAAATTCATAATGATGGTTGCATCAGCCACCATGTCATTGAAGAATTATTGATTGTGGGTATGTACACATTAAATTGACAAGCAAAAACATACTAAAAATATTGGAGGTAGTTTTAAAAAAGAAAAGGGAAATCGAGTGGGGTTTGAAAGTGGCTTCACGTCGCACGCTAGCGGCGGGAAGCAATTACGTTCCCGAATACGGTGCTGATCGGATCTCCTAAACAAAGTTTATATTACGTTTTTTTAATGTTTGTTTATGCTAGAGCGTACGTATCTTGGACATCATGATTGTATGATGCTTTAAACTGCTTAAAAAGTAAGGACAACAATTTGTTCAACACCTAAAAACGTAATCTATTCACAGATCTTCTAAACATCTCAGACCTTTGTTCATTTCATATTTTATTCACCATTATTTCGTGTACGCTAACCTTAACCTGAAAAACCTATAAAGTACGTATATGTTTCAATCATTTTAGCTCAACATAATGTGTTCCAGGTTCAATTGAAAGCTTTTTCGTGCCTCAATTAGGGGTCTTAACAAATAGAAGGTTGAATTTAGAATCCCGTGACCTTTGACCCTCCGGCTGTGCGGTATAATTATAAGACACAGAAGTACTGACATCAAGTCGTCTACATTTAGCTTTATGGTGCGAAGTTGTTTGAAATATCTAGATTTTGTGTGCGTGTAAATATTGCTGTACAATCTGTTGGCAACACTAAGTAAAGCAACGCCCGACTAGAGAATATTTTGGCTTCCCCAAGACTAAGGGCGAGATAAATAGTCGCTTCTAAGAACGAGTCTTAGCGAAAGCACTTGCTTAAGAATCATAGACAGTACTTTGGCACTCTCTAAGTCGCGAAACCCGGACTAATTCTTAGCATTGGCCTAAGAACATGCTTATTTAAGCAAACGTATATTTAAGTAACGCATTGATACTTAGCTAAGTTAGCCTGAAGAAATTCTTAGGGCGAGATAAATAGTCGCTTCTAAGAACGAGTCTTAGCGAAAGCACTTGCTTAAGAATCGATTTGTCTATCATAGACAGTACTTTGGCACTCTCTAAGTCGCGAAACCCGGACTAAATCCTAGCATTGGCCTAAGAACATGCTTAGCTAAGCAAACGTCTACTTTGATACTTAGCTAAGTTAGCCTGAAGTAATGCTTAGGGAAGCTTGAGTACGGACTTGGGCTAAGCAACGACTATTTATCTCGCCCTTAGGGAAGCATGAGTACGGACTTGGGCTAAGCAACGACTATTTATCTCGCCCTAAGTATTTCGAGTATTTCTTAATTACCTGCGATGCTCATACATGGTTAAATATACGTTATTTTACGTTTTGCCTAATAAATAATCGCGATTATCGCAATCATTTTGCTCTCAATCATCTTGATTTTGAAATGGACACCTAGTTTATTTATCAATATTATTTTATACAGACATCATGGTCTAATGTTTTGTTACCAGCGGTAAATATAGAACTTGGCCTAAGGTTATACTTTATATAGTATGTAGGGTTATATAGTTTAACGGTAATTAAGTCCCAGTTTCTGTGTCACTTTAATAAAAACATATCGATTTTGGTCGGTAGCTACCGATATCTACCCGTCCCTTACCGGCCCTCCAACCAAACTTCGCTCCAAATATTGTTCATCAATCTTACGTCTTTCATCCTCTCTATATGACCAAACCTACCCAACATGTTTTCTCAATTCTAATCACTTCATCTCTTTTGATCCACAACGTTCTGGAGCGAAACGCTCGCCATTCAAATGATTTGTACACTGGGAGGAAAGGTCCCTTCCACCTTGGTTCATTATTACAAGTGGCGTTTCAATCCCAGCTGCTCTGCCTCGCGGTATGAATCGCTCCCCGCCCGCATCCTTTCAACAGACTTTTTAATTGTCTCTACATTTTTACCTTCGCATTTACGGCTTTCAGTGGTTCTGTACAAGTATAATGATTCCTTTTATACTTACCTATTAAAGCACTTGCAATAGTAACATTTGTGACACTAAATGCCGGTTTCTGAATTGAGTGTTTCACTGGTTAAATAAGATTGTTTATATTTGTCACAAAAGAACTGTCTTGTTCTTTGCGAAGCAAGTATTCGTAGATACTTCATGAAATTTTAAAGTCAAAAACTTGTGGTGATAAGATTGTACGTTTCTGTATGTGATAACGCAGATTGAACCCTTCTTCAACGTGAGGCCAGCGTGGCTTTAAGTTACGTACATTTGAATTTGTGGCAACAGTACCAATAACTGTAAGAGAAAACATCGTGAGGGAACCTGAGTGCCTCAGCGTTCACATACCTCAACTGTGGATATTTCCGATCCGCTAAAGGCACGCGCGGTGATTGCACCCAAACTCTCTTTCTCGAGAAGATACGGACCTCCTCTTGGGCACGTAGGCACGTTAGCGTACGGGCCATTCAGTGGAATGTATATTTCATTTCATCGGCTTCGACCTGAGTATGAATAAAAAAGATTGAATTGAATCAATGAGATGAATGAAGAAATTAGAACTTAATTTCAACGTGAAGAATTTACATTCTGTTTGTTAAATGTCAATTTACAATGTTATTGCTGTGTTCGTATCGCGTTGTAGTGAAGGAATTAGGACGAGCGAAAAAATCAATAGACATTACTGCTTCCTGAATTTGTATGATGCCTATCATCGGTCTTCACTTGCGGCCAAAAGAAAGAAGGACATTGAGAGAGAGAGAGAGAGAGAGAGATTTATTTGAAGCCACAAAGATACAATACACATAACACACATAACGATATTAAAATAATACAGACAAATAAGAAAAGAAAGAACAAAGAAAAATATTATATAACAAAGAATACGATATAAAACAAACATTTACAATTTAGAAGGGCATTGTATCTCCGCAGCCACAAACAGGTAGCTGACTCAGCATTTGCTGTAGGCTGGGCCTGCAACTGTCAGCACCTATTCTTCAATTTATACATAAAGTATAGAATATACCTACATACAGATCTTACATAAAAATAATATTTATAAAACAATGTCAATAGAATAGAATATGCTTGCATTGGAGCACATCACAGGAAAGAAAAGGCATACCACCCATAGTCACATACGAGGATAACAAAAACAATTCACCGAAATACAAGACAGGACAGGGCTAAGTCGGAACGTACATCCGGTGATGTGACAATATTGCCACAAAGAAGTAAAATTATCTTTATTGACGAGTACAATTTGCCACAGTGAATTAAGAAGCCATTGCTCCCGAACTAGGATAACGTATGCGTCAGGAGCTATTGTTCAAAAGGGCATCTGACATGAGGGTTGAGCTGAACTCTCAGCGCAACGCTAGATACTCGTAAGATAGAAATGGAATGTCTATAGGGAAGAGCGGGTGATCGTGCTCTTCCACTACAAAAGGAAATTTCCCGCCAGGCAGATCGTATGAAACACTTTGATTGCGCGATGCAGGAATGTAGGAGTTTGTAGTGCGCGTGCAGAGTTGACATGTGTCCGCCACAAATCTATAGGATGTGTTATTACCATTAAATAAAAGCCCCTCGAATAGGGTCCATAACTGGCACTGTGTTCACATTTGGCGATCGACCCGCGGCCGGCGCGCTTGGCTCGCTGCCCGGTCGCCTCTTATCTAACACTATGTGTCGACGCAACGGACATACGATACGGGGTTACATGCTCAGTAGCTCTTCAATGGCCCAATAAGTGGAACTAATTCAATGATCGACAGCATAAATATTTTTCGATATCATCCCTTGTATATCCTCACTCCTGGGGCACGGGTCTCTTCCTGCGTCGCCGGAAGATTAGGCCATACTCGATTGTAAGACAGTGGCGGGCTTTACTGTCAGGCTTATTACTGCCATTACATGACAACCGGCACCAAAGGCTTAGCGTGCCTTTTAAAGCACGGAAGCGCTCGGAAAAAATGCCAGTAGCTTTGGTCACGGGACGGTCACCCATCCTGCACATGACCGCGCCTGTTGTTGCTTTACTCAAGTAGGTCAGGAGCGTTTCCTAAATATTTTATCAGCAGTGAAAATAAGCTTATAGTTATTTTAGTAAGAATAATCTCTTTGTAAAATTTACTGGGTTAGCGGTATCACGACTGTTTATCATGCCTAAGGTCGTGGGTTCGTCACATTTGTGAGATCCCCTCGATCTGGGTTTATTTCCATGTTTGTGATGCCCTTGTCTGGGTCCATATCACTGGGTATCCTAGTTTGGGACCAGGACATGTGATTGTGTTGTGTGAAATCATTTGAAACGTGTCTAAAGTCCATGCCTTGCATACAGACGATTAATTCAGAACTCCACTTTGTAAATATTTTTGTAACGGCCTGTTTCTTTAGATGTCCGAAACAAAATTAAACTAACGGTGTACTTAATGTCAATAAGGGCCTGTTTCACAATCTGCAGATAAAGATCCGGATAAGCTATCCGCCACCAGGGCTGCCGTTTGTTCTAAATTTAAAGCCATAACGAACACACGCAAATAGGAAAATTTATTTAAATTTAGAACAAACGGCAGCCCTGGTTGCGGATAGCTTATCCGGAACTTTATTTGAACATTGAGAAACAGGGCCTTAGTCAGTAATTTCAATGTAAAAAATATATTTATTACTGGTAGTCAAGTGACACATTCGATCTATAAAGGCGCATTTTCATTGGTCGTCTCGGTCATACACCGTATGCGGTAAGCCCCCGCATGATTACAATGAGGTCTGGAATTAAAGCCAGTACAATGTATTAGTTCTATGTTTTATAATAATTATGTAAACTATGTTAATTAAGGACTTTGAAAACACTAAGTTCTTAGTTTTTTTGTCCATTTTTGATCTAGATTTTGAAATGGACACCTAGTTTCAATTCTAACGTTCGTTAAGCTGTTTCTGTTTCTGTGCTACTTTGAATAAAACCTTTTCATTTCATTTCACGCGGGCTAGCGACCTTCATAAAGAAAAAGAAATTATTCGCTCGATAACTCTGTCGATAGCCGCATATGAGAAATTACCCTAATGTGGAAAATTCATAGGTAAGCATGCGATAACTACCTTTTCTCGACGCTCAACACCAAGCCAATTGCCAAACTGATTATGCTAGTTCTCAAACAATGATACATATATAGATGGAAAAATACACTTTATTGGACATATAAAATAAAATTACACAATTATTGGACACATTTCAATGATCCGTATGCGATGCGATCCTAATACTTAAGCCCTAAAAAGGAATTTTGCGTACTCCGGTTGCGTGCGCTAATGACCATAGGAAAAACGATTATCCGCATTTGGGTTCTATGGCATGCGGTACAATAGTCTGTCTTAGAATATTTGTGATAAAATGCTGAAAACGCGCCGTTACATCTACTGGAGCGGTTGGCACCCACTCTTAAACAAACGCCCACCCTCAGTTTAGTGTTACAAAGTAAATATTTGCAGGAGCCAAGTTTCTGAAACCGCGACAGGTTCCAAGAATTCCGATATGATCCCTTGTGATTGTCATGAGCGAGTCAACTCGAATGAACCACCGGACTAGAAACAAATAAATGATAAGACATAGAAACATAGATTCTACTGTTCGAGGACCCAGAGAGGCGGGCGATCGCCAAGGCATCCAGTATGCCCTATGTGGCATCATTTAGAAAAGATGCATTATTAGTTAATTAATCAATAGATTGATTGGATAGTTGACTTATAAATTATGCTCTAGTAAATTTAATTTATAATTTCATCTAGATTTTTAAGGTTAGGTTAAGTTATATGGATTTTATGGTCCGAAATAAACGATTATTTTTATTTAGCCGCCATAACATTGTGAAAAAAAATTTATTAAGAAACACGTTAAGTTTAACTACAACATTACTAGTAGCCATCACTCAAGGTCGGGCCTGAAGGTTGTGGCCTATGTTTGGATACATTGTAGCGTTTTTTGGGTTGTGTAAACAACTCTTATTTTACTTAAAGTTACATATTAGCCGCTAAAAAATCATACAACTTATTTTATTGCGTGAATCGAAAGTGCACGGCTACCCATACAGGTTTGGGAGCCAGGACGCACTCATGTAACTAAACTAGGCAAATAAATTATGTTCATTTATCATTTTAATTTTCAGATAATTGGCACAATCCATTTTTTGTTGTAGCCTCTAATGTTTCACTGCAGGGCACAGGCCTTCTCTCAGAGAGAGTACGGGCTTAGTAACCACGCGTAACCACCGCGGATTGGCAATTTCAAACGCTGAGGATTAGTTCAATTCAGATATTCAAGTTTCCTCACGATGTTTTCCTTCACCGTTAGCTAATGGCATTGCACGGTGGTACCGTAGTAGGTCATAGGACTCGGATGGCAATGACTGAGCTAAGCCATGATATCTGGCTCAGTTACCCACTAATTGTCATACTACCTGAGGGTATAAAAGGTTTCGCAATCTATTGTTCCCAACATTCCTTTTTCGGCATCCGAAGTGAACACAAGTAATTAGTCATCAACCTGTTATCACCAAGTGCTTTAATTAGCCCAAGACGCGACGCGTGTGTTTAAGTTCCAACTTGTCTGTGACCTGCTATTTTACAATGGAATTTGAAGTCACAGGTATGTATTATTAATTTACTTTACTATTTTGCCTTTTCCTTCTACATTTTTTTTTTAAATAGAGTGCTACGCCAACGTGGCATTTTTTATGTATTTATGTCTGTATATTTTTTACGTTGAAGCTTTTACTTATGTTTGTACCTACTTGTACCATTCAATTTGGTATAGAAATATGGGTTACAATGTCTACTACTAGGCCTCTCCAAATTTAGCTGCGTCATGCTGCGTCTGTAAGGTGCAGCCAGGTGCTACGCCGCGCGCCTGAACGCGTAGCAGGCGCGTAGCACTTGCTACGAAACATGTATCTATTTTGATCCGCTTTTAACGTATTTTTATTTTGTTTTAGGTACTAGTATTAAGTGTTCTTTCAAAAGAATGCTTGTACTAGATACTTGGCTGTCTATTAAAGACAGCAAATCTGAACTGGAGCGTTGGCATCGAGTTTTTCGAGACCTAATACAATTGCTGCCTGATGTTGAGAATTACATTGCTGATGACTTGGAAAAAAGAGTTACTAAAGTTTGTACAAGATTGGTAGCAATTTGGAAGCAAGTCACGCGCAACCATTCTCGCATGGTCTCTAAGTACGGAGACTGGCTGAACGAAATTGAAGTTTGCGTTCTGCCAACTTGTGCAACAGTAGGGAGCCACAACACCCAACGGCCAGCAGCAGAAGCTTCGACAAGCACCCAACAGCACCAGCACAGGAAGGACTTTGAGGATTAGATAAAATCCTTATTGACAGATGTCATAATCTGCTGCAGTGTCTTTCGTCGGGATACAAAATTAATAACGCCACTTTTAAAGAGTATTCTCTAGAAACAGCACGTAAACTTGTTGCTACCTATCCATGGTACAACTTGCCATCGTCTGTACATAAGGTCCTCATTCATGGGTCGGAAGTAATTGAACACGCATTATTGTCAATAGGTGAGCTTTCGGAAGAGGCCGCCGAATCTTGCAATAAATTAATCAAACTCTTCAGGCGTGACAACACGAGGAAAATGTCTCGGGTTGTCACAAACACCGACTTGATACATAGACTTCTCCTTAATTCGGATCCTTATATTTCTAGTTTAAGAAGGTTACCACAGAAGAAGAAGTCTATTCTATCAAAAGAAGTATTAAATTTGTTGTCGGTTTAGGAAAAAATGTAAAAAATAAGATAGGTATTTATGTTATTTTTTACATAACTCCTATTATGTAAATATAATATTTTTTGTCCAATTGTGTGTTTGTACTTAGATGTTAGTTAAGTATTTACTTTATTTGTAATATAAAATGTAAATAGTAAGGTTTAATAGTTATTAAGTTGCAAACCTTCTTTTAAGTGTAATAAAAATGCATAATTTTGTAAATAAAATAAGCTTTTTAAGATTATTTTGTTTTTTTTTTATTGTGTTATGGCTTAAAGTATTACAAAACACCATAATAATAATAATCAGCTATGACAACGACAGTCATTATTATCGCGAAACCCTATGACCGCTACTCTTAGGGCGTGGAACCAGTGTGCATTGCTGCTATTACTTCAAAAATGTACATAACTTAGTGAACCAAGTCATGGGTACACGCCCGCACTGGGAATCCATATGGTGGAATACATGTATAATAAATTCATGGTCGAACAATATCTCCTGAAATATACGTCTACACCTAGTTTATGAAATAGAGACAATTCTTGTAAAAACCCACAACCACCACAATCATTGTAGAATCTGGATGTAGTTATTGTTATTACCATATTATATTTTCTAACTAACATATCTTTCATATGACTGTAATGGGAAATAAAATTTTATTTCAATTCAAATACCGACAACTGCTGCCAGCAGAGCGTCCGCCCCCGCATTCATCGCCCGCACTTCGCATATCTTTTTACTCGACTGAGAAAGCTTATAGCTGTGTGTCAACAAAGTTATTCAGTGGAAAATATGGCCTACAACATGCTGAACGAACACCGGTACTCACAAAGGCTTTGGTAATCTCACCTAGGTTCAGTCGACTGCACATCAAGGTTTAGGCTAACTGAGGTCTATCTACTCAGTGATTTTTTCTTATTAGGAGGCGGATCCGCTAGCCTCAGCAGTCAAGTGGATACGAATGAAAGAGAAGAAAGTAATTTGACATTTTGGTCATGTGGCGCAGCGGTAGCGCATTTGACTACCATGCGAGAGGTCCCGGGTTCGATCCCCGGCTGGGGACAAAAAAAACCAGGTCTTGGATGTTTACATGTTTTTGAGGTCGTTGTTTCTGGTTCCCACGACACAAGGTATCCTAGTGTGGGGCCAGAAGCAATGTATGTGCTTGTATGATATCACAGAACACTCGCAGAGTGAAGCCTTTTATACAAATCAAACACTGCGGCTTTTACGGTAGTCGAACCCACTATCCCTTTGTAGTGTGTAACAGACCGTGTCACCGCTAAATAAACAAGATAGTCTAAAGTCTGTCCCCATAAAGAACGAGGCACTGTGTACTTCACGAATAAAAAATTGTTAATTATTCTTGAATCTACACCAAAAAAATCGAATATATTGTGGTTAAAAACTGCCTCCCGTAATCAATTTCAGAACGCGCCCCCGATTCTGTACTTACTTATGCTTTTGTTGAAACTCTTGATTAATTCGCTCTCAGCGGAATTCGCGGGAAAAAGTGACAATTTCGCGACACAATGGAGTTTTGTTTTGTGCAAATTAATGGAACGGAACGCGCTGACGGCGATGCCGTGTCGAGCCTCGCTTTTAATTTGAATTCCCTGATGCGATTTCGGCTGCAATTTATTCCTGTACGATTTATTTTATTTATTAAAATGCTCCTCCTGCACTTTCGATAAGATTTTGCCTGTCGTCGTTTATTGCATTATTTGTTTTCTTGATTGTTAGAAAACCAATTGACACGATGAAACATAAATATAAGGTTAAAGATAAATGTAAGGTCTAGATTTTATAAAACACTTAAATTGACATATAAAAAATTGACACGTAAATAGAATGAGAGAATAATCCATTAACATATCATTGTGCAATCTCACTGAGCGCGAACCACTAGTAGTTTGAGACGTTAAGTAATTTGTCTTACCTTTATTATTGTTATTTAGTTTTTTAGTTACTTGTAATAATTATTTGTATTGTCTGAAATAAATTAGTATTATAATATAATTTTTTTATTAATATCAATAGAAAATTAAAGGTTGTTCTCTTGAGACTTTTTCTTTGGAAAGATCTCCGCTTAAATAAGATAAAGTTATTAAATTAAGTATTATTTTTTTATGGAATTTACTGGAAATATCTCCACTCGTGCCACATACTCGTAGGCCGTTCGACATTTGGCTCAAGTCAGCATCGCGGCGCCAATTACTGGCGCGCACTTGACACGGTGCCGCCACTCGGCCGCCATCTTGTCGAGCCTCCATTTTGTGACTCCAGCTGAGGGCGCGGGAAATGTTGCGCGCTCCGTGAATAGGAACCTAGTTTTTCTTGAAATCGAACAACGGCTAAGGGGCCCTTAGCAAACATAACATTTAACATTTTTTTAACATAACTATTATAATTTAGTTTCCTGGTTTTGGTAATGTATGAACGATAACGTACCATCAACTCGACCGTAAAATACAGATTAAAAAGTTACGATATTAAATTAACTTCATCATTGACTGTGCGACGAAATAGTCACTCTTTGCCCTTGGTACGGTTAATAGTCGACATTTAAGTCTTGAACAGTTGAACTGTTGCCATACCGACATATGGATTTATTTTTATTTGTACGCACTTAATCTGCCTGAAATATTAAAAAATCCGTAGAGAAAGTTTTTTAGGATATTTTTGTCTGTTCATTTGCTTGAAGACATTGAGGTCTTTCCCTCCATTTTGTAAGTTTTCTTTGAGTGAATTTTTGGTTAATCGAATTTGAGTAAAATCGTATGAATTAATCCAGCAGTGACGTTACATAAGTGTTAAGTACGAGGGGCGGCTGAAAAGTTTTGAGCCTAAGGTATTAAAAATGCTGATAGAAATGTATAAAAAAATTATTTTTCAATGTAATCTCCCTCTATTTCAATACACTTCTTACATTTGTTTAAAAGAGCTTTTAACCCGGTAAAAAAATATTCGCCGTCTTTGCCTTCAAAATGCTCGTTTACGGCCGCCTTCATTTCTTCGTCACTGGAAAATCTTCGTCCTCGGAGGTCCTTTTTCAAATTTGAAAAAAGGAAATAATCACTAGGAGCCAGGTCTGGACTGTAGGGTGGGTGGTTGATTTCTTCAAATCCTGTTTCGGCGAGGGCACGTCTCGCAACTCGGGCAGTGTGCACGGGCGCATTGTCCTGCAAAAACAGGACTCCTTTCGCCAGTTTGCCTCTCCTTTTCTCGACAACCACTTGACGGACTTTTGTCGACAATACGGCATAATAGTCTCCGTTCATTGTAGTATTTTTGGGAAGGTAGTCGATGAACAAAATTCCTTCGCAATCCCAAAAAACAGTGGCCATGAGCTTGGAAGCCGATCTTTCCACTTTGAATTTCCGTGGCGGCTTTTCTCCCTTTGCTATCCATTGCATTGACTCTTGTTTTGACTCCGGATCGTACTGCCGGATCCATGTTTCATCGACAGTGACGAGGCGAGAAAAAACATCGTCAGGATTATCGCCACAGATGTCCAAAACTCCTTCGAAGTTGTGACTCGACGCTGCCTGTCCAGTGGCGTGAGCATTTTTGGCACCCATCGCGCGCACACCTTTCTCATGTGCAAATGATTGTGCAAAATGTCACCAATTCGCTCCTTGCTGATGCCTATGGATGCAGCTATCTGCCACATCTTGATTCGCCGATCTTCGAGAACAAGGTTTTTCACTTTTTCAATATTTTCTTCGGTAACGGCGGTGTTTGGACGTCCTGACCTGGGATCATCTTCGAGCGACTCCCTGCCGTGTTTGAATTCACGTGTCCAACGTTTTACGGTGGCAAATGAAGGTGCAGAATCCCCATAAACTGCAGACATTTCTTCAAATATTTTTGTCGGCGTTTTGTTCTTCTTGGTGAGGAATTTTATGACAGCTCTGTACTCCAATTTCGTGCAAAGCGCGGATGACTCAGACATGGTGTTGTTTAATGTTCAATTACTAGAAGCGTAATGATGATAATGACATGAAACTTGGTATTTATACTACTTAGAATACGCGCAATTAGTGATGCACATTGCTAGTCATAAGTGATTCTTAGAAGTACTTAGGCTCAAAATTTTTCAGCCGCCCCTCGTATGTCCCCGAAGCACTTTCAGCCATCGTACGGCGTTGTAATATAACACTAAAAAAATATTAATTCGTGCCCAATGCAACTGCTAATCACGCGAGTGTTCTGTTAGTATTGTTGGATAGCGATTGCGAATGTCAAAGTGAATATCTTTCAAAGACCTATGGTCTGACCTTTGAGATTCCTATTTTAATTGCTGATAAAGTGTAGGTGGGCCGGTGAATCGCTTTCAGATAAAGGCTGGAGGCTAACACCAATCTCAATTTGTCTCGAGCATCTAAGGTACAATTTATCTGGGCAAAACTTACGTAATCATTTGTAAATTGTAGTTACAATGCCACTCGCTAAGATTAATTATTATATTTATTTATGTAATATAGTTTGTTATACTGTTTTTATTTTTAATGCACTAACCCGTGCTAAGGACAAATTTAAAAACCTATTTAGAGGCTAAAAAATTTACCCATGCCGGGATTCGAGCTACCAATTGAGCAATTGCTCAGAGCAATTGCTCAATTGGTAGAGCGCTGGCACGGATAGCCAGAGGTTGCGGGTTCGAATCCCGGCATGGGTGAAATTTTTAGCCTCTAAATAGGTTTTTAAATATTATAGTTTGTGTAGGTTTATCATAATTTTTATTATTCAGCCTCCCCTTGCCCCTGTAGGTCTAAGTTATTGTATCTCCCTATGTTTATGTAAGTGTATTTATGCCACACCTGGCAGTAAAGTGGCTGATGTACACAACACGGGAGGTAATAAAGAAAGCTCTCGATCGCATATTTACGTCCCTCGCTTGCAGCTCGGGCCGCAAACTTCTGCGATCTTGGCCTTTGTTTGTATTACCACCCTAGTTGTGTAATGTACTATTTTAATACAGTTGCTCAAATAGTGGCGAATTACAGGGACGTATAGCGTGCGAGATGTGGGCTGTTACAAACTCGTGCTTTTTTTACCTTTCCCGCACTCGTGCGTTTTCTTTCCCAACTGTCAAAATAATGTCTTTTAAAAAGAAAAACCAACCATGAAGTTTTTACTAAAAAAAATCATAGAAGTTTTATGAGCTACTAATTTGTTTCAATATCAGATTTAATGATTTGATTGAATGAGTTAAGTTAGATTTCATTTCATTTCATTAAATTTCATTTTCATTTCATATCAATAAAAAAATCCTACTGAAGACTGGCTGTTTGGGCATAGTTGCCTTTGCCTACCAGAATGGGTGAAGAAAAAAAATCTCTGTTTATATTCTTTTACGGTTGGCGCCATTTTTCAAATATTATTTCTTTATTAAATTGCTTATTTTTTTCGCAACTGTATTAAAAGTATTTGTTCTGTACACGAGCGGAACCGTCATTGCAACTTGTTCGACTGTAGACATATGTCGAAACTCTTTGCAATGACAGCCTTTCCGCACTTGTAATGAAATATACTATATTGTATTTTACCTTCTTTTTCTGCACTACCCTTTGCCAGTCTCTTCAACACCAAAGGTTTGCTAGAAGAGAATGCTTCTTGCATTAAGCACGCCCTTGTACATGTTTACCTGACGGGGTCCAAAATTATACACACGGTTATTATATAAACGTTATTAATATTGTTATTCAAGATCCTACCAAACTTATGGCTATACTAAAGTATTGCGTAATTTACTGTCGTGTCGCATTAATAGCCATATACTTTGTTACACAAAATCATCCTATAATAACGACCTATTACTTGTCTAAGTTATGTTCATCTAAATAACACATTTCTTTATTAATATCCTAGACATTTTACTTGAAGATCTTCAGGGACCCAGAACCTTGACCTTGCTATAATCTTGATTAATGCTTATCGATTTCGCACAATCCTTCCAGGGGCACATAACTAATAGTTTTACTGGTAGTATCACGTGACCCGAATTGTAATGGACGTAGTAATCACATTTACGTTGCGATGTCCTCCTTCAAAACTTATCTGGATGGGATCTCTTTTTGGTAATAAGACCGCCGTCTGTGCTCTTATGTTAAGAAATATCTGTGTAATATCCACTTTCATGCACAATAAAGTGTTCAATAAAATATTAGCAACTTTAAAACTGCAGGTAGCCAACACAATGTAAATACTAGAAATAAACATAAACTTTTGATCCCAAGATTTAGGCTGGCAAAGGTTAATACATCCTTCATGGGGCATTGTATAAGGTTCTACAATAAAATCTCTGAAGATATATTGTTTGACTGTAGCGCGGTTCAAAAAATGTGTAAAGCACTTTGTGCCAAAAGGGCTACTATAATATGAAGGATTATTTAGAAGACAATGATTTCTGGAATTAAAGCCAGTACTATGAGTTCTATGTTTTATCATTAATGGAAACTGTTGATATTGATGAAAAGACTCGCTAGATGTACTAGACTTGATTTTGGAAATATTTTTTTATTTTAATAGGGATGTAAAATAAAAGGATTTGTATTATAAATACTTTTTTGTATTCTTACTTGTTCTTGAGTGAAGTATTTTATTATAATTATAGATTTGCATATCAAGTTGTGAAGGTTGAGGCAGCTCTTTCTCTCTCCTTTTAATGTTTGGACATAAAATTCTGGTGGATGTTCTTCGGGGTTTTGTAGGACATTACGTTTTCTTCACCATCATGGTAGATGTAGACATCCTTGAAGTACATGTTAGGTTGGTAGAAGTCCAATTCATTAACAGGACGGTCCAGAGGGAAGCCTAAAGCTTTGCCATCGAGAGCAAATTTGTTGAGCGTTGTGGGAGCGCTGTAAGGGTAAATAACCACGAAGATCTGGAACGGATAACCACCCTTGGTACCCTTAGGGAGCATCAGCCTTCTGGGGAATAGGTGTAAGTTCTCAGCCTGGTCAACTGGGACCTTGCCTTTATTCAAGGAAATGTACAGTTGCTCAATTGGGACAGAGTCATTTTTGAAGAAGGCAAAGTCGTTAGAGTTGCGAACAATCTCGTTCTTGCCGATGTTCAGCTTGTGTTTGAACATGTCAAGCTCAATGAAGTTCATCCAGTTGTCTTCCAGAGACAAGGGGTGTCCATAGCTGTCGTACTTGGGTCCCAGGAAGAATTTGACTTCGGCATCAATGTCAACATCAGACTCTACTTCAACGATGACTCTAAAGGACTTATGGTTCAGTCGGGCTTGACGGATCATAATAAAGTAAGGGAGGTCCTTGAGCTCCTCTTGGCTAAAGACGACCGCATTGTTGGCGTTGAAGGTGTAGTAATCGAAGAAGGTAGTCAGCTCATCAACTTTGACGTCGTTGATCTTGACATTGGCAAACCCAAGAGTTTTCTTGGTGTAAGGCTGGAGGAACTGTGCGTACTGTTGGTAGTAGAACAAGATGCGCTTGTACAGCTGATAGAAGGCAGGATCACGAAGAGCAGTCTGGAATTGCTCCAGGACTACCGGAGTGTAGCTGTATCTGTAAGAAAGCAAATTATGATTTTTTTTGATAGGTCAGTATTAAAACAAACAATAAACGTAAACAGTTTTTGGATGTCACTGTATGTGGACATATTTAACGTAAAATTACGTATTTTATTATGCATTATTATTCTAATACGAACTTGTCTTTGGATTGAGGAGCGGCGCCGAGCAGAGTACTAGCAATGATCTCGTAGTATTGTTGGAATCTCCTATTTCCGTTTTTCTCGATCAGGTCACAGTTGGTGTTCCAGTAGTTGCCAACAAAGTTGATCGACTTGGCATCGTTAAAGTCAATGTCCTGGCCGAACTGCAAAAATGAGTTATTGTTGTAGTGCTTTTTACATTCTGCAGTTGAAAATTTCTAAAGTTACCACCGGTATCGTACTTACGGCCTTGAATTTGCCTTGCTCCAGGAATGTAAGAAACTGATCTTCGTGGCTTTTCAGGTACTCGAGTTGCTCAACATTCTGATCGGTATCGATTTGGTAGTAGTTGTTCCTTGTCACAAAGGGACTCAGCTTCTGGCTGACCAGATTGGGTATGTATCCGGTCTTAACAGGCCTTCTCCATGAAAACTGAGGGATCTCACCAAGACCGTTGGTTAAACGCTCTAAGTAGTAGCGAGCGAGCAGCTGTTTGTAGAAGTGGAAGTAGTATTCACCACGACGTTCCTTGATAACGGTACCATAAGCATCACCGGTCATCCAGAATGGCATGGCTGTGTGGAAGTCCCAGTAGTAAGTGTTGAGGCCGATATCTTCAGTAAAGTAAGACAGCCTCTGTTCCTCGTTGTCGTTTGTCTGCCAGCCGGAGTAGTTGGCCTTGATGGTAAAACGTTTTTTGTCTTTCTCGATGTTGAGGATGGCGGCGATATTTTTAGGGAGAGAGTACTTCTGCATCTTGATGCCGTAAATCTTGGCAATGACGTCATAGTTGACGAACAGGGTCGGGTAAAGTTCATAGGGGGCAGGCAGAGTGAATCCCTTGGTGTCGGGGCGGCGCATAAGGGCGATCTCATAAGCATAGGTGAAAAGTTCAGTGTTAAGGTGTACGCGAGCCCAACTCGCGGTCTTGTAGAAGGTTTCGAAGTCTTTAGCGAAGTAGAACAGGCGGAAAAGTAAGATGGCCTCCTCCCTTATCCTCTCGTTGAAGACCGTGAATACACGATCGGAAGGAAGGAATCCATATCTGTAGTGCTGTAGGAACTCCTCCACGACAGATGTGTCCTGTTAAGTAACAAAACATTTACATTTGCATACAGTCACATACATTGCGTCTGGCAGAAACCAGAAATACACAAACACTAACCAAAAACAGGGACGGCACAAACATATGAACATCTAAGACCTGGGAGTTTTTTTTTTCCAGCCGGGGTTCGAACCCTGGACCTCTCGCATGGTAGGCAGACGCATTCTGCTGCGCCACAGACGTCGTCAAAAATAAATACATTATGAGGTTAGACACTACAATCTTTTCTCCAATAATCCCTTGCTAATTATTCAGTCAGAGCGTGTCGCTGATAGAATTCAAAAAGATAATATTCCGCAGGGTAATGTGTCAGATTTACTAATAAAATTTGAGAGAATAGACTGTAAGGTTTTTCACTCACGGTATAGTTTCCAATGTTAGCCTCGATGTCGTAATTATAACCAATGTCATAGTATTCGGTATCATCAAACAACTGAGTTATATGTTGGCATAGAGACAAGATCTTCTTTTGGCGAGAGACAAACTCCTCGCTGACTGAAAAGAAAATAAGATTATTACTAAACTGTATAACATGGACTGAATAAGATTTCGAAACACATACGCAATTTTATGCATCGTTGGGTGATTCTGGAAATTTTTTTTTTCTTTATCAAAGCATGTCACAGCGAAGTACTTAATCTGAATGATCAAATAAAAAGTAGCCTTTTGAATTACTGTGTTACCACCACATCATCATTGTGATATCCCAATACTTGCATTGTAAATGCAAAGATTCGAAATATTTTGGTGTTGCCTATCACTTTTCTCTGAAGTGTTCTTAAATGAAATTAATTTAAAAGGTTTTATTCGAAGTAGCGCAGAAACTGCCGCTGAATTAAGTTAAAATTCAAACTAGGTGTCCATTTCAAAATCTAGATAGGTCATTTTAGGGAAAACATGGAGAAAAAAATCCAAACTTAAAGTCTTTTCAAAGTCCTTAATTAACAGAGTTTACGTAATTATTATAAAACATAGAACTCATGCAGGCTTTAATTCCAGACATATTTGTCGGCTAAATGATCCTTCATGTTATACTAGTTCTTTTGGCACAAAGTGTACTTAACATTTTTGAACCGCGTTTCAGGCAAGCTTAATTTAAATATCTTCAGGGATTTTGTTATAGAAACGTGTACAATGCCCCGTGAAGGATGTATTAGCCTTTGCTAGCCTAAATAGTAGGAACGAAAGTTTATGTTTATTTCTTGCTAGTATTTACATTTTGTTGGCTACCAAAAGTTTGAAAGTTACTGATATTTGTAAGTCCTAGTCTAGTAACACTGCTCTGAGGTATTTGATGGTTTAAAAGGCCTTACCAGGTTTTGTCTTGAAGGGCACAATTGAAGCGAGGGAAAACGCGTGGGCCGCAGCCACAAAACCAGCGAAGACCAGGACAGTCTTCATTGTGCCGAGACAGATTGTTGACTGTACCGATCGTCTTCCAATTTGTTTAAGACAAAAACTGCGTACATTTATCTCTTTGTAAACACGCAATCACCCACGGCTTTTTATAGCAAATACTTGATTATAGTTTCGTCCAGACAGTAGGTTATCATAACAGCTGTGGTGAGTCGCGAGGTCATCGATAAGACCTTAGGTTATGCACGTTATTTTTCTGCCAATATCGAGTAGTATATCAATTTGGTATGTCCCCACTGATGCGGCACGGGTCAACCGTATTTTTATTCACCATTAAATAATTGTATGTACTTATAAATTAATATTATAAAAGTATTGGGTGTCAATGTCCAAATTGAATTTTATTTCGATGTATATTATATCTGAGGAACTTAAATTCAAAATAGCAGGCATTCATCGTCCTCAAAGTCTCAACAGAGGTAGAGTCGAGGAGAGGTGGAGTCATTTCCTTGAGTTAGTATTACCAATCAGTATTTGGAGTGTACTCGAGTGTGTACAAGCAATATAGTCTGTGGTTTAACTCGCGTAAGAATTTGGTTTTTCTTTCTCGAGGAGGCTTTCTGGTAGGTCCCGGTGTACTTTACAGTTGATTCCTCGACTCGGTTGAGCAAGCTTAATGACTGAAGTGGTAGCATACCTCAGCGCTTGCTACGTACAAGGGCCCAACTATGAGGCTAAGTGCGGAAATCTCAGGTCTAAGTAACTACGATATCGATATCAACCCTTTCTATGCCCCCACTGCAAGAGTGGAGCGGAGGAAAACTTCGAGGAACGTCTTGAATATGGGTGTAACACACTCTTTGGCACGTCTCATCAATCCAACGGAGTAAGGTCTGCTGAATGCGCATTCAATAGAGACATCCCGCCCAATCCACGTATTAGGGGACACATTTCTTACTGTCAAACTCCAATGCGCACACGGGCACCTGGGCTGATAATTCGGGCAATCATTTTGCAGTAATTCCAAATAATTGTCGCCATCAACCTACGAGTATATCGGGCAGGTAATGCGGTCCCATCACTTGATTAGCAATTGCTGCCGCCGAAACTAACTCTAAACTTTCTTTGAAAAGACTTCTGCTTTTCGTCTTTCTAATTTCCTTCAGCAAATTTCAATCTGGAAGAAATTACCGTTAGCAAGAAGACCGCCTATTGTACTATGTACCTTTGTAATAGTACAATAGTTTTTTCTAGTGTACAATAAAGAATATTCTCATCATATGTTAATTAAGTGATTTTTTTTGAAAAGAATAAATGTGGAGTTTCTTTGTTAGTGAAACTAACACTTGGACGTCCATTAAGTACTTTTTGGTTTTACAATTAATTTATACGAGTATAATTGAATAATAATTTTCGAAATATTTTATGAAATACTTGTACGGGATTTAAGTCAGTGTCGCAGTCTCCGTAAAACTGTTGTCTCACATATAATGTTGAGTGTGAAAAATTGGTTAAAGAGTTGTAATGTTGTCGGCGTTGACACTCTTGTCAAACGTTTGTGACATGTTGCTCTAAAATTTCATGAAATCTGGAGTGTCTTAAAGATCTGAATATTACTACCACTTTTATATTATTTCCGCTACCTCTCGACGTGATCCCTACTAAATGCCGACGTCACAAAGTAGCCTGGGAGCATTCCTCTGTAGTTTTATTTTAAAGTCCCCCTCCCGGCCGTCCACTCCAGGGCTCTCGGCGGTCGCCGGGCATGATTTATTAAGGGGCGGCTGGCCCGTGCTCGTCAAAGCCTGAACTTTGCACGCTGTTGATGCGGCTAGAAGAACAGTCGCGACAGACTGTTCTTCTAGCCGCTACGCCGTTGCGTAGCTGTAGTTACAGTATGACGGGTAGCCCGTAGCTCGTAGCACGAATCTCGTAGCCAGTTCGTAGCTCTAATGTTACGCGTTTTGCTGGAGCGGATTGAAAGAAGTATATTTTCTAGTTGTTTCGCTTGTTCTCTTTTTTGTTTTGTCACTTTGTCGGTAATATTTGATGTCGATTTTTTTTTCATATTCATCTACTGCCTAATAATTAACTTTTATTTACTTTCACTTTGTAGAAACTTGGATAACGTGAGAATAATATCAGCAAAAGTTATCACCTGAGATATAAAAATGTATGATATAGTTTTTGCGATTTCACGAATTTCCCCATACGAAGAGTTGTTCGTATCGGTGAGTGGAACCGTAAATTTTTGGATGTATGTTTAAATTTTGTTATACCCTGTATCAAGCGTTTTTTTTAGCATTGGTGAATATTGGTAGCATTGTTTAATTAAAATTTAAAAAAACTTTGCCACGTAATGAGATGATTTATCCTATGTCCAGTGGCACATTCACACTAGATGGGTGAATGGACCACTTCAACGTGCCTTCGACATTGTTTTTAGATGGAATAGATTTGTTAATGGCATCCGAAATCGACCTTTAAAATTTACAAAACTTTTTTCACTACTATTAGACACCACTAATACTACACTAAAAATACCAAACTGCGAACATAGTTTGTTAGTACATTGCCATCTGTTCTTCGGTATTAATCATCAGAGTAGCGAAACTTTGTCCGCTCACCCGCGCTGGTTTGCCGAGCGAGCCCACTCGACTCCGCGACACTTGCGTCTCTATTTGTGTTTTTGACTGAAACGTGCCGTGAAGCGTTTGTCGAGCGTTTTTAGGGTTACGTACGCAAATAGTGACCCTAATAATAAACCCATGCTGTTACAACTTTCTCTCTTACCTTTAACTTCTTGAAGAACGGAACTACTATCGCCGGCCGTTTCTGTTGTAGTATATTTAGATTGTATCAACTCTGTGTAGAACGCCGGCTTCTCAATCGGGAGGTCGTTGGTACCCCGGCATGTACCAATGACTTTGTTTTCTAAGTTACGTACGTTTGTGAAATTATAGTAGCAATGCCACTCGCTAACTGTGAAGGAAAACATCTTAAGGAAACCCTAGTGTTTAAAATGTTAACGAACCTCAGGTTGCTTGTCTGGAAGAGATCACTTATATAATAAGGTGATGAGGCCGCATAATATGATAAGGCCGCCGTCTGTACTCTTAGGTTAAGAAAAATCTGCGTAATTTCCATTTTTATGTACAATAAAGTGTTCTCTATCTACCTATCTATCTCAGCGCTTGCTACTTGCCTGACTACGAGGCTCAGTGCGGAAATCTCAGGTCCAGCTAACTATGACTGCAGTGCAATAGTTATACATCGACGCTATATTATTCGTTAAAGGTAATGGACTCCACTTAATGTACGACTTTAGATAGATAAATAGATAAATCATTTATTTTTGCTTAAAGACACACACACACATAAAGTATCACATAAAAAAATAATTACATAAAATAGTTTTAGTACAAATACAGCTTTATCTTACAAATTAACTCACATGCATCGAGTTCTACGGCATTTTAGGCCGTATGTGGGTGTGCCACATAAACTCAAAAAGGCCGTATCTCAGTTTAATGGTACCTACTTTAAATAAGTAGATATTTTACTGATTTTCAGCTACAGCCAAAGTGTGAGAACGGCAATGATATACTTTGTTTTTTCCTACATAATTACACAAAGAACAATGAACATAAATATGCCAATAATGAAAAGATTGATTGTTACAATGACGGAACCCCTACGTGCGTATTTCATCTCGCCCTGGGCCGCGTTTTTTTTGTGAACTATGCTTTTAATGGCGACGCTGAAGGCCGCGGTGGGTTTATTTGGGAGGAGAGAAATATTTCGGTGTCTCCAACTTTGTCGTCGCCTGTGCGAGGCGAACCGCACTCTTTCCATATTATGGCTAAATAATAGACGTATAGTCGACAGCACATTAACCGTTCTTCTTCTTCTTCAGGCTATATGTTAGTCCACTGTTGGATATAGCCCTCTCCTAATGAGCGCCAAAGCGCCCTGTCTTCAGCTTGCCGCATCCAGCATCTGCCGGCAGTTTTTCGCAGATCGTCATCGTCGTTTGCCGGGTCGCGGTCTCCACACAAGAACACATGCGGGCACTCTATTTAGTTACGATACGGGCGATTTTACAACTAACATGTTGAGGTTGACTCAGCTACAATGTCGATGGAAGGATGAAAACAGTCACGATTAGGATTCGGTTTCCCAAATTATTATCTAAAAACTGGGGGGAGTCTCTAAAATGCATAGTTTTCTAGTTTGTATCGGGTCTTGGATGTATGTATTTATTGTATTAAATCTCTCATCGAGTTAGCAGCTATAACACAAGTCATTTAATTGTACTTAATATAGGGCTAACGACATCTGTGTAATATGTCCATGAATATTTATTTATTTTATTTTATAGTTGCTCCATAGTCATATTAGTAACATCACACAAGGTGTCCTAGTTTGGGACCTGCCTGGGTAGTACTATGGCACAAGTCACGCGTTTTGTGGCGGTAAAATGTCAGAATTTTACGTTAATGTACTGGAAAGTCGCGATTTTTGTCATTTAAAATGCGCGACTAGCATCGTCGTACTACCCAGGCTGGACAGTGATTGTGTTGTGTGGAAGTTATATTGATTAAAAAAATAAAGTCAAGATAAACCTATTTCCATAGCCATCGCCCCCATTAAGTACCTATCGTACTTGAAACCGAACAGTAATACAAAGCTAACTGTAGTCTGCAATCCCGACAACCGCGCCAGTCTCCTTCAGTGGTTCCAACCTTTCGTCGCTTATATACCTCTTTTATTGATTACTTGTAAGCATAGACTACCATAAAACTGCACTAAACTTTTATAAAACTGCAAAACATTATTTTGTCAACTTGCTGTTCGGCCAAGTCTTCCTACTTGTTAATCTGACGGTTAATCAATACATAGAATTGTACCCTGACACCACGATTTGACAAAAGTTTTGAAATGAAAAGGTTTTATTCAAAGTAGCGCAGAAACTGCGGCTTAATGAACGTTACAATTCAAACTAGGTGTACATTTAAAAATCTAGATAATTTTGGAGAAAAAATTTACAAAAGAACTCCAAAGTTAGTCTTTTCAATGTCCTTAATTGACAGTTTACATAATTATTACAAAACTTAGAACTTATGCATTGTACTGGCTTTAATTTTGAGACCTAATGTTTTTTTAACAACACGTGCATTGTTAACAACGCAACACACGCCTTCACAATCGATTTGCACCATTTTCAATTATATATAACTAGTTATATTAAACGGGTCTAATCCCGATTATTTATTGGAACCGCGATTGGACCCGTTTAATATATAACTATGTATGAGTATCGCGAATCATTGGAAATACTATTTTAATTACTAGAAGAGCATTCCGCGGACCACTGCCGAAGCTCTCGCGGACCACTGGTTAGGAACCACAGGTCTAGTCTAATGATTTGCAAGTCGAACGTACGCCGCGGTTTTCCGATTGACGCCAACTTTCTCGCCGCGATGCCTTCGCTAAACAGAATCGCTCAGAAGGCTGCATCCCATAATAGTTATTTAGACCTGAGAATTCGGCAGTTAGAGTACTATGCTGGCAGTTAAAGTGGTAAACATCTTTAAACCATTTTTGATATTTTCTTCATTCTGTCCTATACTTTAAACGTGAAATTTAAAATTACATTTATCTTAGTGCCCTAGTGGCCTGTGGAACCGAGTGATTTTAAACACTCACTTGGGTTAAGCAACAACTTGCGCGGTTTTCTTCATTTCTTCCCATGAACCTTCCTGCGATGCAGGAAGAGACCCGTGCCACAGCAGTGGTGACTTAAAAAGGGTTGGTATCGATATTTCATTATTATTTATCGCAATAACTCTTTGGAATCAGAATCGAAGAAGTCCATCTCTATTTTGTAGGGGGTTTGCCATGAATATGCAGGACTCATAACAATTTGACCGCGCGCCGAGACTCGAGAATGCCCAGAGAGGTTGGTAGGCGAAATTATCGGTGAGTTGTTTCAATTATTAGGCCGAACACGTAGGGCTGTTCAACGTTCGTTCCCTTTTTAATTCCATTAAAGACTAATGAAGCTAACTGTGAAGGAAAACATTTTATTATTATTATTAAAAAGAAAATACTAAGGTATTAATTACCACCTAACCTAAGTTTTGGAAACAAGATTAGCAGGTAGTTGAATATACAATATAAACTTTATTCATTACTCAGTTACATCTAGATTACATATGAAACGCGGCCTAGATCAGAGATCATTTCTTATTACTCTGTGGATTAAACGGATATGCAATTCACATCCAACTGCCTTAGGCAGCAGCTACGAGATTTTCCAGCAGTGGACTAGTATAGCCTGACGACGACGTCTTAGTCAACCACGAAATGTTATTGTTTTTTTGTTTGTTTGTTTTTATTGTTTATTTTTATAGTTTTTATCACTTGGGGTTAATTTCTGAATTGAGAATTTCGCGAAGTAAATAGTTAACTGTAGTGCCGTCTCTCGAATTTCTCAGAAAAGAGCGTGACGTTACTTAAGTATTTACTAGTACTCAATCCGTTAATCGGCCCATAGTGCAAGTTAGCTAAACACAGTTTAGTACGAACACAAATGTTGCAGTAACTCGACGCTCTAATGCGCCTATGTAAGTTTTCTAATAAGAACCATGATGAATCTTACACATTATTGAATTATAACCGGAGTTCACTCCGGTCAAACCTTTTGGTCGGACTCTTTCGACAGAAGGCATAGCCTGTATTTCTTTTGAAATTGGGAACTTTGTTAGCAAAGCTCCTTATTGCATTTGATTCTAAATCAATATTAAAATTAAGATATGTAGTAAACACTAAACGTGAATTTAATCTCTATAAGTTGAAATAATCTTTAGTGAAATTCGTCAAAAGAACATCTAGTGAATCAAAAACTATCACATTTTCACTTCAGGTTGTTTATACTATTTTTATTTTTAATGCACTAACCCGTGCTAAGGACAATTTTTTAAACACCTATTTAGAGGCTAAAAATTCCACCCATGCCGGGATTCAAACCCGCGACCTCTGGCTATCCGTGCTAGCGCTCTTTCCAACTAAGCTAATGGGCGACATGGGTTCGAAATTTCACTGATGCCGGTGAGTTCAGTTTTTTTACATAGTACATAATTTCCATTGACGGCCATTTTAGTAAGTTTATTCGGTTATAATTCAATATAATCAAGAATTGTAGCTCTCCAAAGTGGAATCCTGATGGTGTTTTCATTTATTTATTTGGTACAATAGCAAAATATACATTTAAATGAAATGAAAAGGTTTTATTTAAAAGGTTGTTACAATAAATTCAAACTAGGTGCCCATTTCAAAATCTAGATCATTGTGGAGAAAAAACGGACAAAAAAAACTCTAAACTTAGTCTTTTCTTAAGCCCTTAATTAACATAATTATTATAAAACATAGAACTCATGGATTGGCTTTAATTCCATACATCATTGTCATCTAAATAATCCTTTATGTTATAGTAGCCCTTTTGGCACAAAGTGTGCTTAACATATTTTTTGAACCGCGTTTCAGGCAAGCTTAATATATCTTCAGGGATTTTACTATAGCGTATACAATGCCCCATGAAGGATGTATTAACATTTGCCAGCCTAAATAGTGGGAACAAAAGTTTATGTTTATTTCTAGTATTTACCTAAAATTTTAAAGTTATTTTTTTAGTCGTGTTGTGCCGTTACGACTAGGTATGGCACAACTCGGAAAGTTCTGATGTATATGGTGTTTGAAGGGAGCGGTGGTAGCGGAGCGGTGTAGAACGCCGGCTTCTCAATCGGGAGGTCGTGGGTTCGAACCCCGGCATGTACCAATGACTTTGTTTTCTAAGTTATGTACATTTGTGAAATTATAGTAGCAATACTACTTGCTGACTGTGAAGGAAAACATCGTAAGGAAACCCTAGTGTCTGAGGTGTTAGCGTACCTCAGCGCTTGCTACGTACAATGGCCCAACTATGAGGCTTAGTGCGGAAATCTCAGGTCTAACTAACTATGGTGTTTGAAGACTTGCGATCATTCGAGAGTACAGTATACAATTTCTAACGCAACGTAAATAAGATTAGGTTCACGTGAAAATTGCCACTTAAAAATGTATTAGGGGACTTAACATTAGTTTTTACGCCTCTTAAAATTAGTTTTTCCCGGCGAATTTACGGACGCCATATTTTTTTGCGCCTTTAAAGCAAGATGGCGACTTGGCGCCGTATTGAGTTTAGGGCCACTAGTTTTTTAAACTGCAATAACGATTCATAGTATTTCTTAATGATTCGCGATACTCATACGCGATACGGTAATAGTACATTACACAACTAGGGTGGTAATACAAAGAAAGGCCGAGATCGCAGAAGTTTGCGGCCCGAGCTGCAAGCGAGGGACGTAAATATGCGATCGAGAGCTTTCTTTATTACCTCCCGTGTTGTGTACATCTTTTTATGTCTACACTTGGCCAGAAAGCGGCTTTTTCCGTAAGCGCAGCGTGCGGAAAAAACCACTTTATTGCCAGGTGTGGCATAAAACGTAATTACCTAATTTTCCGACGTTTTACCTAATAAATAATCGCGATTAAACCCGTTTAATATATAACTAATAACGATTCAAATTCAGAGCGGCGGTAGTTCAGTGGGTAGAACGATCGGAAGCGAGAGATCCAGGTTCGATTCCCAGTGCGGGCGTGTACCAATGACTTTGTTTTCTGAGTTATGTACATTTGTGAAGTTATAGTAGCAGTAGCACTTGCTAACTGTGAAGGAAAACATCGTGAGGAAACCTGAGTTTCTCAGCTGTTCAAATACCTCAGCGCTTGAAATTGACAATCCGCGGTAGGCACGCGTGGTAATTAAGCCCATACCGTCTCTCTCACAGAATGCCTGTGCCTGCAAGACGTTTATAGGCTACATAAAACGATTCATATAACAGTTTTTAGTACCAAAAAACTGAGTCGTTACTGCATCGTTGAGCTCTCTACCCTCGAGTATATAACAGAAACTTAAGCATAACAAAAAAGTTTTAACGGTCCTTATTTTGAAATTAAACTCCGTTACTTTATGACGCGATACTTTCATGATATTGTCGGCCTCCTGTGGGAATCGAACCCACGACCTCTGTTTTCATAGCGAAGCATGTTATATGTTAACGGTGCCGTCGTAGTATCTATAACAAGTATCTTTCGGTTAATAATAAATATAAATATTCATAGACATATTACACAGATCTCGTTAGCCGTATACTACGAGTAAGTACAACTTAATGGCTTGTGTTATAGGTGCTAACTTGACGATAAATTTAATACAATAAATACATAGATAACATCCAAGACCCGAGACAAATTAGAAAAGTTCGTTTCCTAGTGTGACCTGGCCGGGGATCGAACCCGAGACCTTCGGTTTTACAGTCAGCGTGCCAAACCGCTACGCCACAATCAATCACCATCAATCACAATTTATATCGTTTATATAAACTTACTCAGGAGCTCTATTTTTGAATCACTCGTCTCGCGTCGAGCGCTCGATTTCTATTGATTTTCGTTCGACATACGAAATTCCGTATTGTTGAATCACTCGTCTCGCGTCGAGCGCTCGATTTCTATTGATTTTCGTTCGACATACGAAATTCCGTATTCCTGAATCACTCGACTGCAACGAATGGTCCTTACCACTCGTCTCGTATGTCGATCGATAGATTACTTGACAAAATTTGTGTTCGAAAGCAAATCGAGAAGTTTGTGCTTTTGTGTAGAATTGATTTTTTGTTTCGACATTTTCGAACAAAAACAAACCAAAGTGTTATTATTAACATCTATGACAGTGTTTTGTTAGTTTTGCAACTAAAGGCAAAGATTTTTCATCTAAATAGCCATTAAAACGAAATATTTTACGTTCCGTTTTCGTTACGGTAGTTTCCAGTTCTTGTAATTTCTGCGTGGAACGGATAAAATACAATACTTCAAATGGTACTGACAACACTTCCGGCGAACGATTCAAAAATACGGAAAAACGAGATCATGCGACTTAGAAGACGAGTGTGACTTATGTCGCATTCGACGATACAATTTCATACGAGTGATTAAAAAATAGGTCTCCAGGTGTTTCTCTCTAAAATAAACTTAACCTCCTCAGTTAGTCAGACGCCTCCTCATTGCGACTGAACGATCCACTTTACCTCCCATCTCTACGCTTTTCTCCCTCCTTCGGCAACGCGTGTGAGGAGGATAGAGAGATTATTTGGAGGAGACAGTTCAATGAATGACCTCTTCACACACCGGTGTTAAATCGCAAAAGTTTCATTGGCATCGATTTTATCAACATTCAATTGGTTCGCGTCTACGCCAATCTCGTGTTAGTGGATGTTACAAGTTGATTGCTTTTGATTACACTCCTAAATAAAAATGAGTATGGACTACGAGGGAATACCATACTGGCAGATCTACAAATCATAGTTTACTGTGACAATTCGATTATCCCACAGATAATAGGGACACTCGGATACGCTTTTACATGAACTGTCATAATAAATTATGAATGGTAGTGTTATGAAATGCGGATCAAATGTTTTATTCACTGAGCCCGTACGCCTGGTGTACCCGGGCTTTAGTCAGCGAATCCCTTACACTGTTTGGTAAATCCTTTCACCGCGATGGCCATCGCCACGGTAAGAAAATGAGATGTCGACTAGGTGTAAGACTAGATTTGCTTAAGTTTTCCGTTAAAGCAAACCTCGTTCCATTAGCCACACATAGCTCAGTAATACAGTAAAGGTCTTTGGCAGGTAGAACGTAAATTTAAACACTCTATCGACTATTCTAATTACAATAATTAGAATAGTGCTCTTCGTGTTCTCTTCACAGCAATATCGTTTTTCCTACTTTTTTAAGAAAAGTAACAAATATTTTGCTTATTAAAGTTATTGATAGCAATCACGGAATCTTTATCATATGTCCAGTTTTCTAACCGCAAATTCGCTCAATTGTCCACAGACGGTGCTTAGTACAACGTAGACGAGTCTTCCACTGAAAAGACTGAAACTGTGATAGCCCAGTGTGTCGCACGACGCGTGACGTCACCAGCTGCGACGGACTGCGCGGTGCCCGTATATGGACAGAGTTAAGCGGACTCTAAGGAAATACTTGTGAGGTGAGTTGGAGTAAGAAAGAAAATTTATTTATCTGACTACGTTATCAACCCTTGTATGTCCCCACTGCGGGGGCACGTGTCTCTTCCTGCATCGCAGGAAGGTTAGGCCATACTCCACCACGGGGGCCAAGTCCGGGTTGGTGGTGGATTGTAAGACAGTAGCGGGCCTTACTGTCAGAAGTTATCAAGCCGCCCATAAGGCCTCTGACATGGCTTAACGACTGCCATTATATGACAGCCGCCACCAACGGCTTAACGTGCCTTGCGAAGCACGGAAGCGCTCAGAAAAATGCCACTAGCGGTAGTCACGGGACGCTCACCCATCCCGTGCCTGACCGCGCCTGTTGTTGCCTAACCAAGTGATTGATTCCAATCACTAGGTTCGCCTAGGCCACGAGCGCTTCAACATGGCTTTTGACGACACAATACTCAAAATAAAACAAAAAACACATACACAAGACCAATACAAAATGCATACAATTATAAAAAAAATAACGCGGAAAGCATAAAAAAGCAAGTAAAAAATAAATAAACTGTTCAACACGAAAACAATAATAAAATACATAGGTTGTAAGTATTGAGCCCCCAAAATGGGCCCGACTCAGCATAATGTTGCAACAGAGTGACCCGTTGCAACGCTGATTTTAAGTCGGGTCCAAACTGCGGTTAGCAATGTACGTGAGAAAAATAAAGTTTAATAAGCTGCAAAAGCTTACGTTTATTCATGAACATGGGTATTTAAAATAGTTCTTTATACAGTTTCAGTGCATTCCATGTGCTGCCCGTCTGGGCGTATGGATATTTATATGCAATAATTTAGTATTTCAATGTCAAAATAAAATTATGAAATTATTGAAATTAAATGCCAATAAAAAGAAAAGCGCCCCCTGCAGTACAATTTCACCAAACTGCGATCCCCAACCCGCATACCCAGCGTGGGGATTATGGGCACTACCCCTCAATGATGGCACAACCTTGCGCTATGGAGCTCATTAGGGGAGGGCTATGTCCAGCAGTGGACTAATATAGCCTGAAGAAGAAAAAGAAAATTCCACATTAAATTGTTTTAACCTCTAAAACATCAATCATTCCGTAGTAACATTTATAAACCAGTGACTTAAATAATCTCTTTTTGAATAAACTTAAATTCATGTCCTTAAGGACAAAAATATTAATATTGTTTGGCATTTTATTGTATATTGTTGAAGCCATAAATAAAACGCCTTTTCTCATCAAATCAGTCCTACATTGTGGTAAAAGCAGCCGGTGGCGATGTTGCATACGAAGACCTTTGTCACATACTGTGAAGGTCGCAACAAAATATTTCGGATTTATCTTTACAAAAACGGTTAGTAATAACGGTTAGTAAATATGTTTTTTAATTTGTCCTTAGCACGGGTTAGTGCATTAAAAATTAAAATTGTATATTCTAAGGTTAACACGAGCAGTAGACATAATTAAAACTGTTTTTATACGGATTTATGCTCGTTTATTACATTTTTACAATTTTCCAACGTTTCGGCACTTTTTCAGGTGCCGTGGTCCCGGATGACTGAGGTGACAGGTGTCTTTTAGAAATCATTAACGGTTAGTTTACTACCCTCGGCAAAAATTACAAAAGTTAATTATGAAGTTACGTTCCAAAATAGACAAACCAATTATTTTTTATATAAAGTCAACAATATTGATTATTAGTAATTGAAGTTAAAATTAAATTTATAAACTAATTACTTTATATGAACTTAAAGATACCGATTATTACTTGAAATTAAATTGATTTTTTATTATTTATTCTACAGTCACACTTCTAGCAAGGGGGTCTCATGCACTTAAGCACTGGTTCCCATGCTACCGGTATGTTCCAACCACGATCTCTATTAAAATTTGGATGCCGGCGGATCTCTATTGCCTCACGTATCATTCTAGGGAAGAAACGGTCTTCTCGGGCTAGAACTTTAACTTTATCGAAATGTATAAAGTGGTTGGTACCGCTAAGTGTATGCTCGCTGACTGCAGATCTACCAGAGCGCTTATGTTTCACATCAGCGATATGTTCCTTCACCCGCTCAGCTATGGTACGCTTCGTTTGACCAATGTACGAGGAACCACATTCACAGTCAAGCTTGTATACTCCTGCCTCTTGTAAGGGAATCCTGTGCTTGACACTTCGCATGAATTGGTGTATCTTTCTTGGCGGCTGGTAGATAGTTCTGATTGAGGCGCGTTTCAAAATACTCCCAATTTTGTCAGTCACTCCTCTCACGAAAGGCAGGTAGGCTGGAACTCGCTCGACTGTGTCCGGTTTGACACGTCCTCCGCGACGGACACGCGGAACTTGCAGCTTGTTTGCACGAAGTACTCGTTTGACATGCTGGAGTTCCGCAGGTAGATGGTCCTTGTCGCAGATTCGGTGTGCCCTCTGTAACAGAGATTTTCCAACGGTAGACAACTGACACGGGTGATGGTGAGACTCACCGTTTAGGTACCTATCAGTGTGGGTCTTTTTCCTATAAACTGTATGTCCTAAGGTTCCATTTGGATTCCTGATGACTAAAACATCTAAGAAAGCTAAAGAACAATCTGCTTCTAACTCCATTGTAAACTGGATCTTGTTGTTTATAGAGTTAAGGTGGTCTAAGAAAGCCGTTATTCCACTAGTAGGTAATATAGCAAAAGTGTCATCGACATATCGCTTATAGAATCTTGGTGGGACGGGAGCAGTTCGCAGGGCTCGCTCCTCGAAGTCTTCCATGAAAATATCGGCTACAACGGGAGAAACAGGGGAACCCATGGCTACCCCGTCTACCTGCATGTAAAACTCACCATTCCATACCAAGTAGCCAGTTGTTAGGCAGTGATCTAACAGCTCTGCATATTCCACAGGCAAATCATGTTCATTGAGCCTTCTCTTAACAATCTCAATGCAATCCTGTATTGGAAGACAAGTAAACAAGGATTTAACATCGAAACTCACCATTGTTTCTTCACTAGTCAAATGTAGGTCATCAATTTGACTAGTGAAGTGGTAGGAATCCTTGACGTGGGCTTCAGTGTTCCCCCTCAGCGGTGACAGGACTTGCGTCAGGTGTTGGGCTAGTTTCTAGGTAGGAGCACCAATTTGGCTGACAATAGGACGCAGCAAAATTCACAAGAGGGGGGCTCCACTGCGTCCTATTGTCAGCCAAATTGGTGCTCCTACCTAGAAACTAGCCCAACACCTGACGCAAGTCCTGTCACCGCTGAGGGGGAACACTGAAGCCCACGTCAAGGATTCCTACCACTTCACTAGTCAAATTGATGACCTACATTTGACTAGTGAAGAAACAATGGTGAGTTTCGATGTTAAATCCTTGTTTACTTGTCTTCCAATACAGGATTGCATTGAGATTGTTAAGAGAAGGCTCAATGAACATGATTTGCCTGTGGAATATGCAGAGCTGTTAGATCACTGCCTAACAACTGGCTACTTGGTATGGAATGGTGAGTTTTACATGCAGGTAGACGGGGTAGCCATGGGTTCCCCTGTTTCTCCCGTTGTAGCCGATATTTTCATGGAAGACTTCGAGGAGCGAGCCCTGCGAACTGCTCCCGTCCCACCAAGATTCTATAAGCGATATGTCGATGACACTTTTGCTATATTACCTACTAGTGGAATAACGGCTTTCTTAGACCACCTTAACTCTATAAACAACAAGATCCAGTTTACAATGGAGTTAGAAGCAGATTGTTCTTTAGCTTTCTTAGATGTTTTAGTCATCAGGAATCCAAATGGAACCTTAGGACATACAGTTTATAGGAAAAAGACCCACACTGATAGGTACCTAAACGGTGAGTCTCACCATCACCCGTGTCAGTTGTCTACCGTTGGAAAATCTCTGTTACAGAGGGCACACCGAATCTGCGACAAGGACCATCTACCTGCGGAACTCCAGCATGTCAAACGAGTACTTCGTGCAAACAAGCTGCAAGTTCCGCGTGTCCGTCGCGGAGGACGTGTCAAACCGGACACAGTCGAGCGAGTTCCAGCCTACCTGCCTTTCGTGAGAGGAGTGACTGACAAAATTGGGAGTATTTTGAAACGCGCCTCAATCAGAACTATCTACCAGCCGCCAAGAAAGATACACCAATTCATGCGAAGTGTCAAGCACAGGATTCCCTTACAAGAGGCAGGAGTATACAAGCTTGACTGTGAATGTGGTTCCTCGTACATTGGTCAAACGAAGCGTACCATAGCTGAGCGGGTGAAGGAACATATCGCTGATGTGAAACATAAGCGCTCTGGTAGATCTGCAGTCAGCGAGCATACACTTAGCGGTACCAACCACTTTATACATTTCGATAAAGTTAAAGTTCTAGCCCGAGAAGACCGTTTCTTCCCTAGAATGATACGTGAGGCAATAGAGATCCGCCGGCATCCAAATTTTAATAGAGATCGTGGTTGGAACATACCGGTAGCATGGGAACCAGTGCTTAAGTGCACGAGACCCCCTTGCTAGAAGTGTGACTGTAGAATAAATAATAAAAAATCAATTTAATTTCAAGTAATAATCGGTATCTTTAAGTTCATATAAAGTAATTAGTTTATAAATTTAATTTTAACTTCAATTACTAATAATCAATATTGTTGACTTTATATAAAAAATAATTGGTTTGTCTATTTTGGAACGTAACTTCATAATTAACTTTTGTAATTTTTGCCGAGGGTAGTAAACTAACCGTTAATGATTTCTAAAAGACACCTGTCACCTCAGTCATCCGGGACCACGGCACCTGAAAAAGTGCCGAAACGTTGGAAAATTGTAAAAATGTAATAAACGAGCATAAATCCGTATAAAAACAGTTTTAATTAAAATTGTATAATCATGTGGGTACAGCGATATCATTCCGATGTAAATCCTAACTGCAAAGTAGGTACTCGGGGCTGCAAGTGATGCAAATTACTTCAGCCAGATGTCGCTGCCTGTACGTAATACAGAGAATTGTGTAAAGAGGTTCGAAATTTCACTGATGCCGGTGAGTCGCCCATTAGCTCAGTTGGTAAGAGCGCTGGCACGGATAGCCAGAGGTCGCGGGTTCGAATCCCGGCATGGGTGGAATTTTTAGTCTCTAAATAGGTTTTTAGTTGCTAAGTTATTGCTTGTATACAAATTTTAATTTATATTTATGGAAATGTTCTCTCTGCATCCATGTGAACTGGGATGCATGTCAGAAATTTAGACATGGACCATGTTTCATGTATTGGTTGATATGTAGACTGTTGGGATCATGATTTCTTAAGTTGAAATTACAATTTCTATTTCGGCCGAATGGGGGCGGCCCAGAAAACGATGGCGTTTTGATCTCGACAAATTCTTGTCGGAGTTGTCAGATGTGGCAAACGACCATAAATCTTGGTTTTAACGGGGGTACCGCAGTGGGACACCCATATTGTAGAGACTGCATAAAATGTCTGTTACCCTCCCCAGCGCGGGGTGGCCGCATGCCCCACGTGGAGAGCGCCATGTCGGCCGCGCCGCGCCACCCGCACTTCTACACGGTCGAGGTGGGCGACACGCGCTTCACCATACTCAAGCGCTACCAGAACCTCAAACCCATCGGCTCCGGCGCTCAGGGTATCGTCTGGTGAGTCTCTTTTCAACTGTATGGGAACTTATTCGGGAACTTCAAATCCCGATGGATTTGATGTTCTCAAATCCATCGCTTAGGATATCGTCTTGTGATACTCTTGTGCGGTCTAACCACGTCGTATCCAGTACACTACCACTGTGTTATGGGCACTTCAAATCCCGATGCATTTGAAGTTCTCGTAGCCCCAGGGCTCAGGATATAGTCTTGTGATTCTCTTGTGCCGTCTAGCCGTATCGTATCCAGTATACCAACACCATGATTTGGGAACTTCAAATCCCGATGGATTTGAGAGATTATCTCCAGCGCTCAAGATATCGACTTGAGATTGCTGTCTTGTCTTGAGCTGTCTAACCATTTGAGAACTTCAAATCGCGACGGGTTTGGGGGATCTCAAGTTCTCGTAGCTCCAACTTTTCGCGTATCGTCTGGTGTTTCTCTTGTGCCGTCTAGCCACTTCGTATCCAGTACGCACTCCGAATGCGTTCCCAGAACCTCAAGCCTATCGGCTCCAGCGCTCAGGCATCGTCTGATCTCTTGTGCCCTACCTGATGACGTCAATTATTATGCTCTCCACCTCATCGTGTTCCGAAGACGGCGACCTCCTGAGGCGATTGGCTCGGATGTGACTCGCGAAGCAAGCTTATTTTCAATTTTCGGATACCTCGTACATACGTTGTATCCAGTACATCATCATTATGATTTACGTGAACTTCAACCCCATCGGCTCTAGCGATGAGGACGTCATTTATACATCACACTACGTCCTGATTGCTTTGTGTACCCGATGCACCATGGGATATGTCACACGCTAACACTTGCAGGTGGTTTATACACATCCACAAGGGATACTAAAACATCAAGGCGTCAAGATGATGACAACGAAGACGATACCTGTGATGAAATTATGCAGATCTATGGTCTTCATCAATCATGACCATAACTGCAGCGCTGCTGCCGGTACTAAGTTTGCGAGTTCTTCTTTCACACAGATTAGAAAACTAATGTGACTTGCAAGACCTACATGTCTGCACCCAATTTTATAACATCCGAGTTGGATGTTAGACGACATTTTACTTGATTGTTGTGTGTTTTTATAATCTATGTGTTTTTTATTTTATTTTAATGATGTGTATCGTTACAATCACCAACAATATTGCTTCCATGACCGACAGTAATATTATTTCTAAGTATGTTTTGTCTCTATTTTATGCAAACGATAAGCATGCAAATTATACGGTGCTTCTTGGCATTCCGACCGTATTCTTTTTGCATAAAATATAAGGTTTATTTTTTCATTTCTTTTATCATTGGCAGTACATTTTGCTTCCGCACTTGTTTCTTTGCATGTCTGTCTCGTCCGCACATCACATGTCCTTGTTGCACACACTCGGTTGCCTCCTTCCACCTCACATTCTCATCATCCCTTGTACTCATCAAATAGGTGATTTCAGACTAAGCTGGCACGGTTGAGGAATACTCACAATTCTGTCGAAATTACTAATGTTGTAATAACTTTTCACTGTATTTCTCTTGCCCTTACTTACTTACATATCAAAATGGCAACGTCAACTCAGTATTGTTTAAAAAATTGTTTAATAATGTTGTTGGGTTATCTGCATAGTTTTCGTACAATAATGATTTTGTACACTTCTCTCGCACTGCACAAAACCTATAAAAACTTGGTTCACATGACAACACTAAGTTTTGTAGCTGTAAGGTATATCTGCATTATATATTTTAGATGAAGGTGGTATCTGAAAACCAGCCTTGTTTCCAACAGAAATAACTAGCGCTGAGATAGGCACAGTTTTCACCCGTACGAGTAGAACTTTATCTGTAGCATGTTTTGTTGGTCGCAATAAATACATCAATTTACGCGACCACTACGTGAGTAAGCCTCAGAAGGTACATCTTACATTACACCTGAACATTAAAGAAAAATATTCATGCTGGCTTTACCGCATCTATCTACTATCAAATAAAAAATGCACGATACCTATGCTCTCTACATCCGGCCCTAGAGTCTAATAATTACATAGTTTTTACATAGAATGAAATAAGCAGGATAATGGTTGATATTTGCCTCAGTTTGGTGGTCTACAAAGCAATAGCATTACAATGTCATATCAGAGGTGTAACCTCGCAAATTAAATAGGCATCTCTCGCGAAGAAGATCGGATCGCGCGAGGCTCCGAGTTAAGTAGCACGGTTATACCATTGCAATACGATTGGTTACTAGACTACCGATAGTGTGAATGAAACGACCATTACCGGACGAATATGACTCTATGAATGAACAACTATGAATTTCAGAGGCTCACCCCCCTGAAAGAAAACCTCTCCCAGCAGTGAACTTATATTATAAATCCACGCACACACGCCAACACCACCCTCCCGGCCGGCCGACCGAGAAAACGAACGCACGCAAAATCGCCTTTTCTTTTTTTTCTGTTCGTAGTTGATAGCACAGTACGGCACGTAGCTCTAGCCATGGTTCAGTTTTACTCGGTGTCGTTCGGAGACAGCACGTTCTGCGTGCCCGCTCGCTACACAGAGCTGGCGCCCCATGGCATCGGCGCACAGGGCCTCGTCTGGTAAGCTGACACACCCACCCACTAACATCTGCGGGGCGGATGGGGCTGTCAGTTGAGTTTCCGGCTCTCGAGTCGGCGGGAACATTGAGGATTTGCGCTGAATACTCCTCTTCCTAATCAGATTGGGTCTCGGATGGCAACCTTTGAGTTACTCTTGTAAAAATAAAAGGGTTATCGTATTATCGCAAAACTTGAAAGAGTTTCTTTTGTACCGATTATTAAACCGAAAATTTAAATTATCCATTTTATTGATTGTACAAATTGACTGCGTGAAGTCGTTAGATACATCATACATTCGTATAAAAAAAAATCATTGAGAATTTTTAACTTTTTTTATTGAAAATTGTTTAACTATCGATATTTGAGAAGCGATTTTCAAAATTTGAGTGATCTCAATAACACGCTGTATATGTCCAGATTATTGACTGTTTTGTCATAATTGGCACGAACGAGTTCAAAACTGTTTTCTGATTCTGAAAGAAAAGTGATTTCTTTCTCTTTGTAGCTTTAATTTGTGGAAATGTGGTTTGAATTTAATAAAAGATGCTACTGGTCCATCTTATGACCATCTCAACTGGCAGCTCCCGATTCAGCTGAGTGAGTTTTCTCGCGTCTTAAAATGGCTGCTAGAAGAGTCGAATAATTTTTATTCAAGCAGCCATGCACTTCTTTAAAAATTACGTCGTCCCTCACTAGCGGCCATTTTTCTATGCGCAAACGAGGCTTACGCGAGTCGTGTGCGAGAAAGAGACGACCGTATCTCTCGCGCGGCCGCGTTTATGTGTCATCTAACCGGCGCCGTTTTATTTTCATTTCTGACAAGAAATAAGAAACTCCAAAATAAAGATATAACGTACATCGAAAGTTTGTAAACAATTTCCCTCTGAGCTGTTACTTCTATGTTTCAGTTATATGCAGTTACTGTAAAATGCAGAATGTTCAATGGTTTTCCATATTTCTTGTAGAACTTATTTCACTAATATACTATGCATTAACACGGTGGTCATTACTGGTGCCATTTGAAAATAATTTTCACATTACCTGCTCGACTCTGTTCTTCCGGGCTAACGAAATACTAGTAGTTGGTATTGTAACATAATTATGTTTTGATTATGATTTTTGCCTAAACACAGTTAATATGACTTTTTGTGTGTAATTTATGTGCTTGATTTAGTTTGTTTTATAGTTTGTCTGATCGTTGCGTGTTGTTTTTTTTATTTTTCTTGTATTTTCTTGGCTTTGTATTTTAAAGTACTAAGTATGTATTTTACGAATATTATATACGAAATCGACGGTCACGTTGAAATATCAGTATTTAACATAACATAACCTCACGCCTGTATTGGCAGTCTAGAGGTATACAGTATTTAACAATTACTCAATTTATGTTTACTAAACAATGTGTTAACTGTGTCAATGTGGAATGGGTAATAACTAGGTACTCAAAAAGAAATGCTATATAACTGAACTTTATCATGTATTTTTGCATAACTTACGTCATACTATAGAAACATATTACCTCTCCGAGAGGAGGGCTACCCTAGTCACGTGGCAGGCGTATCCTCGAGCTTCGTATTCTTGAAAGCGAAACGGTAATTATAAAGTTTCGTAGGCCAGAAAGAGACACATACATAACTGTTAGCATAGACAATAGCTGAGTCTACGTCTGTCATCTTAGCCCGACTGGTCTGCAGGGGGAGGTTATACTCGACCGTATACGCTGTCGCAACGTTCAATGTTTACTATTAGTGTGACGTAATTTATGATGCATTAACATCACAGATTACTCTTTACTGTCGTTGAGCTATGAAATAGAGGCACTTAATCGGAACGCAGCCGTGACAACTAGCACAGAGAGTGCAAGCATAACAAACTCCCACCGTGCCTTCAGTTCTATATGTACAGGGTCTAATCGCTAAAGCTTAAGGCCAATACTTAAGCTTAAGGATCTTAAGGGCAGTTTTTTTTTGTGATAAATAAAACAAGTGACAGCTTCAACAGTTGATTCACAGATTGTTACTGTAGGAGAAACAGGGTATTTTATATTGTGCTGTTCTCGTCAGATTGCCCAAAAGGACCCGCAAAGAAAGAAGTGGTAAAGGATGGCTCTGTTACTAATGCATACAGGGAAATGTTGCATTACTAGCAAAAAAAAATGTTTATTAGAGGAGTCAATAAATGAACATGAAATCGTAGTCCGCGACTCGACCCCTTAATTTTAGAACTACATTCCGTACCAGGCACGTTTGCCTTAAATGTAAATAATTTCTTTTTGTATTATTTGAGTCATCATATGTAAAAACATCAAAATCAAAACACAAAAATTGCAACTTAATGAACTTCACAAGTTCAACTAGGTATCCATTTTAAAATCTACATCATTTTTGAATAAAAAATAAACAAAAAACCTCCAAAGTTACGGCATTATTGATGCCTTAAAACACTCCAAAAACGCTTACTAAAATAGTCTGTAGCAGAGATTTGAAAAAGAAGGAAAAGGCATAACTACAGATTAAATAAAACATCTCTAGGAGTGTTAACATGCCGCTAAGAATATGGATGCTTATTTAAGAATAGGCCGTTAGTCTTTTCGAATTTGATCCTTAATTAACAAAGTTTCCAAATTATACTAAAGCAATTCCCATACAAACCTAGTTTGCCTTTTATTTACAAGCGTCATGCCCCGCCGAAATGAAATTTTGCCAAAAGGTTTCGATTACACGAATCGAGGTTTGATCGTGCTTATAAACGAGAATTACCGACTAAAACAAATTATAGCCTCATAACACTTTTCGTAAAAACTATTCTCAAGAGTATACCTAATTCTGAAGGATAGGATTCGTAACGAATGTATTCGACAGAGAACCAAAGTTATCAACATAGCTTAGAGAATAGCGAGCTGAAGTGGCAGTGGGCTGGCCATATCTTGTGAATAACCGACAACCGTTGGAGTAAACGTGTTCTTGAGTGGAGACCGCGACTCGGCAAACGTAGTGGCCCTACCCTCCGACCAGGTGGGATGACGATCTGCGAAAAACTGCGGCAGAAGCTGGATGCGGCAAGCTGAAGACAGGGCACTATGGCGCTCATTAGGGGAGGCATATGTCCAGCAGTGGACTAATATAGCCTGGAAAAGAAAGAATTTTATTTCCAATCAAACCTCGATTTCTGTCCTTTAAACGTATTGGCAAAGTTTCAATTGAATCCGGCATGTCGTATTTAAACAAAAATTACGTTTGTATGGAAATCGCTCCTTGAGATGCCGCCTTAAGGTGATCCACGTTAATATTGGCTGATGGTACATGCAGGCAAATTGCATATGGTACCGAGTACACAAGCATAGGGAACCATTGTAAGCGAGTAACGCGCCTCTCTGCCCGCAGCGCTGCGTACGACACAGTGACGCAGCAGAATGTGGCCATCAAGAAGCTGTCGCGCCCCTTCCAGAACGTCACGCACGCCAAGCGCGCCTACCGCGAGTTCAAGCTCATGAAACTCGTCAACCATAAGAATGTGAGTACAAATAGGGCCCTGTACGCTAAAGGAATGGGTCATAAGATAAGAATATTATTGTCTGGAATCAGGCGTCACTTTGAATTTGCAAGAATATTATTTACTGTGCATCAGGCAACGATTACCGAACCCGCAGTTACAAAAGAAATTATACAGTTGGCGGCCTTATTGCAAACAGCAATGGGCATTGTGTTGTAAAAAAAGTTATGCTTTTAATGATTTCGAGAAATACGTATTTTTGAGAGCCTGGGGGGGATACGTTTTAAATTAACAGTAGAACACATTGTTATAAAGACACGCCTTATCTGAAAATATGTTTGATTTTTTTCTTTAAATGTTCCTTGAACGATTAAAAATGGTCTTAGCCTAGTTTAGGCTGAGGGAATTTCTTCTGGCCACAGGTCCTCAGAAAGACTGTCGCATCTGAAGTTAGTCTGATTACATGGTCTCATTGAGAGCATATTGGGCGGGATTACGTTTATTTGAAGACTACATTATAATCTCAACCCTTCCAGATAATCGGCCTCCTGAACGCGTTCACGCCGCAGATGAGCCTCGAAGAATTCCAGGATGTGTACCTGGTAATGGAACTGATGGACGCCAACCTGTGCCAGGTCATACAGATGGACCTGGACCACGAGCGGATGAGCTATCTGCTCTACCAGATGCTGTGCGGCATCAAGCATCTGCATCTCGCCGGGATCATACACAGGGTGAGTGTCCAATTGCCCATGCATAGTACTACAACTGTGCCAGGTGATACAGAAAGACCTGGATCACGAGCGGATGAGCTGTCTGTTCTACTACATTCTGTGTCATCAAGCATCTGCATCTAGCCGGGACCATACACAAGGTGTGTCCTATTGTCCATGTCTGGTGATAGACCTGTGTGAGGTGATTGGATGATGATGGAGCTTATGGACGGTAGGCCATACGTGAACCAGAACCACGACACTGCATCTCGCTGGCTGGATCCACAGTTTTACCCTCTCACAGCTCCATAACATCCTGTTAATCGAAGTACGACTGATGCATTACACTGAAATTACAAAAAACAATCGTAAAAAAGCTTTAAAGGAGCAATTAATTTAGTACATAAGACGATTTAGAGGTTGGGGGGGGTCAACCATGTCTTATCTTTCTTTCAAGAGGTAGGAAGGAGTCTTGACAGTATTTAGGAAAGCTTGTAAATCCGCGAAAACGTATGCAGCCTCTGGACCTATAAGGCTTTCAAGGAAACTTGAAATCCTCTTGTTTTTTTCTCACATTCAGCATGAAAATAAGTTAGAAGACTCCAAATTGTTGAGACAGTTCCGAAGCTAGGGCAACAAGTCACATAACACTCGTAAGAGTATCTGTTGGACACTCTTGCGTAGTACGAGTAGGTTCAAGTAACCGTAATCACGATCCGTCCACTCCCCAGGACTTGAAGCCGTCCAACATAGTTGTGAAGAGCGACTGCACGCTGAAGATCCTGGACTTCGGTCTGGCGCGCACGGCCGGCACCACCTTCATGATGACGCCCTACGTCGTCACGCGCTACTACCGCGCGCCTGAGGTCAGCCTACACTCAAGAATTTTTTCTATTGTTACGGGCTAGGGTTCTAGATCTGGAGGTAAAACGCCAATGACAACTTCTTAGGATTTATTCACGCAGGGTCTGGTCTGCAGGTCTTGTATGTTCGCTCAAAGTTCACTCTTCGCTAGCCCAAACTGAACTGACTGCGCGCCGCGGCGGCCGCTATTTATATCCGCCGACAAGGGTTCTCGAACATTCCCGTATGTACCTACTCTCGGTGCACGTGGCAACGACTCTATCATTTGAAACCCATATTATTTGTTCGCAAAGCTTGAATGGTCCACTAGACAACGGTATGTGCATAAGGAAAGAATCCTGACACCGGCGCATCGGACCATGGCTTTCCGCGGTAGTTTTAGGTTTGCGGCGTCCAAGTGTTGGAATGACATTCCTCCCCCAATCCGTGAAGCGTCCAGTTCATATGTTTTTGGGCGCAAGCTCAGGGCATATTTGCTGGAGCTTCAGAGACCGCTACTCCCCTCCCTTCCAACCTCTCGCCGCAAAAACTGACACGAGTCTGCAATCGCATGGTAGGGCAACACGGCAACACTGTATTTGTATATATGCATATCCTATTTTTGTTTTCTCGCTTATTTAAGTAAATATATGTGTGTATTGATTATATATATATCATTAATGTATTTAACTATATTCATAAATTTGTATCAGTACAATTTTGAACTGATCGTAGTTATACCTATATTCATTTCTGTAAGTTTTTTGTTTGTGTATACCGTAGTTTATTTTGTCAGCTAGTTAAAACTATTTAAGTATATGTTTCATTCTGTATGCATATTATGTATTTTATTCTATACAACTATTACTCTTTATTACATTATAAGTATTCTATTCAGTATGGTATTTTCCATGATTGCACCACACCGCAGTCTGTAACGCTCGCGGAACACCTCCTGGCACTGACTGAAAATCAGCGCTGAAGGCTTGCCCATCAGCATATATGCTGAGTCAGTTGCCGTTTATAGCGGCAGTGACACGCCCGTGACCTTTAGTGTTCTTTCCTTTTTTTTTTTAAATGTTATTTAGTAATGTGTTTTAAGTTTGTTTTGTTATTGTGGCGTGTGTACTGTGGCTATAATAAATGTTTTTCTTCTTCGTCTTCTTCTAGAGCAATTTCATGTCGAGGCTAAAACTTGAGATGTTAAACCTTTATAAATAATAAAACTTCAAATGTTTCTTTATTTGTAGATACTGTTTCTTTTTATAATAAAACAGAAAACTGAATTAAAACGGATAAGCAGCTAAAATAGTCAGATCTAGTAAATGTGTGAGGTGATATTGATGAAAATGAAATTTCGAAATGTGTGACATAATTTAAATATTTGAAAATTATAGATAGAAAAAGAAATTAAAAAATTTAGTAAAAAGGTTTGCACCGTTACAAACTTCCGCCCGTGCCGGGACTTGCGACCTCTGGCTAACCGTACCAGCACTCTCCCAACTGAGTGGGCAAGTGCCGGCATCACCGAAATTTCGAACCTCTTTACAATATTCTCTGTATTATTTACAGGCAGCGATACGGTTAGCTGCGGATCGCGGTTTGAAGTCCCGGCATGGGCGGAATTTTTAGACTCTAAATAGGTTTTTAAAATTATCCTTAGCACGGGTTAGTGCATTAAAAGGAATATAACGATATATATTATTCCAACGAGCAGACTGTTAGATAGATAGATAGATAGATAGAGAACACTTTATTGTACATAAAAATGGAAATTACACAGATATTTCTTAACCTAAGAGTACAGACGGCGGCCTCGTCACTGAAAGTGATCTCTTCCAGACAACCTTCACTGGAGCGGTTGTTCACTGTCGGTCCCACCTATTCGCTCAGGGCGTGTCTGAGCCGCGTTTGTTCTCCGCAGGTGATCCTCGGCATGGGCTACACGGAGAACGTGGACATCTGGTCGGTGGGCTGCATCATGGGGGAGATGATCCGCGGCGGGGTGCTGTTCCCCGGCACGGACCACATCGACCAGTGGAACAAGATCATCGGTACCTAAGTCTAGTCTCGAGTGTTGTATTGCACCGTACCATGCGAGAGATCCCGGGTTCGAACGACGGTTGGGGGGACAAAGAAAAACCCCCAGGAGCTCTATTTTTGAATCACTCGTCTCGCGTCGAGCGCTCGATTTCTGCTGATTTTCGTTCGACATACAAAATACCGTATTTTTGAATCATTCGACTGCAACGAATGGTCCTTACCACTCGTCTTGTATGTCGATCGATAGTTTAATTGTCAAAATTTGTGTCAATTTCAAATCGAGGTATTTGTGCTTTTGTGCCGAATTGATTTTTTGTTTCGACATTTTCAAACAAAAACAAACCAAAGTGTTATTATTTACGATCTATGACAGTGTTTTGTTTGTTTTGCAACTAAAGGCAAAGATTTTTCATCTAAACAGCCAATAAAACGAAATATCTTACGTTCCGTTTCCGATACGATAGTTTCCGGTTTTTGTAATTTCTGCATGGAACGGATCAAATACAATACTTCAAATGGTACTGGCAACACTTCAGGCGAACGATTCAAAAATACGAAAAAACGAGATCATGCGACTTAGAAGACGAGTGTGACTTATGTCGCATTCGGCGATACAATTTCATACGAGTGATTCAAAAATAGAGCTCCAGGTCTCGGATGTTTACATTTATGTGATGTCGCTGTTTCTTGGTCCCGAGAATTACACCACACTAGGGTGTATCCTGTACCCTAGTGTGGTGTAAACGTTGTGGTGACATAACACAACATTAAACATTTACATACAGGCTCGCCCCGTGGTGTCGGCCTAGAGAATAGCACCAACCCAAATTCTTCCCGCGGGTGTCGTAAAAGGCGACTAAGGGACACATACCGGGGGGTGGGCAGCAGCGCCCCCTGCAGTACAATTCCACCAAACTGCTATCCCCAACCCGCATGCCCAGCGTGGGGATTATGGGCATTACCCCCCAATGATGGCACAACCTTGCGCTATGGCGCTCATTAGGGGAGGGCTATGCCCATCAGTGGACTAATATAGCCTGAAGAAGATACAGGCACGTACATTGCTTATGGCCCTACACTAGGATGCCCGGTGTCGTGGAAACCAAAAACAGCGACATCACAAACATGTAAACATCCAAGACTTACGGGATTTTTTTGCCCCAGCCGGGCTTCAAACCCGGGACCTCTCGCATTATCGCTGCGCCACAGAGGTCGTCAAGACTGTTAAGGAATGGTGTTTTTATAAATCTGTACCCACGCCACGTACAGAAGCGCTCGTGGCCTAGGCGGACCGAGTGATTGGAATCAATCACTTGGTTAAACAACAACAGGCGCGGTCAGGTATGGGATGGGTGAGCGTCCCGTGACTACCGCTAGTGGCATTTTTCCGAGCGCTTCCGTGCTTCGCAAGGCACGTTAAGCCGTTGGTGCCGGCTTTCATATAATGGCAGTCGTTAAGCCATGTTAGAGGCCTTGTGGGCGGCTTGATAACTTCTGACAGTAAGGCCCGCCACTGTCTTACAATCCTCCACCAACCCTGACTTGGCCCCCTTGGTGGAGAATGGCCTAACCTTCCCGCGATGCAGGAAGAGACCCGTGCCCCAGCAGTGGGGACATACAAGGGTTGATAACGTACCCACGCCACCTAACGACTGCGGTGTCACCTCCGCAGAGCAACTGGGCACACCGTCGGCGGCGTTCATGGCGCGACTGCAGCCCACCGTCCGCAACTACGTCGAGAACCGGCCGCGCTACGCCGGGTACAGCTTCGACCGGCTCTTCCCAGACATACTCTTCCCCACGGACAGTAACGAGCACAACCGGCTCAAGGTAAGCTGGCCACAGTATTGGTGTCAGCCGTTCCGCTAGCTTAATCTCCAGGCAGGCGGAGAATCAGCTGCGATACGCCGGCTACAGCTTTCTTGGATATACTCTTCCCCACGGACAGTAACGAACATAACCGGCTCAACTTAAGCTCGCCACAGTATTCGTTTCAACTGTCGACTAGCTTAAACTTTAGGCAAGCGGGGTATCGGGCGCGGTAGGCTGGCTAGAACTTGGACCGACTCTTCCTCGACATAGTCTTCCCCACGGACAGTAACGAACACAATCGCCTCAAGGTATGCTGGCCACAGAATGGTTTTCATCCGTTGACTAGCTTAGAATTCAGAAGAACCGGCCGCAATATGCCGGCTACAGCTTAGACCGGCTCTTCCTCGACATACTTTGCTCCTCGGACACTGACGAGCACAACGGGCTCAAGGTAAGATGGCTTGCCTTGTCTGGGAATCGAACCTACTTAAATGTAAAAAAAAACACCCCTACTTTTATGAAGTCAATCGAAAAAATGGCCAAAAAACAATAATTCTTCTTAAGTAAAATCGTGGTTTGTGTCGCCAGGCGTCGCAGGCGCGCGACCTGCTGTCGCACATGCTGGTCATTGACCCCGAGCGGCGCATCTCCGTCGACGACGCGCTGCTGCACCCCTACATCAACGTCTGGTACGACGAGGGGGAGGTCAACGCCGTGAGTACAACTACCAGGCGGATGCCGCTGCCGTGTTACCGCACTGCATCCGCTGCCGCACTACATCCACTACCGCAATACATCCGTTCTCGCACTATATCCGCTACCGACACTAGACCCGCTACTGCCCTACATCCGCCACCGCGCTACATCCGTTCTCGCACTACATCCGCTACCGACACTAGATCCGCTATCGCACTACATCCACTACCGTAGTACATCCGCTACCGACTCTACATCCGCTACCGACAATGCATACGGTAAAAACACTACACCGCTACCGACACTACATCAACTTCCGCAGTACGTCTGCTACTGACAAGACATCCGCTATCGCACTATATCCGTTACCGACATTACATTCGCTACCGTCACTACATATGCTACCGCACTTTATATGTTACCGACACTACATATGTTACCGACACTACATATGCTACCGACACTACATATGCTACCGATATGTTATGCTACCGACATTACATCCGCTATCGCACTTTATATGTTACCGACACTACGATATGTTACCGACATTACATATGCTACCGACACAACATCCGCTACCGCACTTTACCGACACTACATCCGCTGCCACATGCCACAGCCACGCTATGGCTTTCATACCACCGACAAAAGACGTTGCATAGAGATTGATTGAACGAATGCGTCGGCAGCCGGCGCCGGCGCCCTACGACCACTCGGTGGACGAGCGCGAGCACACGGTGGAGCAGTGGAAGTCGCTCATCTACCAGGAGGTGGTCGAGTACGCGGCGCCGCCGCCGCCGCCCGCGCCGCAGCCCCCGCCCGCGCCCCAGCCCACGCTCACCACATAGGTAACAAACACGCACACACACCTATAGTGCGTTCACATTAACTTGACGCGTGAGAGAATTGGTAGCACTGAGATGTTTACCGTTACCATGTTAAATAAGAAATCATTCCCATTACTTGGGGAAAATAAAAGGATTGAGTGCTTGTTTTACCATCTTCCGATTAGGTCCAAAAGCTAATTCACATGATATGTCCTTTTTACCAATTCTCTCACGCGTCAAGTTAATGTGAACGCACTGTACAAACGTTGCTGAAGCGCAGGTGATCTGTCAGGACCGTGGCCGGCCCTGGGGCATTATTACGTAAGTATCCACTGAGTTGCGTGACGTTGATTTGTACTTTTTTTTAAGCTACTCCGGCTGTCAAATGCATACATTTTTTGACACTTAAGAGTCGTCTAAATGCTTCACTCGATAGAGTGGAGTGCTACGTAATAGGAGGGCTGGTCTCTGCTTACCCATCTGGGATACAGGCGTAAGGTTATGATATGCAGATCAGCTTGGGGACAGCCGGCCGATCCGACTGGTGTACACTCGCAGTCTGAAAATGTTTACCACCTTAAGGTTGGTAATTGCATGCACAAATCTATGCCACATGGTCGATGATATTATGTGATTTGATTAGGCATAGAGCATAGATTAGGCATAGGGCATAGAAGAAGCAATAGAGATTCACCCAAGCGAGGTTGCCATGGTTTTACAATCAATTTCTATTATTTCAATCCTAGTATTTTTGATAAATGTCATTGTAAAAAATTCAAATATGTCAACTTTTAAATAAGGAAAAGAGTTTCATCGTCAAAACGTCATGAATACTCTTTTTGTTAGAATCGAAGCTACAACTACAAGTAATACGTAGGTACGTATTACTTTTTAATAGTAGCATCGATTCTATATCGATTCGATATAGCATTTTAGACTTTACTGCACACAGTGTGCTAAAGAATTTGAAAACTGATAAACATTTTTAGACCGCGACCGTGCAATTACGATACGTCATGTTCAACCCTTTGATTGCGCGATATAGGAATCTTGGAGTTTGTAGTGCGTGCGCAGAATTGACATGTGCTTGTCACAAATGTTATTTATTGTATTCCAAGAAAATACAAAGATACTCGCCCACTTTACAAGTAATTAAAAAAATTACTAATAGTTTTATCGCAAACCGACATCGCATTTCTTGGGCCAAGTTATAGCTGTGCCGCGAATCATATTTTCGTAGAGGGATGATAAGTGATGAGTTATGTTTACATGTTAAAATCAAAAAGAAATAATAATACAGCAAGAACACAATAAAGATTAACATAATTTGTTTTTTTCTTGTCAAATCTATGCTCTCGATGCCTTCTCTTCTCTTCCGTAGGTACCAGACATGTCTCGGTCTCATAACTATGTCAAAGTTAGTGTATAACTCAGCCGAAATCATCTCGGCAATGCCGCCATATTACCCAGTTATAGACAAGGCTCGGTCGACTCCATCTCGGTCGCGGTCGCCATGACATTTCGGGCTCGACAGAGACATTAACAATTCGGGGTCGTCGTCAGGCTATAATAATCCACTGCTGGTAATGCCCATAATCCCCACGCTGGGCATGCGGGTTGGGATAGCAGTTCGGTGGAATTGTACTGCAGAGGGCGCTGCTGCCCACCCCCCGGTTTGTGGTAAATTTGGCGAACTGGTCAACCTTCCATTCCACCGCTTCTGTTTATAACCGGTTCCGGGTACTTATTATCTTTCCCTTTCCTAATACATCCCCTATTTGGTCGATGTAAGTCCGTCTGGGACGTCTCTTACCAGCCCTTCCACTCACACGGAACCGGCGTGCGTGCATGCAACGACCTATGAACGTTGATGAAGCGAAGGTGATCTGTCACGATCGTGGCAATTGGCAGTCCCTGGTCTCTGCCTACCCCTCTGGGATACAGGCGTGAGTTTATGTATGTATGTTTGTTTGTTTGTTTGTTTGTTTGTTTATAACCCTTCTCTAATGATTGTCCCGGCAGGTCGCAGCTGAGCGGGCGGGCGCGCGGTAGGCCCCGCAGCCGGCGCCGGCTGCCCGCCACTGCAGCGCCCCCCCCCCCACACACCCGCCGGTCACTCTGCCTACACTCTGAAGCTCACCGACCCGACGAACGCCGCCAGACGACTCCTCGACTCTATATCGAGCCAGTCTAATTAAACTCGCGTGGAACATGGCGACGCATAAGGCTCGATTAACGAAGGCGTTACCCCGTGCCTACTGGCGCCACCTATGGAATGAAAGTCGTAACTTGTTTTAGAATTCGCTTTTTTTTGCAAAAGTAAACATCATAGCTTGCTTAGATGGTGTGATTGGGAAAAGGCTAGAGTGGGCAGAGGTGGGCTATTGATGGTGATGTGATGATGAACATCATAAATTTTTACAATTGTGACAACTATTTTTAGAACCTAGGATTAACATAGTTATGTATTAAACGGGTCTAAGCGATTATTTATTAGGTAAAACGTAATTACCTTATTTCCCGACGTTTCGGCAGCGTTACAGTTGCCGTGGTCTCGGTCGACAGTAATGCTGCCGAAACGTCGGGAAATAAGGTAATTACGCTTTACCTTATAAATAATCGCGATTTGACCCGTTTAATATATAACTATGTATGAGTATCGCGAATCATTAAGAAATAGGATTAATATTGCTGCCACTGACTTTCTCACTTTCATCCATTTCTGCCAAAATGGCCGTTTTTGGTGAAACTGCTAAAACAATCCTAGATCAAGAATCTACCTGGACCTAAGTTCTCGTGAGTAGGTTCTAAAATGATCTACTGTATTTTATTAAACTTTCGCGACTTGAAAACTCTGTTAGAATATTTTCGGGGCTTAGTCGCGTAGTAATTTATTGCTATTTTACCTCGACGTTTCGACGACGTTACAGTCATCGTGGTCACGAGAAGACTGATGGCTGGTACCCGTTTGCATCTTCGGCTGATAAAGTTTCAAACTACCCTCAATCAGCCATCACAAATAACTATTAGGGTTGCGAGGTAACGTCGAGGTAAAATAGCAATAAATTACTACGCGATTAAGCCCCGAAAATATTCTAACAGTGATCTACTGTGTTTATTAAGATCTATGATGTTCACTTTTTCCAAAGACGCGTTGTAAAAGATATGTTTTTTTTTTCTTTCATGCCGCTAGATAGCACCGTGTAACGCCTTAAAAGTCGCCCTTTGGGCAAGCGTTGAAAACACCTCTTCGGGCAGGATTATTTTTTACCCGACTGCAGCGAAGCCCAAAAGGAGGGTATTACCCGACTGCAGCGAAGCCCAAAAGGAGGGTAATGTGTTTAGTGCGTATGTATGTATGTATGTATGTATGTATGTAAGTATGTCCGATTCTATGTTCCCTCATAACTCCTTAACCAATGGTCAGATTTTGTTAAACAAGGTGTCATTCGATTCGGCATCCTTGCGCGGGTGTCATAGGCTATATAAAATCATAATTTTGCGATCAGAACCGTGACGAAAAATAAAATTCGTTAAAAAGCTTCGTTAAAGTACAGCTAGGAGCCACTAGATGGCGCTGTTATATTAAGTTTATTGAATTCGAATACTAATTTTATTGAGCTACCCCTAACAGGTGTGAAATATTTAAAACAGAATTTTTACCCGACTGCAGCGAAGCCCAAAAGGAGGGTAATGTGTTTAGTGCGTATGTATGTATGTATGTATGTATGTATGTATGTATGTATGTATGTAAGTATGTCCGATTCTATGTTCCCTCATAACTCCTTAACCAATGGTCAGATTTTGTTAAACAAGGTGTCATTCGATTCGGCATCCTTGCGCGGGTGTCATAGGCTATATAAAATCATAATTTTGCGATCAGAACCGTGACGAAAAATAAAATTCGTTAAAAAGCTTCGTTAAAGTACAGCTAGGAGCCACTAGATGGCGCTGTTATATTAAGTTTATTGAATTCGAATACTAATTTTATTGAGCTACCCCTAACAGGTGTGAAATATTTAAAACAGAATTTTTACCCGACTGCAGCGAAGCCCAAAAGGAGGGTAATGTGTTTAGTGCGTATGTATGTATGTATGTATGTATGTATGTATGTATGTATGTATGTATGTATGTATGTATGTATGTATGTAAGTATGTCCGATTCTATGTTCCCTCATAACTCCTTAACCAATGGTCAGATTTTGTTAAACAAGGTGTCATTCGATTCGGCATCCTTGCGCGGGTGTCATAGGCTATATAAAATCATAATTTTGCGATCAGAACCGTGACGAAAAATAAAATTCGTTAAAAAGCTTCGTTAAAGTACAGCTAGGAGCCACTAGATGGCGCTGTTATATTAAGTTTATTGAATTCGAATACTAATTTTATTGAGCTACCCCTAACAGGTGTGAAATATTTAAAACAGAATTTTGCGGATGACGTAGGTTACATAAAATCAGCATTAATAGAGAACCAACGGAACAAAAAAAAACATTTACTTCTAAGCAATTAAAGTACCACTTTTAGCCACTTGATGGCGCTGCTATATTTTATTTATTCTGATACATGTGTATACATAATTTCGGCTTTGGTCTACATGTAAACAAACCATTTATAGAATCGGTACAAATGCGGAAAGAAATAATTCCTATAAAGTGGTTTGATCCTTCTAGATCATTCATTTAATTAAAATATATAATTTTGTTTAACTACGCCTAACACGTGCAAAGTATTTAAAAGAGAATTTTGCGGGTGTCGTTGATTACATAAAATCAGCATTAATAGAGAACAAACGCAACACAAATAATATTCACTTCTAAGTAATTAAAGTACTGTAGCATTAGTTCCTCTACCCAACCACAGATGGCGCTGTTTGTGTTCTAAATTGCGTTATGGTTTTGTCCGAAGGCCCTACATAATATTAAACAAAATTGGATAGTACTTGACGTGCGCCCTCCTCGGCCTCGGTGCGCCCTCCTCGGCCTCGAGGGGGGTCGCTCCCGATGTGGGTTTAGGGGTCTTTAGGACAAAAACCAGTCCCAAGGTGGTGTTTAGTGGGTAGGCGCACTTCTTGTGAGTCCAGTCCCACATTGGCAGCACGGCCGGGTCCGTGCTGTTATGCATGAGCATTCACCACCTCCCTCCCCCGTGTCCTCCGGAGGGTGCCCTTTATAGGGTTAAAAAAAAAAGATCCCTAAGTACGTGCTGTCGTGCTGAAACGTTTCTCTTCTTGTCTGCTGAAACCCTGTCCTACAGTACCACTTTTAGCCACTAGATGGCGCTGGCATATATTTATTCTAGTACATGTATAAATTTACTTAATATCAGCTTTGCTCTACATGTAAACAAACCGTCTATAGAAACGGTATAAGTGCTGAAAGAAATAATGCCTATAAAGTGTTTATTTCTTTCTACGCCATTCGTTTATCTCATTAATTTAAGAAATATCAACCTCATAGGGGGTAATAAATTAATAATACATTACTGCAGAGGCCGAGAAGTAAGGGATTGCTGGACGAGTTTGGGATAGACGGCCGAGTCGTAGACGAGGCCGTCTAGAACGAGTCCTGCAATCCCTGTTCCGGCCGAGGATTGTATAATGCTTTTCTCAAACAATGCGAGGAAATATTAATATTAAAATAATTACTAGGTAATTAAGAAATAATAGTTTAGTTTGCCGCTTTTTTAATTTTTTAAATACACTCACATATTTGAGCACCATGTTTAACCGCACAAAAACCAATACCATAGATTGTTTTTTTTATTTTATTTTGCAAGTATGCTTACATAACTTAGTAGGTGGTTGGCTGTATGTAATTTTTCCTTGGTCAGTTTAATTTTAGTAAGTAAATTTAAAAAGTTAGAGCAGCGGACTGTAATGGATTTTCTTACTTACTTTACTGGCTTGGGCCAGTAAAGTGAGGCGGGAGCCATAAAAGAGAAACTTTATGGCTTTATTTCATGGTAATAACACAAACATTTCCGAGCATGTTTGAGAAAAAATAAATAATTTCTTAACACTGATATTTTCTAAATTTCCTACTGACACTTAGACCAAAACTAACTGAACAAAATATATGAAGTGTAGCATGTAACTCATTTTCCCCTGTGCGGTCATAGTCAGACAAGCTGGGTTCAAAGAAGAAACAATAAATGATAAAAAATATTTGAACGCTCTCACTGGTAACCGAAGACGGATCCTCCGTGACCTCGTATCGTAGGACCCATGAAATTTAAAAAAAATCTAGCTCTATTCATCTTAACGAATTTTATCTCGTTTCCTCCGAAAATAAGATTATGATTTTGTGTTAGGTTTCCTGTTCACTTGTGAGACCAGAGATTGCTTATCTACACCTAAATATTCAGTAAAATTTTTCAATGCTTTAGGGGGCCACCTCAAGATGAATTTGTTATAGTTTCATTTTTTACCGGTAATATTTTGGCATTCAGAAAACCAAGATTTTGTATGTCTCCACGCCCATGCCACAACTCTTAATAACTACGCCAGGCCGAAGGCCGAGCCCCATCATGCGGGTGCGAGGAAACTTGCCGCGACGAGGTTGAAGGCCGAAGGCTGTGAAGCGGGCTAGAGGAATACTCCCACGGCGATTCCAAATGCTGAGCTCTATTTACGCTGATGCCAAATGGAGAGACTATTAGTTAAAGTTGCTGTTAGGAGGAAACCTGTCGCGCCTTTGTACAGGCCGCGGCTGAAGGCTCTGACCATTTATGTTCCCATTTACAAGTCCTTATTCTACTCGAAGCATGAAGAATTCTACTCTGGAGATGTCGAAAGCTGAGCGCCGTTCAGGTCGAAGAGATAATTCGTGACTATTCCAGTCCCCACCTACAATCGTTAACATTAAATAACAAGGTGCAGTGGAGCGTTTTTAGGCTACATAAAAAACAGACAATTTATTTAAGGATAATAAAGAAAAAAATCTGTCGTTTCCTTTGCAAATATTCTAGATAGTTTAACACCATTAGACCATATTCATTATACTAGCTAAAAATATCGTACGACATAAATTTTTTATGCAGGCAGGTGGTACCTATGACTATATCAAACAATTATATCAGTAAAAATATTTATGATTTGCCGAGACATGTCCATTGTCGAACAAAAGAAAATAAAGCAATAAACTAAAATTCATTAAGGAAATAAAATAATATAACGATTTAAAGCATGTAAGCAGAACAGATGGACCTTTAAAAATTTTATCGTTTTACTGAGTCACTAAAAGGTCAAAAATAAAAAAAATATTTAAAAAAATAAAAGAACCCGACTGCAGTGATAAATCAAATGAAAGGGAAAAAATAAGATAATTTTATTTTCAAATGCTAATGTCGAATCAGAAGAGTTCATGCTGCTTTACTTGAGGGACCAAATAATATAACTTTATAAGCATTATTTGCTCAAACTGTTGCATTTATTATTTTATATAAAATGATGCAGTCGGGACCCATTACTGTTTGTTTAAAGACCTCTAATGGGTCCCGACTGCATCATTTTATATAAAATAATAAATGCAACAGTTTGAGCAAATAATGCTTATAAAGTTATATTATTTGGTCCCTCAAGTAAAGCAGCATGAACTCTTCTGATTCGACATTAGCATTTGAAAATAAAATTATCTTATTTTTTCCCTTTCAGTTGATTTATCACTGCAGTCGGGTTCTTTTATTTTTTTAAATATTTTTTTTTTATAACTTACTTGGCATTTAAGAGGTATGATATAGAGAGCTGAGATATAGGTGTAAGAAAAGGCAAGGAGTGTCGTTCCTTGGCCAATCCGAAATGAAATGAACGTTACAAGTCAAACTAGGTGTCCATTTCAAAATCTAGATCATTTTGGAGAAAATTGATAAGGATAGTAAAAAGAAAATGACGGTTCAAATAAACGAAGCAAATCTGAGCTTTTCGGTACAGTAGCTCACGCTTTGTCTACTCCCGTTCTTAAGCGATGCTTCAGAGTGACATCTTGTTATTGAGAGTTTTAATTTCAACGGGCGACCTCTTTTTTCTAGTACATTGTAGTATTTCCCTAATAGTAGTCTTATGATGTAGACTAAGTTGTTTGTCCGGTAAAAACAACCGTGATCTAGACATAGAATATACCCTTCGATTCTAACTTCGAAACATCTCCGTACCAGAGCCTCGATTCTGTTTGGGCAGTGTAGTGCAATACGGTCGGGTTACATGAAGTGCTTTAAGGCCCCACCCGTTTGTAACTATCGCGACCAATTGAAAAAATCATAACTTGTTTTATAGTCGTCGTCGTCGTCAGGCTACCACTGCTGCCATAGCCCTCCCCTAAAGAGCGCCACGTTGTGCTATCATAGGGGGTAATGCCTATAATGTTTTATAGTACGTATTTTCAAATAGTGAAAATGTGTAAACAAAAATTGATAGTAAAATAAAAGAGTGACGGATTAAATACATATATCTAGCGAATTAAGGGACGTCCCAGGCGGGCATACTTAGACCTAATAGGGGATGTAACGGCAAAGGGGAAGATAAAAGTACCCGGAAGTGGCGTGCATGCAACGACTAATGAACGTTGCTGAAGCTGAAGTGGCAGTGTCTGGTCTCTGCCTACCCCTCTGGGATACAGGTGTGAGGTTAGGTTAACTGAAAATCATAAATCGTAACAACTGTGATAACTATTTTTGCAACCCACATTCTCTAGAATCTAGAATCAAAAACCTAGCATTTTAATCGTTTATTTCCTAAAAATTACCGTTTTTGTTAAAAATACATTAAATTCCTTTATTCTTGGACCTAGGCTCTTGTCAGTAGATTCTAAAATGAGCCACTATATTTATTGAGCTTTACAATGTTCACTTTTTCCAAAGACGCATTATAAAAGAAGATATGATTTTTTCTATTGGTGGCGCTAGTCAGCACTGGGATGCTTCTTAAACCATCGACACGTTTGCGCGCGTACGTATCAAACCTACTAAGTGCAAACTTATGCAGTTGTTAATGCACTACAATGCATAACCAAAATTTTGGCCCGGATGTATCCCATCAAATAGGAAAACTGTTTATGGATATTTTCAACTAAAACTTTCGTAAGCACTGGGTAGATATCATTGACTTAAATCCGGATCCTCTAATCCGCCCGCAGTCAGAGACGAGTTACCGACGACACGAGTACCGTTCCTACTCACCGTGATTAAGCTCTGCGAATCAGAGCGCAACCTGGGGAGCTAATTCTCACTTCATTAGCAAATAATTCGTATACGACTCTCATACGGCTTATGACTTGAATTCTACATAAAAAGTCGAGTGACAGCCGAAATCTGTATTCTGAACGCCATGCTACATTGAATTAGAATGATAAAATAAATGTCTAATGACTCTGTCGAGATATCTTATCTTATTTTTATGCGACAGATGTCTAAGCCTTCGAGTATTTTGCGTCTACGCTTTTAATTGTCATGGGCGAGAATCGGCTTCCTGGGGTGCGATTACGAAAGTCCTCCACTGTGTGGAGTTGTCAGATTTAGCCTACTCCGAACTGTCAAATACGTATATCCGACACTTTAGACTGATTTAGCCGTTGACTATGGAGTCGTCTAAATGGTAACCCGATAGAGTGGAAAGTTATGTGATACAAGGGCTGTTAGCATTGCCGCTGTTGCCTGTAAAACGTAACTACAACGTAGTCTTCGGACAAAAAAAATCAAGTAAGTTTGTGGCAAGCACATGTCAACTCTGCGCGCACTACAAACTCCAACATTAATGCATTGCGCAATCATAGTGTTTCAATGACATACCATAAATATAACGTCCGACTAACTACAGTCGGACCGGCCTTCCTCAGTCATACGATTTGAATGGCGGTAAATTGCTCTTTATAGTGGAAGAGCACGATCACCCGCTCTTTCCTATAAGTTAATCCGTATGTAAGTCAATGATATTTATGGATAAGTGATTCGGAACCAATCCAAGTGTGAATCGAGGGGTGTCGAAGTTCACCCCTATCCAAATGTTTGGCCCAAGATTTGGAGTGCCTTCGGGACGCGCCGGCGATGTGACTCCAGCGGACTGTGGAATATGCACGATGGATAACCAAGAACAATAATGAACTTTATGATAATTGACATGTTTTTACTTTTGGTCATGTATCTAATGGACTCTTTCTAATACATGATTTGGTTTGAATCGTGAATGTGACACGCAATCTATTTTAATCTTGTATTAATAAATAGTAATATCATGAAAATGAAATGTTGAGCTTATTTATATTGTTATTAATTGAAAACTCTTTTTAATATAATTGTGCAATAGTTCTTTTAATTTTATTTCATCTAGGTTATAATAATATTGGATTTTATACTCGTGATTTGCATAAGTAGGACTATTCCAAATGCGGAATTGTCAATAGGATGCCATCGAGCAGTTGCAATAGTGTGAAGGGTAAATATGGAACCGATATATTCCTACTCGCTTAATATCATTGATATTGAATGTAACCCGACGGATTGTAATATGCTAATACAAAGGTATTAACTTCATATATACACTAGCCATTCTTTATGGGTCGTATACTATCGTCACTCGGCCCAGATGCGTCGCAACTTCTAATTCACTCGATACGGACGATGTTCACACTAATCTCTATTAATATGAACATTCTACGTATCGTGTTCTGTGATACGAATACAGTCATGAATATATGATACGGGTTTGGTACATGGATAACATCGATATTCAGTATTGATTGAAATATCGTAATATTACTTGGCTTGATTTTCGATATCAGTAATACTGGAAAATATCGGTATTAATCCACTATTAGCATATTAGTAAAGGGTAGTTGGAAATATGCTGTGGGCCGTGAGCGACCACTGAGGGGCTATGGGGCCCCTCATTTTTGCGCGCGACCGGTAACTTGCCGGGCTCAAGAGCCATGTTAATTTCATCGGTAGTCATACGCATTGTAATATTTAATAGTTATCGTACTTGGGATTTTGTGATGTTTATAGTTTTTTCGTAACGTAGGCTATCGATTATGTTGTTGATATAAAAATAATATTGTAATGATTGTATGAGAGTAGTCGTGTAAGCATATTTCTACGTATAAGTAGTCTCTTTGACGTGCCCGCACGAGTTGCAGCGGAACCGCAGCCTGAGACAAAGGTATGAAAATATATGTAATAAGTTTGATGGGTCGTATGTCCCACTGCCGAAATACAATACTAAGTAAGTAGTTATTCTTGTCAAGGTTCGGTGCAACACGCTGAGACCCACTGGGATATCGTTTGAACCTCACTTCACAGTGATATATTTATAAGGGTTGATGATAGTCGCATCGGGCTGTTTCGTAAAATAGCACAATTTTGATAAGTTAATTGTAAAAATCTCTTGAGCAGTGGAAGTCACCTTGTGTAAAACGTTTGTATCATCATAAAGTTAAAATCGAATACGAAAGCAATAATTAAACTCTTGAGGTATCTTTGCGAAAGTATCAGAATTCTACATTAACTTTTTTTGCTGAAACATATCACTGTTCAACTCCATAGTAAAGTAACAGCTATAATAAATAGAACGCTCCCTTCCATGTTACTTTTTCTTTTGTTCCATTTCGACTTAAATATACGTTATATTTTGCTTCGCCGTAAAATTACTTTCTAGAGATAAAGCTATAAATAAATCACATGGCGTGTAATAGAAATAAGGTGTAAGTAATAAGTAAGAGAAAAATGAGAAAATCTGTAAATATGTCAGGAAAAAAATACATGGAACAAAAGATAAGTGTAACATCTTTTTCGTTTGTGATCGAAGCACACTCTACTGCTTTGTTCACGAGTGAGACTTATCCGTTTGCTAATGTCTAAAACTAAATAAATTCACAACTGTTCGTCCAAATTGTCCATTGTAATATGTTAATATACCTAATACAAATTACAATAATGTAAACTTAGTGTGTATACTTAATATGATATGTTAGCGCCCGCGGGCCGTAGCGCGAGCCCCGTCGCGAGTACCACTAGCGATCTACCGTGGACGAAACTTCAATGACTATCTAAAAACTTATTTTTACTGTACCCGTAAGTTATTTCATATTTTAACTGAATAAAATCGAAATGGTTATTATAAAATCACGTCTTTTCTATTGGCACTCTTCTTTTGTACCGAGTATATACCTTCTCCACCTCAAGTAGGTATACACAGTACCTACTGTCGACATCCGTACTCAGTTACGACGTTTCGGGCCATTTGGCAACTAAATGTAAAGAATGCTAATTAATTACTCATTTAACTTATAGTTACTTATTAAACGGGTCATACATTCTCATCGGAAAATCTATACAAATTCAATGTTATTCATGGCAAGAATCTTTTTAATAAAAATCCACCCCATATGCAGCGGCTACCATATTTCATTAACATTCAGCAAACAATGTAAATTCTTTTCGTTGAATAAAGTTAATAAATACGAATTGTACAGATTGTGTTTTAGAAACTACGACTTTGATTGTATCTAAAACTATTTGGATTAGAAGGGGATATGGGTGGATTACTTATAATGTGATGTCAGAGAACTTGTATGGTGCAAACTTTTCCTGGTGCTTTCTGCTTATTTACTGACTTCCAATTCTCCAAGATAGTGCATGATAATTGATACCTACTTTTTTATATCACTAGAGAAACTACAGAGTATAGGTAGGTACAAATATCTATGATGCCCGGCAGATAACTTGCAAAAACTTACTTTGCTTAAAAAAAATCTTACAGTTGGGTGAGTTTGCGATGAACCCGTAATAACAATTAATTGCTTAAAATTTTACTTAAAAAGTCGGCAATGAGTCCCTAAATATGTCCATACGAAATCGAAGTCGCTTGGTCAAGTTCTTTGTCGGGCATTAAACCATGACAGTGCAGTGGCTTCAGAAAATGTAGACTGTGAGAGCATCTGCGAAAGCGAGTTGTATGTACGTATGTGGGTTGCATAGAGAACCATTGAATTTTTAAATTCAATGATAGAACTCAGATGGGTGGGGTTTACTCAAGGATGTTCTCGGGTGTAAATGGCAATCAACAACTGGCATCAATTTGTCCTGGCATCTGGCGATCACGGATCAACGTTCTTGGGTGTAAATAATTTTGAAACTGGCAACATTACATTCCGTTCCGTTCAGAACCTCAACTTCGTAGACCGAGTTCTTTTTATATTAAAGGCAAGATTACGACGTATTCATAGGTCATCAAACTCATCAATATCATAATATTGATTGCATGCCGAATCGATATAATTTGACGATCAATTTAAATTTATAAAATATATTTCAGTATAACTTTCCCGAAAATTCAAACGGAAATATGTAATGTGAAAGTAACTGTCATTTGATAAAATAGAGGAATGTCTAGAATGCCCTACGCCTCTCTGTCTGTCAAACATATTTTATCTGTCACTCATAATGAAGAACAAAAACCAAAGACGTGGCAGCATGGTCTAAGACCTTAGCCGGTTCCTTGCGGGACGAACTAAAAAAAAAAAAAAAATTTTATCTGTCACTCTGTAGGTACTCTGTCAGAGTCTGTTACTTGTCGCAAAAAATAAATCGCAGATTTTGTTTGTTATGTAAAATCTCTTCGGGGACAATACCCGGGCCCGCAACCATCGCCAACATGACCGAAAAGGTGGACAAATCCAAAGCGACCACCCAAACGAAATACATTCCTAAAGATGCCCAAGTGATCATGTCAATTATGAAGGAAGTGGGCATCACAGAATACGAGCCCCGCGTTGTGAATCAATTGCTGGAGTTCACCTACCGATATGTGACGTCGGTCCTCGATGACGCACGAATCTTCGCCGGCCACGCGAAGAAGAAAGCCATAGACCTGGACGACGTCCGATTGGCTGTGCAGATGCAGCTGGATAAATCCTTCACGAGTCCCCCACCGCGTGAGGTGTTGCTCGAGATCGCACGCGTGAAAAATGTGAACCCTCTGCCTTTGATCAAGCCTCACTGTGGCCTGCGATTGCCTCCAGATAGGTAAAGAACTTTATTTACCTTTGTAGTTTTCCGAAGCAGGGGTAGCATATAAATAGAATGTAAGAGATTGTGTGTTCTAATCCCAGTATGCAGTTGTGACATGGATTTTCTAAGTTACATTTTCATATATTTTTTTATTTTATCTTACAGTAAACCTGCAGCAGTTGCAATAATTTATTTTCTCATTCAGATACTGCCTCTCTGGCTGCAACTACAAGCTCAAGGCAGCGGTGACTAAGAAAGTGGCACCGAAGCCAGTGCCAACAGCTCCGATTATGAAGGCCATGCCATCAAAGCCCAGCGGCGCCCCTAATGTGGTGGTGAAGCGTCCCCCCGGAGCCATCGTCAATGTGGCCAAACAGGGTGTGCCTAAACCTGTGCTAAAGTTCACATCGGGGAGTAAGGTAAGGATCCTGCATATTATTACAAACTACCTTGGTACAGGCCCATCTGGGAAAGAAACAGTTGTATTTTTTGGGCTGTTGGAGCAAATTTTTATGGGACGATTGCTAAACATAACATAGACATTTAAAGCACTATCAAGTTTTTGGTTTTGTGCCTCAGACAGGTTTGATATGGAATTCTCAAATTTCTATTAAGAAACAATAAGTGTTCATTGTCCTTAAAATCAAATTGTTTAAATATTTTTTTTTTATTTACTCTATATTATTGTCTGCTGTGGCTTGCCAAAGCCCTCATCTTCCTGAGCTCAGATTTTCTGGTCTTGAGCCCCCTCTAATAATAATAATAATATAGCCTTTTATTTCGCTCTTTACAATTAATTACATATTATATTAATTACATTATATTATTCTTTTATTTAATCTCTATTTATAGATAATTATTTATAAATTATTATTTCTTAGTTCTCCACTATGTTCTAATTTAATTGAATTGAGAAATTAATTTCATGCAAATTTGCTTTAGGGAACTCCGGATTAACATTTTTTTTTTAATATATTTAGAGCACCCTTATTGGGCGTAGGCCTCCTGCAACTGTGTCCATACATCTCTATCTTGCGCTATGCGTATCCACTCTGGACCTGCGATCGACATTGTGAATGCGGAAATATAAATCAATATCATTGTCCAGGTGGTGGCGAAGCCCGCTGTGCGTGTGACTTCAGGCCCTGCGCCTGTCAAGATGGAGGTGGATGACATAGGCCCGCAGAAGCGCAAGCGTGAGGATGATGACTATGATCTAGCATAGTAGACCCTAACTCAGTAGCTGTAAGGTAGCTTAAGTGATTTCTAGTTATAACAAAGGTAGTTAAGGTAATAAAGTTTATGATAAATCAAATTGATTTTTGTTTGCTTAGTACCTACGTAGTTGGTAACAGTCGCAAAGGATATTTATAAATTGTACTGGACAATCAATGCAGTGAGTCCTTAAAGCAGAATTGAACTGAATTTGTTTATATAGCATATTACAACAAAAAAAACTCAACACCAGAAGACTGTTTTCTGTATTGGAACCACTTCAATAATGTCCAAATTGCATTTAGTAATAAAGGTGCCAAAGTTACTATATTTTTATATAATTTCTTATACAATAAAGAATATTCTATGCATCTATAATATTTTATTTACTTTGAAAAGTTTCAGTATAGTACAAAGAATAAAATTGAGAGTGATGTAATTATCAATACTGTAGTAAGTTTTCTGGTGAGAGAATAAGCAGATTTGCTTGGAATCAGATTTGCAAGTCAGTGGAAATATGTAAATATAAGTTTTCCCAGTAATCATCATGAAAAGAACACTTATTATGATCTAACATAATCTTTGCTGTACTTGTGGTCGCATTCTATTTCTTGTTAAAGTCCTATAGTAGTAACAACTGATGATAAACGAAAATCTCGAATAAATAATAAAAAATTGAGTGTAGGTAAAATACATATATTTAAATCTCGCATGATCAAATACTCTCTATACACAAATTGACTTACACAAAAAGAAATATAAATAAATTGATGTAACAAGTTCTCTTATTTCTAAAAGGCGCGGCTGGAAAATATATTAATTCATTTACTATCTACTATACAGCGTAACAAACACTCAATGCATAAATCTCTAGAAACATAAATTTGCCTTAAAAATTTATGGCCGATAAGCAGCCATCTTTTTTGTAATAGCTTCGTAGGTTCTTAACAAACTGGTATACCACATGAGATGTACACCTTGAAATAGAGATCCCGATAAAGAATAGCGCCTATTTGTTATGAGTTTATGACCCTTAGTAAGAATATAGGTAGTACCCTGCTCTCGGCCCTTTCTGGTGCAGGGATAGCGAAGACCTCTCTCCACTCCTGTTTACTTCTTCTCATACTTGTAAAAGCCCTCGCCAGACTTGACACCGAGCTTTCCCTCCGAGACAAGCTTGTTCAGCAGCGGGATGGGCTTGAACAGCTGCTCGCTAGGGAACTTGGCGTGCCAGCCGTCCAGGATGAACTTATTGGTGTCTAGTCCAACGTAGTCGGCCAACTCAAGCGGGCCCATCGGGTAGCCGGCGCCGAGCTTCATCGCAATGTCGATGTCGCGGGCTGAAGCGTCGCCTGAGAATTAAACGTGACTTACATTCTGCTTGTTAAATGACAAAGTGAACCTACCGGGCCTTTTCATAAAACTACGATGCATAGTTTAATAAGACTATTCGATATACCTTCTGGTTAATTTGTGACGGAGTTTATACGATCAGTCTGGCGTCAGTCAATTCCATCAGTCTGGTTAGACTGACTGCCAATTCCATCAGTCTGGTTAGACGATGCCAGACTGATGAAATATGATGATGCTTCATCAGTCTGGCATCAATTCACGAACTTGATCAAAGTCACGGACTGAACTAACGTGTAAACTCCGTCTGTGGGTTAATCGACTTTGCTGCGTCCAGTCGATAGCACATCGACCTTTATACGCGAGCACTCTACTCGGTTACGGCTGACTTTTCTACTACTGACTGTATATCGTACTGTAATCGTCAACCATGGATTGTAGTTTTACAAAACAGGCCCTGAAGCAGCAAGTACTGACTGGTAAGATGAGCTATTATTTTACATAATTTATTTTAAGCTAATTTTAGTCATCAATAAACCATTTTAAAACAAGAAAGCAAAAAATTCAAAAGAATTCAAGGTCGCCCATTAGCTCAGTTGGATAGAGCGCTGGCACGGATTACCACAGGTCGCGGGTTCGAGTCCCGGCATGGGTGGAATTTTAGCCTCTAAATAGGTTTTTAAATTGGTCCTTAGCACGGGTTAGTGCATTAAAAATAAAAATAGTATAATCATGTGGGTACAGTGATATCGTTCCGATGTATAACCTAACTGCAAAGTAGATAGTCGGGGCTGTGAGTGATGCAATTTGCTTAAGCCAGATGTCGCTGCCTGTACGTAATACAGAGAATAGTGTAGAGGTTCGAAATTTCACTGATGCCGGTGAGTCGCCCATTGGCTTAATTGGTAGAGCGCTGGCATGGATAGCCAGAGGTCGCGGGTTCGAGTCCCGGCATGGGTGGAATTTTTAAGCCCCTAAATAGGTTTTTAAATTTGTCCTTAGCATGGGTTAGTGCATTAAAAATAAAAATAGTATAATCATGTGGGTACAGTGATATCGTTCCGATGTATAACCTAACTGCAAAGTAGATAGTCGGGGCTGTGAGTGATGCAATTTGCTTAAGCCAGATGTCGCTGCCTGTACGTAATACAGAGAATAGTGTAGAGGTTCGAAATTTCACTGATGCCGGTGAGTCGCCCATTGGCTTAATTGGTAGAGCGCTGGCACGGATAGCCAGAGGTCGCGGGTTCGAGTCCCGGCATGGGTGGAATTTTTAGCCCCTAAATAGGTTTTTAAATTTGTCCTTAGTATGGGTTAGTGCATTAAAAATAAAAATAGTATAATCATGTGGGTACAGTGATATCGTTCCGATGTAAAACCTAACTGCAAAGTAGGTAGTCGGGGCTGTAAGTGATGCAATTTGCTTAAGGCAGATGTCGCTGCCTGTGCGTAATACAGAGAATAGTGTAGAGGTTCGAAATTTCACTGATGCCGGTGAGTCGCCCATTGGCTCAATTGGTAGAGCGCTGGCACGGATAGCCAGAGGTCGCGGGTTCGAGTCCCGGCATGGGTGGAATTTTTAGCCTCTAAATAGGTTTTTAAAATTGTCCTTAGCACGGGTTAGTGCGTTAAAAATAAAAATAGTATAAGAATTCAAAAGTCCCAATAAGTCAGAATGTAACCAACCTCTCTCATACAGACGTATCGCTTCACAGATGTAGGGTACCAGCAGTCGGTTGACGACGAAGCCAGGCGTATCTTTGCAGGTGATGCAGGTCTTGCCGACTGCCTTGCCCCAGGCCATCATGGTGGTGTAGGTCGGGTCTGAAGTCTCCGCCCCACGGACCACCTCCAGAAGTCGCATCACTGGCACCGGGTTGAAGAAGTGGAGACCGCCGAATCTGGACAGTAGGTATCGAAAGATTTTTGAATTCTGTTCCATTATGTGGGGATACATTTATCATTCACAAAAAAACCTATATTTGAGCCATTTTTCTAAAATGATTTCAATGCTACAGCATTGAATTTACTTTAAATTCAATGTCTGTAGGAAAACACCACGCAGGTGTCATGGTGTCGAATCTGACGTCACGCCTCGGTAAACAACATCGTAATCACTAGTAGTCACATAAAGAACGGGTGGAGTTTACCAATGTTCACCTAAGCGTGACGTCACGCGAAGTAATTGGTGTTTCCGTCAAAATGGCTGAAAGCAGTATACTAATCTTTCATTTTATTGAAATTGGTGAACCAAGAGCTGAGCGATGTGAACACCTCAGTGCATCTGATTTCTTCAGGATGTTTTCACTGTTGGCGAGTGGTACTGCTAGTACGATATGTAAGGTCATCTAAATGAGTAGGCCTAAGAATGTTAACGGAAAAAATATTGAGAGAAAAAATAACAAATATCACTTTTCTACCAATTTTAGTGGTTCTAGAATCACATTTTATTATGAGCCCCGCTCTCACTTTTTACAAAAATAATAAAAATTTAAACTATGAATTTTTTTTCGTAAAATGTGAGAGCAGGCTTTTACGAAAAAAAAAAAATTTGGGGACCTGACCACATCTTCCGACCATCGGGCAGTTGGTAGACCCCACTGACCGTCGCCCAGCTCTCGGCCGTCACACCGTTACTGCACTGGTCCACCTGCCGTCTTCACGCCTCCCATTTATACTAATGTAACCTACCTACATTGCACGGAACCGCCGGTGCGCACTTAGCTGGTTTTTTTATGCGAATTTAATGCGGCCACTGATTAAAGAAATTTCTTCACGCCTAGTCTATGCGTCAGGTGACCCTAGTTGCATTTTCCCCTTCGCTGTCAGCTTTCTAAGCGCCTTACCAGATTTGGCCTCAAGATTGGCCTCAGATTTTGTACCTATATTCCTAGTTTTATTCACCACTTTATTTTAAAAACCTATTTTAACAACTTATTTTAAAAACTTTATTTATTTTAAAAACTTTATTTTAGTCTTATGAAATTAAATGAAAAGGTTTTATTCAAAGTAGCGCAGAAACTGCGGCTTAATGAATGTACCATTCAAACTAGATGTCCATAAAATGTAGATCATTGTGGAGAAATAATGGAAAAAAAAACTCCAAACTTAGTCTTTTATATTATACAACATCATGTAAATATTAATTTTAAATAATTTTATGTAGCCAATATAAACGCTTAACTGCAGCCTTGCAGGCCTCTACTCTTACAAATAATATGGGCTTAATTACTATGCATGCCCACTGCTGTTGGAAATGGAACCATGAAACAATTGGAACACTGACTAAACAGTAATTTTATTATTTTTCTACTAACAGATGTTCATTTATTTTAGTAACTTACTTGTCTTTCCTCTTGACTGAAGTGGCTATCTCATTGATTGATAGAGAAGAGGTATTGGAAGCGAAGATGGTGTGGTTGGGTGCCGCCTGGAAAACCAACATTAATCATAATAAACATAAATTGTATTCAGGTAAAAACAACATTATGTTTATTAACATGAATGTTGTAGTTATAAGAAGTAGTTGTATTATCAGGATTAATAGATTGTCTGTTCCGCCTGCATTCCATTACATAACGTTTATAACTACCCCCAAGCTAAGGCTGACATTCAGAGACGAAAACCGAAGATAAGACCGGTCTCAGAAATGTCAAAATGTACGTGATTTGGACATTTGTAAGACCAGTCTTTGCTTAATTTTCGTCTCTGAATGTCAGCCTAAGTCTCTTACATCTCACTTGTGTTTTATTCTAATTTAGTAGTAGCATATTGTATTTTTGAACAATACTACATAGTTTTCTTGTAGCTGCAATAAGTACATAACTCTGCAAGTTGATGTACACTAGGGGCGAGATAAATAGTCGTTGCTTAGCCCAAGTCCGTACTCAAGCTTCCCTAAGCATTACTTCAGGCTAACTTAGCTAAGTATCAAAGTAGACATTTGCTTAGCTAAGCATGTTCTTAGGCCAAATCTAAGAATTAGTCCGGGTTTCGCGACTTAGAGAGTGTCAAGTCAAAGTACTGTCTATGATAGCGAAATCGATTCTTAAGCAAGTGCTTTCGCTAAAACTCTTTCTTAGAAGCGACTATTTATCTCGCCCTAGAAAATTACAATGGAACTGTTGTTGTCTGATGTAATAATTTCAAGTACCATTTATGTCACTGTTTTGAAAGGCGCTATAGTCTCATAAAACTGTCTCAATGTTATTATTTTGTGTGAGACAAATGAGTTTACAACTTGCATGTTTGTAAATATTAAGCATTTCAGCAGTTTAAAATCAAATCAATAGATTATTTGGAGAGTAATCTGATATAGAAACACAATATATTCTTTTACAAAAATTGTACATAGTTAATTCTTTTATCATTTGTTGAAGACTAATCAACTTCTAAATATTACATTATTGTAGAATTCAATCATACAATTTTTTGCTCCTAAACTTCTGTCTAAACATCTTCTTCCACTGCTGATAAGTATGCTAAGATTTATATAAGGGTGCCACATTATCTATTCTCTCAAAAGGACAAATTGTCCTCGTCCTATGAATAAATTATATCAATAAAATCAGGTAAAAAAGGTAGTACAAACCGCATCCAACTGACTGAACAGCTTATGCTTCACACCCAAGTTCTCAACAATGGCTTCCACCACCAGATCAGTGTTCTTCACTGCCTCAATAGGGTCAGTGACCGTCTTCAGCCTGCTCAGAGCATCAGCCACAAACTTCTCCCCAGCTTTTGGGTCATCCTTGTACAGTTTCTTGGCGACGCGTCCGAGGTTTCCGGCGATTGATTTTTGGGACTTGGCCAGTACATCGGAGCTCACGTCGACTAGAGAGACGGTCTGACCGGCTTGCGCAGCAACCTGGGTACATTGTAAGCGAATTCAGTAGTTGCGTTGAAACCGTTAAAGAAATTTAAGGCAAAAAGATTACCATTGCAAAAGTGGCAACTTTACCCACCAACCGTAGGATCGGTTCTCACCTGGGCGATTCCGGACCCCATCAAGCCGCCGCCGATTACAGTAACATTTTTGATAGCATTTTGGACAGCTGCCGAGCTCGAAAAGTTCCTGGCGATTACCCCGAACTGCATCATTTTGACAATATATTATAAAATGACTAAACTAGACTTTCTGTGCCCTAAAATCACAAAAAGATGGGTAAAAAAGTTGTGCAAAATTAATTCCAAAGTTCACTTCACATGAGTTATGTTCAAATACCTTTTGTGTTTTACAACGCGAACTATCTATATAACAATGAACACGAACTAAGCTGATATTTAAACGTTAGCGATTAACAAATAAATGAATGAATCCTAACTTAAATCTGCTTAAAATTTTTTACTCTACAATCTCTGAAAGGCTGGATTTATTTGAAACAATGGTTGTGTTTTGCAATTAATATTAGTTTTAGAACTGCTGGGAATGACGTATAAAGTCACGCACGACGTTTCTCATTTTACGTTCCTTAAAACGCAGTTTAACCGATTTGATTTATCAAAAGCCAAGGTAAAATGCGACTAATAGTGTACCTAAATTCCTTGATTTAGTTCAACAGCTACATTAAATTACTATTATAGGGAAGAGCGGTTGATCGTGCTCTTCCACTATAAAGGGAAATTTCCCGCCAGGCAGATCGTATGCCTGGGGACGGCCGGTCCAACTATTGTTAGTCGGACGTTATATTTATGGTATGTCATTGAAACATTTTGATTGCGCGATGCAGGAATGTTGGAGTTTGTAGTGCGCGCGCAGAGTTGACATGTGCTCGCCACACTATTTTGGGTTACGAAAGGAATCTACTTTCAAATGATTTTTGCAACTTTTTATATCGCCTTTTTTTCGAGGCTATAAATTGATGAAATGGAACGCATTGATATTGTAAAACGAAAATCCATCCAAAAATTCAATTCAGTATTTTTTTTGTTTTTTGTGTAAGTGCAAGACTGAAAAAACATCAAACACATCTAAAAGCCCATATATCTTTTGAGTTAAAAGTGGTTATATAGGTACCTACTTAGCATAGTGATAAAATGGATAACAAATCAGCGCCAAAATCATCGCGCGGCAGGTAAACTAAACCACTATTATCATTTGTTGTTATCAAACTTCCAACAAGGTAATTCGCGAGATTATGCGCTACTTACTATCTTTACTATCAAAGTGTGAACTTTGGACGCCGGTCCAGTGACTTTCGCTTTCGACGATCGAGCCGGTCGCCGCACAGCACATTTATTGTTCAATGACCTACGCTACAAGACTACTAGGTATATACTAATATAGCGTGCAATCACACGTCATTGCACTTTAATATCGCCCCGGTAGCGTAAACATCTTGTAAACATGAAGATGATCAAGTTGATCGGTTTAACTAGGAATTTTTCCAGTTCTACCTCAAGAAATGCTATCAAAACTGTGACAGTGGTTGGGGGTGGCCTCATGGGATCGGGTATCGCACAGGTAGATATAAAAACTGATTATTAATTCACTTTTAAAACGCAAAATCTGCAATCTCAATATGAACAACTTTAACCTTGTGGAAAACTTATTTGGCAACTTTTTTTGCTGTTTATTAATGTTACTATGCCAAAAGTTGTATCAGATAGATATTTAGATATGCAGTTTTGTTACATACTGTGTACCACACGTTTGAACTAAATGCTAAGATTAAAAAGCAGAATTTATTCACAAGGCTTAACTTGCTAAAATTAATGCAAACTTACTGTTAAGTATGTCTACAAACTATATTAATAAAGTGCCAGAGTTTATTTAAAACACTTCAGAAAACTTTTAAAAATGTAAACAGGTAGCTGCTCAGGCTGGTCAGACCGTCAACCTAGTTGATGTCAAACCAGAATTCCTTGAGAAGGCCCAGAAGTCCATCCAAGGCAATCTGACCCGAGTGGCTAAGAAGATTCACAAGGATGATGGTCAGAAGGTCGAGAGCTTTGTCAAGGAATCCTTGGGCAGGATCAAAGTGACCACCAATGTTGAAGAGGCTGTGGATGTGGATCTGATCATTGAAGCTATTGTAGAGAAGCTTGATGCAAAACAGCAGCTGTTCAACAAGTTGGATGGAGTGAGTATGATAGGTTGAAATTGTTTATGCTGAGTGCATTTAATTTTGTTATCACTACTTGTTACGGACATACTGCAATCAGTTTTATGTTGCAAAGTAAGTCAACTGTTTGACCACCACTATTGCAATGATTTTAATGTATCAAATTGAACTGAATACATGAAAGAATCGTTCCGAAGGTAAAACTAGCTCAGACCGTCTAGAAAAGCTGTGAAAAGCTTCAATCACAAACACAGACATTAGATACCAAATAAAACATTTATTTATTTCGCAAGTTAACATGATTACATTAAAGCTTACACTATTTCATAATTATTTGCAGTATATACTTAATGTAATAAATAAACTGGCATGCAGACACAAATTATATTGACAATTTAAATATGAGAATTATAAGAAAATTATAATGACATTCAATGTTTTAATCAATCAGTAATTAGTGTCAAGTAAAATTGAAATATTATAAATAGAAATATTATATAAAATTGAAGCATACACTTACATGAACTGAAACCTCTCTCCCAGAAGTAGAGAGCAGGGTCTGTTACTTGCTAAAATCGTGACAAACCACAATCTAGCTCAATTTATTTCTTTTTCAGCTGTCACCTGAGCATACAATCTTTGCCAGCAACACATCTTCAATATCCATCAATGAAATCTGTGCTGGAATCAAACGCAAAGACAGGTAAGTGGATATTGCAGTTCTATAGGATAATTTCAGTAATGAAATGATGACATAGAATGTTCCTTTCAAGCTCAGTCCCCTATAGCATAGCAGCCAGACTCAAGCTTAGTGCTCAAATGGTCAACTCATTTTAATACATAGTTTTGTCCTTCCAAAAAGTAACAAAACAATTTATTAGTTTACTGAAGTTAATTTTTAACACGAAAACGATAGGTAGCAACCAAGAACACACATTAGATACCTAGGTTGGCTACATCGGCATCCATAAGGATGTCTTCAAGGAGTTGGTATCCATAATAAATAATGAATGAATGAATAAATAAATATTCATGGACATATTACGCAGATCTCGTTAGCTAAGTACAACTAAATGACTTGTGTTATAGGTGCTAACTCGACGATAGATTTAATACAATAAATACATAGATAACATCCAAGACCCGAGACAAACTAGAAAAGTTCGTTTCCTAGTTTGACCCGGCCGGGGATCGAACCCGAGACCTTCGGTTTTACAGTCAGCGTGCCAAACCGCTGCACCACCGAGGCCGTCAAATCATCCTAATCAGGCCGTCAACATCATAATATGATGGCATCGCTTAAATATTTTTTTAAACACAATTACATGTCCTGGGCGGCTTGCAAGGATGTTTTTGGGGGTGAATCTCTAAAATGCAGAGTTCTTCAATAGAGTCATACTAGTCCGGTAATGGTTGTTTCATTCACACTAACGGTAGTCTAGTAACTAAACGCATTGCAATGGTATAACCCGTGGTACTTAACTCGGCGCCTTTCGTGATTCGATCTTATTCGCGAGATATGCCTATTTAATTTGCGCGGGTTATACCCCTGGAATGAATTTGTACTGCTATTGCCTTGTAGTCTACCAAATTGAGGCAAATACCAACCTTTGCCATGCTTAATTCATTCTATTGAAAAACTATGTAAGTGTTAGTCTCTGGAGCCTGGTCCCAAACTACGATTATTTTATACTATTTTTATTTTTAATGCACTAACCCGTGCTAAAGACAATTTTAAAAACCTATTTAGAGGCTAAAAATTCCACCCATCCCGGGATTCGAACCTGCGACCTCTGGCTATCCGTGCCAACGCTGTACTACGGTACAGCGATATCATTCCGATGTAAAAACCTAACTGCAAAGTAGGTACTCGGGGCTGTAAGTGATGCAATTTACTTCAGCCAGATGTCGCTGCCTGTACGTAATACAGAGTAATAGTGTAAAGAGGTTCGAAACACTGATGCCGGTGAGTCGCCCATTATGAAAAGATCGCTGGCACGGATAGCCAGAGGTCGCGGGTTCGAATCCCGGCATGGGTTTTTTAGCTTTAGGTTTTTAATTTTTAGCCTCTTAATAGGTTTTTTACGATTATTTTGTTTGCATCGGTCTTCACCTTCGTAAATATTTTATGTCTTTTATGACAGTATTTTTAGACAGTATTTTTTTATTAATATTTTTATCTTATTAACACAGACATGTTGGTCCCATTTTGGGTACTCAGAAGTTGAACTTATCCAATATTTCATTATTATTGTTTGTTGTCGTGTTGTTTTTTCTTTTTGCCCGTTATATATAAACAATTCGGCTGACATTGTGTTTTTTTGCTGTGTGATTTTATGTTTTTGAGTATTGTCCCGTGAAATAAATATATATTTCTTTATGTTGGTTTATCTAATTATGTTGCTTCTCGTAAAAAAAATAGCCCTGAATTTCGTTTCAACAATTTCTGAACCAGACTGAGTTGTATTATAATAACTCACAGATTCGGCGGTCTTCACTTCTTCAACCCGGTGCCTGTGATGAGGCTTCTAGAGGTGATCAAGGGCGACCACATTTCGGAGGAGACCTACCAGGCCATGATGGCCTGGGGCAAGGCCATCGGGAAAACCTGCATCACCTGCAAGGACACTCCCGGCTTTGTGGTCAACCGACTGCTCGGCCCATACAGTGCTGAAGCACTGCGGATGTATGAGAGAGGTGTGTATTGCAGGGTTAATTTGGAAGGTGCAATCGCCCTTTGTTTGTCTGTCTTTCATATAGATAGTTATCATACTTTTTTGCACATCAAACGTTGAACAGGACTTTACATAAAAAATAACATGTACAAAGGCATGTTACAGCTTTTAGAATATACCTCGGCTACTATCTGATAGAATCGGATATATTCGTGTTATAGAAATATCGGAACTAATATGACACTTAACTTCAAATAACTTTTCAAAATAGTGAAGAAAAGTTTTATACAGAGCAGGAAGTAGTATTACACTCGTGTGCTTTCGGCGAAAAACGAAGCCTACTATAGCGCCCGAGGTATATTCTAAAAGCCAACAGACTGAAAATGGCCAAATCTAAAGTTTTCATTAGTTACTAGCTGTGCTTCGCGACTTCGTTCGTGGGATTCGGGTAAAATGTCACTGTAGGCCCGTGAACTGTTTCCATGCAAATAATTACATCTAACCGTTCGTTTCCGAGAATAAGCCCCTGTTTCACAATGTTCAAATAAAGTTCCAGACAAGCTATCCGCAACCAGGGCTGCCGTTTGTTCTAAATTTAAATAAATTTTCCTATATTGCGTGTGTTCGTTTATGGTTTCAAATTTAAAACAAACGTCAGCCCTGGTTGCGGATAGCTTATCCGGAACTTTATCTGCAGATTGTGAAACAGACCCTTAAATCAATAAACTCGCTTGCCACGTATCTATCCGAAATAATGACAGGTGCTCCTTGTCAATACGAACTAGTTTTACCGCAGGGAAAAAACACGAAAATGCGCAATTCCTGTAACGTGTATGTTAAAGTTTATCATTTACAACTTTTAAAAATATTTTGTTAGAATACCATAGAAAAAAAAAACAGGTTTTCTGCTTCACTTCTCGCTGTAGAAATTTGATAGATAAAAATATTTAACAATATGTGCTATAAACAGAATGGTCACTTTTATTTAGGACAATAATTTACTGAAGGCTGTGAGCGCGTAGAAATCGAATTTGATAGAATTATATTTCATATAAACGGATATTTTGAAAATAAAAAATAATCTTTGTAAAACCTTATAAAACAAAAATTGTTGCCATACACAAACTGTGAAGAGGATGTATCAGGAATTGGACATTATAGAAATAACCTGTATAATCCGTGTGTATATAAAATTTAGTATGTTTACTGAAATGCCGCGCTTTAGGTGGTCACTTTAGTGAACAGCTGATATTATATTTGCTTTTCACTATGATGATCACTATGATGATCACTTGGTGTAGTGATCATCATAGTGACTACATAGCGAGGACTACAATCCCCATTAGGTAACATATTATAGGGATTTTTTTGTTACACCCTGTAGTTATTAAATATGTCTTTGCTTGGGTCTCTATCTACGATATGAAAATAATACGATAAGGCTGTTTTGGTGCGATCTTCTATTTTTATTTATTTATCTTTTTGTAAAATGGTTGCTTATGGTGTAAGTAAACATATGTATATATTTTTGTGAAGTAGCTATGTGTTTTTGATTCCCTCCTTCGCTGACGTCCTCGTTGAAATGTTTCATAGAATATCATATTTATTCGTGCGCTTAACCGACCGTCAGCTGAAGGCAATCCGAAGAAATATGCTTTTGTGTTACTTATACAACGAAAACATGCTTAATATCTTATCACTCATAATCTTCAACATTACTCCACTCATCACAGTCCGTCAAAGTCACGAGCAAAAATAATTTGCCGTATCTGATAACGGGAATTTGTTTTTCAGGTGACGCGTCAAAAGAAGATATTGATATTGGGATGAAGCTTGGAGCTGGCTATCCCATGGGTCCGTTTGAGTTGGCGGACTACACAGGGCTCGATACAAACAAGTTCGCTCTACAAGTGATGTATGAAAAGACTGGCGATCCCGTATTCAAACCAATTCCCTTGTTGGATAAGATGGTCGCGGAAGGAAAGCTGGGAATCAAGACTGGAGAGGGATTCTACAAATATGCACCTAAGAATAAGTTGTGAATGAATGAGGGGCGCGTGGTGTAGGAATGAGGGCACTGATCTTAAATTCATTCTTTAGTCTAAGGCACTGGCAATATTTTGTAAGATCCAACCTAGCCTTTATGACAATATTTTTATCTCTCTAATAAATCACAGAAGTAATTACATAAGACTTTATTTTTGTACATAATTGGTGTGGTATTGAATGATAACACGCCTACGTCGGATTGCGGTATAGCGATATACTAATAGATTAGCTTTAATTATCTTTGCTAGTTAATGACAATTAAATGGCCTGTGTAGTTCGCGTCAATCCGTCAAGTGGTTAACAGTTAACTCGGCCAACATTTATTTCAAACATTACCTCATTTTCTTAACTGTTGCTTGGGTCTTCGACTCGCGCGCACGCTCTTTAGAGTAGGAATCATCAAACTTTTTACATGGCAGCCCTTACTAGATGACATGAATAAGGCTACTTTCGGAACATTTCGGAACTTTCGGTGCCGACTAGCTAAAACGGCCGTTTTTCGATTAAATCGATTTTGTTGATCCTAGGTTCTAGACTATAGGTTCTAAAAATAGTTATCACAGTTTTTGAACTAAAACTTTCGTAAGCACAACACATTGTAGACTTTTAGTCCGGATTTACTTACGGGTGTTGTTATATCGGAAGAGTCCGACCAGGTTTCGCTCCGATTCGCAGAGCTTAATCATGGTGAGCAGAGACGGAGCTCGCGTCGTCACACAGTTTTCTCATGTTCCCTTTTAGATAAAAACATATTATAATACAAGTAATGATTTTTATTCCATTGGTTGCGCTAGTAAGTGCCCCTTAGCGCCTTAAACAGAACCAAAGAAGAACCATCTTCTTTAGTATTTGTTCACGGTTGGAAGCATGCCTCTTTATAACACTTGATCCCAGTCACGTGATGTTACATAAATTATATGTCACTGGAAAAACCGACCACTGCAACGTTGCCCTTCTCATTATAAACTAATAGTTATTATTATTAAAATTTTTTTTTATATAGCCTCCCGATTGGGTCCCACTGCTGGGCTAAGGCCACTTTAAATTTAAATTATATATCGCACAAAATACAATATATAGTACAAAGCGTACTTGAATGCTAAGTAGCACTTTCTACAACAGTAAGAATTCGCGTAGTTATCGCTTGGTGCGGAATCGCTAAATTTCCACAACAAAAGCGTGCATCGACCGAGCCAAGCGCGCGGTGTGCAGCTATTGTTTATAAAACTCCAATTCTTAGTTTAATGTGACAATTCGAGGTACATTGCGTAGCAGAACCTACTTGTTAACCTGTGGGTTAATCGACTTCGCAATGTATATCGAATTGTCATTGTAAATCATGAATATTACCTATGTACCTAACAGGCTACATATCGATCATCGTGTAGGTGGCCTACCTACGCTAAGTGCCATAATCTGTAGTAGTACCAAAATCTCTAAAAACACTTGTACGGAATGGTCGCAGTCTTCCTTTAACCATAGACCAAATTGCTTTAACCCATGGGTATAGACCAGTGGAAACAACGTATCGGTACGCGCTCAGTACCTGCATAATTCACATAAAGGCAACATAAACTCACACCTGTATGCCAGAGGGGCAGGCAGAGGCCAGGGACTGCCACTTGCCACGGTCAACAACAAGTTTGCGAACTTGTTGTGTTCAGAGTACATCAACGAAATTTGGAAATTTCAGAGGTACACAATTTTTTTATACAAAATTTTGTATGCTGGGAAAAAATCAATTGTATTATATTTCTTTGCAAAAAAGTGTCAGCGAAAAATCTCAATAAAAGCTCTAGATATTTTTAGAATTTATATACCTAACCTGGGGCAAAAAAACATTGTACAAATTGGCATCCCCCTGAAAAAACGGTAAATTTTAACAAAACCTAATACGTTTTCGAGGCATGACTTCTGCTGTCTGCGCTACACCAGTGTGCCGCGTTACAGCAGTGTCCCGCGGCACACACTTTGCGGAATACTGGGTTAGGGGATGTATTAGCATAAGATAAGAATATTCTTTATTGTATACCGGAAAAATAGTTACAGAAACGGCAGATACAAACACAATTGGCGTCCTTATTGCTAATAGCAATAGCATAGGGCAAGATAAAAGTATATCATTCAAGGGTAGAAAAACTTAGCGTGAGAGGTCTTTCTAGCAATCTAGTGAGTAGACGTCAACTAAAACCAAAACACCATTCCGCAGAGGACGCCTCCGCCCGCGACATAGACACGGCCATGCGACTCGGCGCCGGCTACCCGATGGGTCCACTCGAACTGGCTGATTACACCGGCCTGGATACCAAGCAGTTCGTGCTAGCAACCCTGCTGCAGAAGACTGGCAACCCCGTCTTTAGACGCATAGGCGTACTGGACAGATTGGTGGCGCAGGGGCGGTTGGGTAGGAAGACTGGGAAGGGGGTGTATGATTATGAGAGCAACTGAATGATTCCAATCGTCTAACTGTCAATTTAGTATGGAATTTGACAGTTAAACGATTGGAATAGTTCGGGATTTGGTGCGCATAGTTAGGCCCCTGGTCTGAAGCACTATCCGTTAACGACACTGTTTGCCATTACAATAAGAATAAAAAAATTCAATGAACATATTAATTTTGTTACCTATCAACACCTGTGCCAGGAAACCCCATACTGGCTTAAGAAATAGATAGACACAAGCTCGGCCCCGCGCCGTAACTCACAGTATATTAGGGAAAATAAATTGTGTATTAACAGTAAAAGATATTTTCCCCGCAGTAAAACGTAGGCTCTGTGTTAATCCAAAGTGACAGTAAACTCCATACGAAATTTTATTAAAATCGCTTCAGCCGTTTAGACGTGAGGAATTAACAAACCAACACACTTACAAACTTTCGCCTTTACAATATTCGTGTGAAGTGTGATTGGTGACAGTGATCTATGGGGAATTAAGCGAGTTGTAGGCAGACAAATTAGTCCTGCTACCCGGAGCTAACTAGACCAAGCAGTGGAAGAACGTTTTTGCAACAATGTAAAGTCCGCTATTGCCAAAAATGCTTTAGTCCTAGGTACATAATGACACTAGGTATTAGGCTGTAGTTTCTAAATATAACAATCATCGTGGATACGCTCTGCGAATAAAACCGAAATCTGGCCGGACTCGTCCGATAAAAAAATTAAGTAAATCTGGATTTAAAGCAATACAGCCTTACTAATAAACTTGGTGTAAGTATTGTATAACTATGCAGTGTTTAGTCTCTTTTCTTCCAACTGAAAATTACATTCAAATAGGTGAACAAAAGACTGTAACTTTACCAGGCTTATGCGGTGTTTATTAGTAAGAGCCATAGTGTGTAGCGCTTACGAAAGTTTTAATAACATTAGGTACATAATAATACAAAAACGTATTATAAAAGATATGATTTTTTACACTATTGGCGCTAATCAGCTGGGGCCTGTTTTGTAAACTACAATGCATGGTTTACTTCGACCATTCGATTTGCAATGTACATCGAATGGTCTAGATTCTGCTTTGCAATGCATTGTGTTACAATGACAACTGCATGAACGTGGCGATTTAATTTCTGCTTCAAGTCTACGCGCGCACATACATCGAACCTTCTAGGCGTCAATGGTATGAAAAAACACCTGACGTAACCCGACCATGCATCTGTCATGGTCGGCTCGACCCGACCATGCATCTGTATAATGCACTAACAGAATCGATGCCGAAGTCGATCAACAAGTAGGTAGACTCGGCTACGCTGTCTTAATAAACTATGAAACAGGTCGCTGCCTTCCTCTTACAATACCTAACTGTCCACACTTTCGGGTTAACCGTTTAGACAATAACAAAGTATCAAATATGTATGTATTTGAATGTTAATATCTAATATCTCTATCTAATCTGCCCATAAACAGAGCCCACTGCGGGGCGCAGGCCTCTTTTCTTTCACGCCATGTAATCCGGTCCTTTGCTGGTGTTTTCCAATGTTTCCAAGCCGCTTTCACAATGTGGTAAGCCCACCGGGCTGGTGGTCTGTCCACCGACCGTAATTGGCAATTACGAGTAGGCTAAATCGGACAACTTCATAATGTAGAGAACGTACATAGTAATCTGGGGCGTAGTCGTGTGGAATGTGGTCGATTTCGTCAGCCAAGGGGAAGGTGCCATTGGAGAGCCCTGTGTAGTGAAGAAGAGACCCCGCAACAGACGTTAATTATACTTAAGCGTTAACGGATAATAATTAAAGAAAAAACTACATATTCTTAATCGCTTCTTTTCAAATAGGGGTTAAACCAAGTTATTTCTCGCAGGCGTTATTTATCAGTCATGTTATTGTTTAATGTGGTTTGTTTTTAAGATTAATAAGTTGTTGATCCGCACAGTATTTTTTTTATCCGAACTGTAATTATTATTTAATGACATCATTATCACACTGCATTGAATATTTATGTGTAAGACCTAAAATATAAAAAGATTTACTTGCAAAGTACTTAATGGAATTTTTCGGCAATAACATACACTGTAGTAGATAAATGCTAACACAATAAAGAGTTATCTGTATCGATAAACCATGTCATTTTTATTTAAGGCCGAGATTAGATACCTACTTCATGTGTTTCCCGGCTTGGATCGATCACTTTCTTGTAAGTCAGGAGAATATTTTGCAACTAAAATTCTCCTTTCAAATCACAGTCAAATGTGTCAAATAAGTGATTAGTAAAGTCACCGTAAGCCGTAAGGTAATTATCTTTGTTAAGTGACGTCAGTTCACTTGATTCATAAGTTCATAACAGTTGACTGTTCGGCAGTTGTGCATACTTTATGCAGTTGGTGTTAGTTGATAGTTTAGTGAATATAATCGTTTTCGCAGGTGAGTTAAAGTAATATTAAGTAGTATTTTGTAATTTTTGTTAGCTACGTATGAAGTTATGTAATAGTTGGAAATTGATTGTATTGAAACTTAATAGGCAAAGCACAGAGGAAAAAAGAAAATCAAAGTAACAAAATGCTATAATAGGCATCATGCTATCAGACTGTAACATTTTTTTAAAATGTATTGGCTGTAACATTTTTTTAAAATGGCTTTGGTGAAAAAACTTAATTATTTTGTTAAGTTTTTTTTTTACCTAACACCTAAATTATTTGTTAACTTAATTTTTAAAAATAACTTAAAGAGATAAGTACTTAATTGTAAGTTTCCTTTGACCGCCCATTACAGTTCAATAGATTAATACGCTTTGCTAGGCGATAGTAATTTGATATCCCTTTGGTACGGAATCCTAAAAAAATGCTTGAGGCGCGGGTTCGAGTCCCGCTTTGGTTCCACAATTTTATTCTTTCCGTGTGTAAGTTAGTGTTTAAGGTGTAGGACACAACTCTACATATACATATGAAATTGAAAAATGTTTATTTATCACACACAGAACATATGAATACTATGACAAAAAATTAGAGACAAATGTGTGATGAAAAGGATAGTGCTCAGATTAGTGCTGTGAGTGCAAGATGCACTCACAGCGCTTATTTTCAGCCCTAATGTTTCTAGAACAGCATTTTAGATACCGCTTAGGTAATACGAATGATAGAGCCTGTTTCGTTGAACTAAAATTCATGGTTGACAATTCGATGTACATTGCAAATTCGATTACACTCAGCTACGCATTGTAGGTAGGTACCTCCAATTGTCAAAATATACTATGAATTGCAGTTTAATTGGAACACGATGATGACGACGAGTACTGATGTGCCAGAACGATTGAACGTTACAGAGTTGAAATGGCTGTGAATAATTTTTAGGTGACAATAGACCACAGTAGATGAGGATCCCTCCACATCTCACCAAATCTTACCTATAAAGGGGCGTTTGGAAAAAAATGCTACATCAAATCAATCTGCTCTTTACCTAACATACTAATGTTGTTTTAAAACGATTCTTTTTTAAAATTCAAAAAATATTTAATATTTTATAAAAATACATAACTAATCAATTAAAAATAATGGTTGGGCTTCTCCATTTAAGTCTATAAAATCTGTATTAGGAGAAGCCCACTCTACGACAGGTTCCAATTTTGCTCTTGACAACATACTTACCTAACTACTCTTACTAGTTATCGTTACAATTGTTAATTAAATAGGTATTCTCCAAAATTATATACATTTTGAAATTAAAACGTTTATTAAATTGCAGTTTCTGTGCTACTTTAAATAATAGCTTTTTACTTTGATTGTAGCCCTCGTGGCATAGCCGAACCGAGTGATTGGAAGCAATCACTCGGGCGCGGTCAGGTGCAGGATGGGTTACTACCGATGGGTCCCGTGACTACCGATAGTGGCATTTTTTCCTGTCATGTACTACCTGTCTAATTTGTGTCATGTACAGAATAGCAGTCGTTGAGAGTCGTGTCAGAGGCATAAGGCCTCTGACACGACTCTAAGACGACTCTGCCCATAAGGTGCAGCTTGATAACTTCTGACAGTAAGGCCTGCTATAACTGTCTTAAATCCTCCGCCAACCCGGACTAGGCCCCCGTGGTCGAGTATGGCCTAAAGCAGTGGGGACATACCTACAAGGGTTCTTTTACCTGCAAACTTGTTTTGGTCAAGCTGTTTCTGTAATATGTATTCCTAGTTGTTAATTATTGTTATATATTTTTTTTATAACTGTTCAAATTGTTGGCTTAATTTATTGTGTTTAATGTTACCATTTAATCAAGGTCCCTGAATAAATAAATCAGGGGAATGTAAGGAGAGTAACAAATAATAAAAAAAAACATAGAAGGGTTGATATCGATTTGATTTATTGAACTCTCCAGCGCGCTAGATGAGTGATGTGGCGAGCCCGGCGACGGTTGCGGCGCGCGTGCGGCGTCAGCGCTCCATCTACCAGGTGCACTACGCGCTGCCGCGGCGCGCCGAGCACATGGCCAAGCCCTGGCCGCCGGTGGAGCCGCAGGTCGCGGCCTACGGCGCACAGGTCGCCGGCCACGGCGGAGACCCCAACGACAAGTATCTGGGTGAGTCGACTCCCTGACTAGCAGGGGTAGTGCGATGATGCTAGACGTTTTATATGAAGAGTCGCGATTTTCCAGTACATTAACTGTCTTAACATTTTAACGCCACGAAGCGCGTGACCTATGCCATCTAAATGGGCAGGCAGACACAGGCTAGAAACCGAAACATTGAGACGTTTTAAAATGTTGGGGATTTCGCGTTTTACTACGTATTTTACAGTCTTAGTTAAATATATAATTACAATTTTGTAATTCAAGTGTATGTATGTATGTATAATGCTTTATTCATACACAAGACACACATTAAACATTTGTATGAAATTAATACTAAACACAAAAAAAAGAAAACTCATACACCAAACACATTAAAATATTTGGGTGAAATTAAGATTAACACCCAATTTTGATGCAGTGCAGTGCAGTTTCGTTGCACGCTTTCATTGCAAAGTTGCCGGAAAAATAACCGAGTAAAGTGCAGTCTTGTAAAGGTCGACGATCAGCCGACATACTTGAATATTAGTGTAAAATAAAATGAAAAATAAGCTGTTAGTAGGAACAATTTGAATTTGTCTGGGAGATTCTGAGGGATTCCTAATTGTTGTCAAATCGCATACCTTCTAATTGCTGTCGAAAACGACTGAAGAATCCGACAGCAGTTGATGCACGTAATAATTCCTCAGGTTCCGTTTTCATCAGCAGAGCTTAATCGAGGAGAGTGGAGACCAAAACTGATTCAGTCATGGCTACGTTCCTACTTGCCTCTCGTTCGGCGGCATTATTATGTGGGTGTGCGTGCAGAAAGGAGGATCGCCCGTCACCACTTTCAATCCGTTTATACTTCGTTATAGAAGGCATTTTTTTATAAAAGCTCTCCTCCTCCTCCCCAGGCCTCCTCCAATGCAACGACGGAACCATACTGAAGCCCGTCCTGAAAGAGGCGCAGAAGCGCGAGATCGCCTTCTACACGCGGCTGGCCAACACCCAGGATCCTGACCTGCTGGAGTTAAAGAAACTGGTGCCCAAGTACTTCGGCTGTCGCCAGTACACGCACAACGGCCATGAGAATGAATACTTGGTGCTGGAGGACCTGACAGAGAGGATGTTGGAGCCGTGCATCATTGATGTTAAAATTGGTGAGGATCTTCAACAATTATTCTAACAGAAGCGAACAGTTAAAGCACCCGAACAGCCTACGGAATAAAAACATACACCAAATACTTATTATTGCTACAGCAGTACAAGAGGCCTTAGCGGTGGTAGCTCAGTGGGTAGAACCATGGACTGGCAAGCGAGAGCCCCAGGTTCGATCCCGAGTGCGGGCATGTACCAATGACTTTGTTTAATTTCTAAGTTACGTACATTTGCGAATTTGTAGTCGCAATACCACACGCTAACGGTGAAGGAAAAACATCGTGAGGAAACCCGCGGCTTGGTTGGCTCCGCACGTATTGACTAGTCTTTCCTGTGGGCTAGGCCGACTAAGCTGTCAGGATGGTATAGGTGCTGGGCAAGCCTACACCATGTATTAAACCATGTCCCAGGCACTGCAGCGTCGAAGTGGTCCCTTCACCCATCTAGTGTGAGTGAAGATGCCACTGGACGCTGTATAAATTAACTCATTCAGTAGATGCAAAAAAGGCCAATATATAAGAGGCCTTACATAAGAAGTATGGGCTCTCCAATTGAGCTGTAGTAGCGCATCGGTTGGATCTTTTTCAGTAACAGTAAGGTCACTAACATCTTACCTCCAGGTAAAAGGACGTGGGACCCGCTGGCTTCGGAAGCAAAGATCGCGTCAGAGCAAGCCAAGTATTGCGCGTGCCGCGAGCAGTTCTGCTTTTGCATCCCCGGCTTCCAGGTCTACCGGCTCGCCAGCGGGAAGCTCTCCAAGTACGGAAAGGACTACGGGAAGAAGTTGCAAGGGCATATGGTCAAGGAAGGTGAGTGGTGGATCAGGGCTAGCTTCTGGGCAGCTTCCAGTTCTGTCGGCTCGCCAGAAGGAAGCTCTACAAGTACGCTTTCAAGGGCAAAATATCGTCGAGGAAGGGGAGCACAGCACTGACTCAGGGATAGCTTCAGGAGGATTTCCAGGTCTATTGGCGAGGGGAAAGTTTCGAAGTATGGGAAGGACTCTGGGAAGACAATGCGAGGGTAAATATAGGGATAGAGAAGAAGTGACAGATGAATCTGGCCCAGTACCTTGGCTATTAGATGCTGCGATTCTACAACCTGTTTTAGTCCACCCCTTAGTTATTTTTCCGATGCCGTCTAATTCGGCTGCTCGCCGGGCTTGGGGCTTTGGTCCACTTATTTTGCTTATAAGAATAACTTCCACAGCAATAAAGACGTTCCTGAACGGCACCGGCGCGGTGGGCCCGTGCCGCGCGCTGCTGCTTCAGTTCCTCGCCGAGCTGTGGAAGATCCAGCGCTGGGCCGCGCGCCCGCGGCGGCTGCGCGTCTACTCCGCCTCCATACTGCTCGCTTACGACGCCAGCAGGCTGAGAGAATGCTGCGGAAAAGATGACCTGATGTAAGTGACACGATCCAGCTCTGAGCTGCACGGTCGCGGCCATACTGCTGACGTAAGGCGCTCGCTGAGAGACCAAGGAGCTGGATCCAATGCTGTCAGTTCGCGTCGCCGGCGCATCTGCTTCGCGTCCATACTAATGGCGTGCGACCCTTGCTTAAAGACTTGTGAGAAAAATCAGTTGATGTAAGTAGCAAGATTCCCCTGCGGGTCTACTCTCGCGTCGTAAGGTACAGATTGACAAAGGTCGGTTGAGAGACAGCTGCGGGAGAGACGAGCCCATCTAGATTCAGTAGAAGTGCGGACACTGGCTCCGACAGTGTATCTACGAGCTAATGCGAGGGCTATTCACAATACATCATAGAAACGGGCGGCTGACACGATACGGCAACGCACTCTTTTCTTACGCTTATGTCGCATATTCTAATGTTATAAGTAAGCCGGAGAGCGTCAGTCTAACCACCCTCAAGCGCAGCTCTAACCTCTAAAACTAACAAAAAAAGCGCGCTATTACATCCAAAAGTTAAACTCTGCATTTTCAAAACTATAAAGCTATCCCAACCCCCGTGAAATGCACCCTGTTCATGAAATAAAGAAATTTTGTTTTTGAAAAAAATCACCCCACAAACCATTATCTCAATATTGTTTGTATCCCATAGACAGTTTTAGTAGTAATTTACCGCTAGTTTAGGCGAGCGCACTCATAGGCTACATGGAATCGGCACAATAGGGTTGGTACTAGTCAAAGTGAAGGTATGATATTAACTTTCCCCCGCAGCGGCAGCCCGCGCTGCGTGCCGGCCGCCAACGTCCGGCGCCGCTCCATCCACTCGCTGCACAGCGAGCCGGCCGCCGGCTCCTTCAGCGGCCAGCTCGGCGCGCGCGGCCCGCTCTACCGAAAGGTAATATCCCCGCACGGACCGGCTTCTGAGAGATAGTACCCCAGGACGGTCCGTCTTCTGGGAGCTAGTACTCCCCACACGGTCCCAACTTCTGGGAGGTATTACACCAACACTGTCCCGCCTTCCGAGAGGTAGTATCGCAGCACGGTCCCGCCTTCCGGGAGATGGCAGTCAAACCCGGTCCGGCTTCCGGAAGGTAGTACCGAAACACAGTTCGGCTGCCGGGAGGTAGTACATACTCCACCACGGTCCGGCTTCCGGGACGTCGTAACCCAGCACGATTCGGCTTCCGGGCGGTAGTACGGGCACGGTGCAGTTTCAGGAGCTAGTACCTACCACAGAACAGCCCAGCAACCAAGGCTAACTCGCGTCTCGGAAGGTAATGCCCCAACTCGGCCCCATCTTCAGGGCGTTAATACTCTAACTCAATCACTGCTTCCAGAAGATTATACGTTCACAAAATCTTGGTTTCCAGATGGCAGCACTTCCATCAGTGGACAGCTGTGCGCGCGCAAAGCGTTTTATCAATACTAAGTCTAAGTTAGTACACTGTATTGATTAACTGTGGTACTGTACGATTAAAATCAGTTAACGATTTGGCGAACCTCGGTAATTGTCGTGAATCCCTCATCTCTCATATAGAGTTATCAAATTACAGATAAGTATGACCTGTAATTATATTACTGGTTGTCTTATTGAATACAATACAAGAACGATATGAGCAACACCTCCTTTGTAGCTCAAAACTAACACAACCGAATCGTTAACTGATTCTAATCGTATTGTAACTATTGTATAATAATATTCTTATTTCTTTGAATTGTGGAATACCCAAATACCATAGTCTTCGAAGACAGTATTTCCATCAACTCAAGACAAGCCGATTTATGGTGTAAAAGTCAATGACCCCTCCCCCAGGTGAACTCAGTCCCGCTGACGTCGCTGTCGCTGGCGCAGCAGAGCTTCTCCCCGCCGCCGCCCGGCGCCGGCTCCGCCTGGAGCGACGCTCTGGAGTCCATGAACAAAGTTCACTCCTTCCACAACAACTATGAGGACAAACTCTCCAAGATCAAGATGAACTACAGGGCTCTGCTCGACCAGTTGGCTAACGATGACGTCGGCAACAACCTGTGGGGGACGGTCAAGATCATCGACTTCGCGCACGCCTTCTTCAACGACGAGGAGGAAGTGAACGCTGTGGATGATAATTTTAGGGACGGTGTGGATAATTTCGTTGCGATATTCGAGGAGTTGCTAAAAGAGACTGACGATCAAGTGTTTTGATGTGCAGAACTTCATATGTATTTATTTTAATTTAAGATTTTATTGTAAATAAAAGAGTCTTATCGCTTTCGCATTATAAATGTTTATTTTTTTCAGAAATCAGCCAAAATTATTTCCCAAATAAAAATTATCTATAAACTTAAATATACCATCTAATTAGAAAACCAAGGTCGCACTAGGTCGGCGACTTACACAAGCATAATAATCTAACGTTTACAGAGCAATATACAACAATACAGAAAACAAGTGACAACTCCTAGCACGAAATAAAGCACCTCCGTGTTAAAAAAAGGGGGCGATATTTAGAGCATTTTTTTGATACATTTTTTCAAAATTATTTCTTTACAAAAACACACGTGGCATAAGTAATTTTAACATTTTTTTTCTTATGTCAAAATATTATCACAATTTGTTTAATGACTCCACGCGCCCGCGGTGTGTCACACGTCACTCCACATGACACCTGCCAGCGGAGTGTCACACATTCGGGTCCGTCGTGACCTGTGACACACCCGAGGCGAGTCACAAGTCACCCGACAGGTCACGCCCGCGGTGCATCACACGTCACCCGACACGACACACGGCCGGCGCCGAGTTAGTACCAAGCATTACTACACAACGCTACCACACTAGCACGGTCATGCAAGTGCAACGATTAGGTCAATTTATTAGATCCGTCGCCCGGCAAAACAAAACTAAACAATTACATTATTAAAAATCCAATAATAATTATAATAATCGATATAATAAATGACAAATATCCGTTATAGAACGTATCCTTAATAGACCGGGCCCGCTAGCCTAAGTGACCAATAAGACACTTCACAATAATATCATTTTCTGTGTACTTTCAACAACATTTAACCGTCCACAGTACAAGGCAATTAATTACATATACATATTTTTTTACATTTCTAGGGCTCTGCGGGCGAGGCTGACTCGTCCTAGCAGCCGCGGTGGTCAAACGTACACAGATTAATCAGTTGGGGTGCTAATACGATAATTAATTAGTAAGTCAGCATCACCAGCAGCGACTGTCTACGCACACCGTGTAGTTAATAGAAACCGTCTTAGAATTGTGGCCTTATACAAATACATCACATGACGGATTTTAAGGCGGTTCCGAATCCCCGGTGTGTACCTAGGCGGCTATACCCTTGGGCTCTTGGTATGGACGACAGAGGAGCGTTCTTTTTCATACGCCTCTGCCTAAGTCCGTAGATCAAAGGCCTACGGCGCGTACTACTACTTTGTCTCGTGGCCACCGGATTCCACGTCGGATCGCTTCAAAAACAAAAACCAAGGCGTGTCCCACATCGAACCACTTTCAAAGTATCTAAGTTTGTTAAACGGACTAGGTTCAAATCTAATTAGAGGCTACGAAATAGGCTCTTTGTACGACAGTTTGCTGAATAGCATTCGCGGCGTGTATCCGTTGACAGAATAGCATTGTATTCGCTAACCATCACAATTAGACAACCATCCACGAGTCGCCATTTATATATACAGTCCTTGTCTCGCGTACGAGGTGTAAATAGCATAGCGTGAGAGCGGGAGAGAGGTTGTAGACCAGCTGTTTGTCTACTTGTAATAGTTGGCTTTGGCTCGCACACGGTTGTTTTACTTACACTCGCTAAGTAGGGATATGCAGAGGTGGTGGTGAGAGGATTTTGTGAATCTTTCGACTGGGATATTTAGAAGGCTGTAGGTTTTGGGGTTTTTTATGGGAAACTCCGAAAATTGGTACCATGAGATAAGCCGTTAAGCGACGAGGCCTGATAGCTTTGAAGAAGCTCCACAAAACAGAACAAATTAGTACCGGTATTTCAAAATAAAGAATCTTAATCAACTAAAACTTCGGAAAATGCTTTGAGGATATAGAAATAACATCCTATGGAATCGTCATGTCGAAAAAAATGTATCGCCCGACGCAATGACCAGTGTTGCTAACAGTGATATTTAAGCGCACTTCGGGAAAACAGTTTAAGACTAAAATGTGTTCACTATTAACGTTTCCACGCCAAAGTGGACTTTCAAAGCACTATTTTACGAAAGTCATAGTTCAAAAAACCCTAAACAATATTTTAATGTCGTCACTGATTATTTTTTTATTTACCAAAACTTTTGCCGAATTTACCGTTGAAAAGTTAACTCGAGAGCTTTTATTTCGTGCGTAGTTCGAACAATACATCTCAGAACACATGAAGTCATGTTTCATAACGCGTCAAATCGTGATTTCGCGGCAACACTCTTAATGGATTCTAATGAGGTGCTGCCGCGCAGCTTGCGACGCAAAGGTTAGATAAGTAGAATATTCTTTATGGTACACAGAAATTACAGATAGGTCGGAATGTGGGTTGAACCATAGTAAAGTTGTTTCATCTATTTTTTTACAAGAATTTTATGAACTCTATGAAACGTTGAACCTCGCCATTCTCTCATTAATAGCACGGTTTTTAAACAGAAAATTTGGCAAATAACCGCTACAACTTTGTCAACGAAAACACATCGCTGATACATTGCAACAGGTACGTATTTAGCATCAAACCTACAACACAAGTGACGATGTTACATGCTCGGTTGTAAGTCCCACGCGGTTCTATGGACGATCCGGTGCATAGACCCGACAACAGCTGCGACTACACCGGCGAGCTTTCCCTCGCGATTGACTTCATCATCGTGACGTCTTCATATCGCCGGTATTTGTATTGAGTATTTCGCGAACTGGATACTTAGGTAATGTTCTGTTTCTTCAGATTTCTCAAAAGAGAACGAGACAGACAGTTAAGTATTTATTTAGTCAAATTTTCAGTTCGAAAACCGGCGGTTATGGCAAAATTTACGAGATTGCTGTGACATTAAAATTTTTAGTTTAGTTCCCGATTGTTCCGTCAGCTCAAAGTATCAATTAATCTGATCTGAAGTGATTTGGGAAAGAAATTGATATTATAGCAACATCCTGCATAAATAAGACAAGAACCATGGTTGTCACTAGGATCAGACTACATTTTACAAAGTAGAGTGGGGTGAAGAACGGCTTAGATCTCTTCAGAAGAGATCTAAGCCGTAACCCGCTAATCGAGCGGTGAAACTCACCAGTGTCAACACAGCTATTAGCTGTGTTCAGATTACCGGTCTTTCCGACGTGTGTGCAGTCACCCTAAGATAATTTCCTTCCAGGTGATGTACAAGTTGGGAAGGTCGCCTAGGTCGCGCGCAGGGCACGCCCCGCGGCCTGGGCGTGGCCTAGGTCGCGCTAGGTCGGCGCTAGGTCGACTGCCCAGATCCGAATGCTATCTTTAAACAGACGGGAAACGATATATTTTGTATCGGACTGCCCACCCTAAAAGAAACTTAAAGTCTTGAGTTAACTAAACGCATAGTTCTCAAATAAATCATAGCACAGCCTGACAATATATTTCGACTGTTCTAATTGTATAATCCGTGCGACTTAACTTGTCACCTCGCGCTATGGGATCTCCTTCGAGCGGGGTGCTTACTTAACGCGCACGGGTTGTACGATTTTAATGGCATTGCAAATGCTATGTTATTGTATAAACTATGAATAGGGCTACAAAAAACTGTTATTTCTGTGCCATTATCACTGATGAGCAACTACGATTTTAGTACACTTCAGCCCCGTACTAAAGTCGAACGCGACCAATATAATTAATTTTATAGTTCCTTGTATAAGCTTTCGATGTTCAATCTGCGCCGCACCACCCTTGATGCGGCGCAGATTGAACAGCGAAAGCTTAAATTCTCACGATGTGGCGCAGGTTGGTGAGATTTTATACAGAGATTTCTAAAAGTAGTTTTTCTACGCGTTTGGCTTGCTTAGGGTTCATTAATTACGTGAGCTCAAATAGGTGAGGGTCTGGAAAAATGTCACTCGACCTCGTTTAGAGAGAGGACGTCATTGAAAATTTCATGTTAATTTTTTTATTCATAGGATGTGCTTTTAAATTACTGCGATAATTTCATCATTATTTTACTGCATAATCTCATTACAGGAATGGCCTCTCGTGGTGAGATTTTGTGAAACGCGGAGGATTTTGAATTTGTAATAAAAAAGGCTCCCGTAATTCAGGAAGCGCCTCACGAGGAGATTTACACAGAAATAAAGATTGCTTTTTATTTACCAACGATATCTCGGATCACTATGATATTTTTTTAAGAATTATTTAGAAGTTAGAGCTTCACAAGCCATAGAGACTTATTACGACACACTAAATTTATTTCAGTGACTTTATAGCCAGTTTGAATCACAATCGAAACCACAATCTCTGTCCAAAGTTTCACTGCGATCCGACATGTCGTTTGTAAACCACAAGCATGTTAAGTTAGCAGAGGAATTGTGTCGTGAGGGCGGTGGCGGTGGCGGGGCGGTGGCGGGGCGGTGGCGGTGTCGGCGGGGGCGGCGGGGCGGTCCTATATGTCCGGCAGCTTGTGCGCGCGCAGCTTGTGCGGCGCGGGCGCGAGCGCGCGCGCCTCCGCCTTGTAGTCGTGCGCGCAGCCGTGCGCCTCCGCGTAGCGGTGCGGCGCGCAGAACCTGCGCCGGGGACCGGGTTAACTTCAGCTACTCATCGGGGACCGGGTTAACTTCAGCTACTCATCGGGGACCGGGTTAACTTCAGCTACTCATCGGGGACCGGGTTAACTTCAGCTACTCATCGGGGACCGGGTTAACTTCAGCTACTCATCGGGGACCGGGTTAACTTCAGCTACTCATCGGGGACCGGGTTAACTTCAGCTACTCATCGGGGACCGGGTTAACTTCAGCTACTCATCGGGGACCGGGTTAACTTCAGCTACTCATCGGGGACCGGGTTAACTTCAGCTACTCATCGGGGACCGGGTTAACTTCAGCTACTCATCGGGGACCGGGTTAACTTCAGCTACTCATCGGGGACCGGGTTAACTTCAGCTACTCATCGGGGACCGGGTTAACTTCAGCTACTCATCGGGGACCGGGTTAACTTCAGCTACTCATCGGGGACCGGGTTAACTTCAGCTACTCATCGGGGACCGGGTTAACACTTCAGCTACTCATCGGGGACCGGGTTAACACTTCAGCTACTCATCGGGGACCGGGTTAACACTTCAGCTACTCATCGGGGACCGGGTTAACACTTCAGCTACTCATCGGGGACCGGGTTAACACTTCAGCTACTCATCGGGGACCGGGTTAACACTTCAGCTACTCATCGGGGACCGGGTTAACACTTCAGCTACTCATCGGGGACCGGGTTAACACTTCAGCTACTCATCGGGGACCGGGTTAACACTTCAGCTACTCATCGGGGACCGGGTTAACACTTCAGCTACTCTCCCTCATAAAGTTCGTTCGTTAACAACCCTCGTACGGTCGCGGTCTAAAAATGTTTATCAGTTTTCAAATTACATTCTTGAGCACACTGTGTGCAGTAAAGTCTACAATGCTATATCTAGGTACGAATTACTTTTTAATAGTTGTAGCATCGATTCTAACAAAAGAGTATTCATGACGTTTTGATGATGAAACTCTTTTCTTTATTTAAAAGTTGACATAATTGAAATTTTTACAATTATATTTATCAAAAATACTAGGATTGAAATAATAGAAATTGATTGTAAAACCATGGCAACCTCGCTTGGGCGAATCTTCTATGCTCTATGCCTAATCAAATCACATAATATCATCGACCATGTGACATAGATTTGTACATGCAATTACCAACCTTAAGGTGGTAAACATTTTTAGACCGCGAGTGTATGTCCCCACTGCTGGGGCACGGGTCTCTTCCTGCAACGCAGGAAGGTTAGGCCATACTCCACCGCGGGAGCCGAGTCCGGGTCAGTGGAGGATTGTAAGACAGTGGCAGACCTCACTGTCAGAAGTTATCGAGCCGCCCACGGGGCATGCGATATAAGTTGGTGGAATTGATTATAATACGTTTCTAGGGCATATAGCGATGTTGTGTCGTGAGAATAACAGAATAAAAAAGGCCCCATGAGACATTATAAACTATACTCATGGCCATAATTTCAATTTGAAAAGTTTATTTTCCAATTATTTTCTTGCGGACTAACACTTCCTAACAGCATCTCAAAAAACGTTGCGTCAAAACGAGCGTCACAACGCTCGTGTGGTAGCACCTGGCACTGACTGAAAATCAGCGCTGAAGGCTTGTCCATCAGCATATTGCTGAGTCAGTTGCCATTTATAGCAGCAATGACACGCAGTGACTTTTCATTTTTCTTATTTTATTTTTTTTGTTTTTTGTCAATGTTATGTATAGTAATACGTTTTAAGTTTCTTTTGTTGCTGTGGCGTAAACTGTTTCTATAATAAATGTTTTTCTTCTTCTTTATCTAAAGTCCTTTTTTTAATTCGATGCAAAAAAAACTGTTTCGGCACATTTACAGGTGCCGTGGTCTCGGATGACGTCGGAAAATTGTAAAAAATATAATAAACGAGTGAAATCCGTACTAAAACAGTTTTAATTAAATCATAAATATGTCAATAAGATTTGAAATACGTTCGAGAAGATACGTTCGTTTGCATTCGCGTAACCAAGAGAAAAGGAATGAATAACGTCTTCTTGATTTGTCAACCTAAGGTTGTCAATGCAGAAGTGTTGTCATTACGTAAAAAACAAATACTTCCATTTTTCTTCCAAGATAAGAAAATACTGTGTGTGCTACGTTGATGTTTTTTAAATACTTCTCTTTAGTGAGTATTAAAATATAAATTTCTTTGATGTCATAAGGTTTATCTTTATACAAGTCTTCACATTTTTGGTTTTAAAAAAATCTACCTGGGCCAACTATATATTTTGTTGTGGTATCACTGCCTCTTTTCTTTTTTGCATCGAATTAAAAAACGGACTTTAGATGGGCGACTTCACTGACGAGGTGCGTCCGTCCGTATGTAGTGTTGTATGTAGAATGGGGTCGGTGATGCTGAGAGTAATATTATAGGGTACTGACCGTCCGCCGCAGCGGCACGTGTGCTGCGTGGCGATGCTGAGTCGCTTGCGGCACTGGCCGCAGCGCACGCGCCGCGCGCCGCCCGCCGCCGCCGCCGCCGCCGCTACCGCCGCCGCTTGTGCCTCCGCCTCCGCCGCCTCCGCCGCTGCGGGCGCGGGCGCGGGGCAGGGGGAGGGGGAGGGACACAGCGCCTCTTCGAACAGGCTGCGGGTGCTGCGGGAAGGATGACGCGGTTAAGTTTGAGAAGAAGAAACTAAAAACGATGTGAGTTATGAAATAAACACCTGTATAGCTTGCAACGTTTTTTGAGATGCTGTTAGGAAGTGTCAGTCCGTAAGAAAATATTCAAATTGAAATTATGGCCTTGAGTATAGTTTATAATGTCTCATGGGGCCTTTTTTATTCTGTTATTCTCACGACACAACATCGCTATATGCCCTATAAAGTTTCATTTCATTTATGAACAAAAATCAAATTACTTTTGTACGGTAATAGCTACTTGCGACACACTAAAGTGTTTATTTCTTCAACGTTTACATACATTAGTAAGAACACAAGCTGCCGAATTTATACCTCTTGAAAACCAATAAAAATATTGTACATTATACTATTTTTATTTTTAATGCACTAACCCGTGCTAAGGACAATTTTAAAAACCTATTTAGAGGCTAACAATTCCACCCATGCCGGGATTCGAACCCGCGACCTCTGGCTATCCGTGCCAGCGCTCGATCCAACTGAGCTAATGGGCGACTCACCGGCATCAGTGAAATTTCGAACCTCTTTACACTATTCTCTGTATTAGGTCGCGGGTTCGAATCCCGGCATGGGTGGAATTTTTAGCCTCTAAATTGGTTTTTTAAAATTGTCCTTAGCACGGGTTAGTGCATTAAAAATAAAAATAGTATAATCATGTGGGTACAGGGATATCATTCCGATGTAAAAACCTAACTGCAAAGTAGGTAGTCGGGGCTGTAAGTGATGCAATCTACTTGAGAATAGTGTAAAGAGGTTCGAAATTTCACTGATGCCGGTGAGTCGCCCATTAGCTCAGTTGGATAGAGCGCTGGCACGGATAGCCAGAGGTCGCAGGTTCGAATCCCGGCATGGGTGGAATTTTTAGCCTCTAAATAGGTTTTTAATATTGTACATTGTCTCTCGTTCAAATAACTATTCGGAACGAAAACATAATCAACCACAAATTTTTGTTTGATTACAACTGCGGTGTCTTCTTTTTTAAAATCAAAAATCTTCACTAAGTTTTACTTAATTCGTTTATACAATGTTCGTGATTGACTCTTTGGTCATTGGAACTTTTCCTAGAAATCCGGATACCAAATTCAAGTCACTGTTCATCTCTAGTGTTCAAAGAATTATTATTGGACTCTGTCTACGAGGGCAAAACTGGCTCTTTTTGGATAGATGTCATTAAGAGGTTATAACGTCCAAATAAAAGCCCACCTCGGGGCTACGGCAAACGGACGGTCAGTCAACTGGTCCACTATTCAACTGGTAACATGTCAGTCAGCCAGTGAGATTATTTTAGTCAGTTAGCTAGTCAGCCAGGCATTCAACCAATCAGCTAGTCATCCAGGCAGTCGGCTAGGCAGTCAGCTAGTCAACCAGACAGCTATTCAGCTAGTCAGCCAGTCAGCTAGGCAGTCAGGTAGTCAGCCAAGCATTCAGCTAATCAGCTAGTCAGCCAGTCAGCTAGTCAACCAGCCAGTTATTCAGCTAGGCAGTGAGGCAATTAGTGAGTGAGTTCACTGGCTGACTAGTCATTCAGCCAGTGTGCTCATAAGTGAGTGAGGCAGTCAGCCGTGTCCTCACCTGAGCTCGCCTCGCCCCGCGGCGTGTCCTCACCTGAGCTCGCCTCGCCCCGCGGCGTGTCCTCACCTGAGCTCGCCTCGCCCCGCGGCGTGTCCTCACCTGAGCTCGCCTCGCCCCGCGGCGTGTTCTCACCTGAGCTCGCCTCGCCCCGCGGCGTGTCCTCACCTGAGCTCGCCTCGCCCCGCGGCGTGTCCTCACCTGAGCTCGCCTCGCCCCGCGGCGTGTCCTCACCTGAGCTCGCCTCGCCCCGCGGCGTGTCCCCGCCGCAGGCGCCGCTCGCAGCCCACCTCCAGGCTGCGCGGTGCGGGGCGCGGCCGCGCGCGGTCCAGTCCCTCGTCGCTCAGGTGCAGGTGCTCGCGGTTCCTGCGCCCACCACATTACCATTATTATTTATTTATTATTTTTTTATTTTATTAGGAAAACTAACAGCTTATCACTAACACAATAAATTGCACACATAGATACAGAAGGCCAACAAAAAGTTTTCACAGCTAGCAATGTTTTGAGCAATTAGCACAGGTGAAAGAAAAACGATACACGAAACACCAGACACGGTAACTATATCAAATAATAGAAGAAGGAAGATGGCACACCATTATAGTGGGTTATATCGGTAATGAGGCCTCAACCGAGTCACAAAACTTAGAGGTTAATACTTTACGGATAACGGAAATAATACTAGAGAACAAATCAATGTCTTCGTTTTCAATACAAAGGTCGTTGAAAGATCGTATAGCTCTGATAAAGTAAGAATTTTGTCTAAAGTTTGTGAGAGCCCAAGGAACAAACAATGACAGTCTTCGGCGAGACTGAATAGTATAGTCGCGGTCCTATCCCGAACCATCTAGAATAGAGCCTTCTGGAAGCCTATGGAACAGTCGCCGCATGCTGCGTTTTAGTAAACAATAAACGCTGCAAGCAATAGTGACCCGTATGTCCACTAGCATAAGGTTCAAATCTCTTTGACAAGGACTTTGTTCTAGAGTCGTTGCCGCGTGCACCGAGTGTAGGTACGTACTTGAATGTTCTAGAACCCTTGCCGGCGGATATAAATAGCGGTCGCCACGGCGCGCTGTCAGTTCCGTTTGGAATAGCGAAGAGTGAACTTCGAGCGAACATACCTGCGATATGAGCGATAACCTACGACCTCAGCGATACTATTGGACTTCGATTAGGCCTGCGATTGGAATCTACGTGTGGACTTCGTGTTGTGAAGATCTGCAGACCAGACCCTGCGTGAATAAATCCTAAGAAATTGTCATTGGCGTTTTACATCCAAATCCAGAACCCTAGCCCGTAACAGTATCATTTACGCGCAAAATAGTGCCCGTATAGGGCAGGGCGGAAATAGAGAACAAGCGAGGATGATCGTAGTCTCCTACTATAAAGGGAAATTTTCTGTCAGGCATGCCTGGGGACGGCCAGTCCGACTGTTGTTCGTCGACCGTTATATTATAGTATGTCAAGTGAAAGATAATCCAGTACCTGTGGCGAATTAGCGCCAGCAGCGGTACAGTATGTGCGGCGGTACAGTATCTGCGGTGGTACAACACATTTAACGGGATAGCGCCGACAGTGGTACAGTATCTGTACCTGTACCCTGGGGCGCAGTACCTGTGTCGCGAGGCGCAGTACCTGTGTCGCGAGAGCGCGGGCAGCAGGCGCGCGGCGCGCAGTACCTGTGTCGCGAGAGCGCGGGCAGCAGGCGCGCGGCGCGCAGTACCTGTGTCGCGAGAGCGCGGGCAGCAGGCGCGCGGCGCGCAGTACCTGTGTCGCGAGAGCGCGGGCAGCAGGCGCGCGGCGCGCAGTACCTGTGTCGCGAGAGCGCGGGCAGCAGGCGCGCGGCGCGCAGTACCTGTGTCGCGAGAGCGCGGGCAGCAGGCGCGCGGCGCGCAGTACCTGTGTCGCGAGAGCGCGGGCAGCAGGCGCGCGGCGCGCAGTACCTGTGTCGCGAGAGCGCGGGCAGCAGGCGCGCGGCGCGCAGTACCTGTGTCGCGAGAGCGCGGGCAGCAGGCGCGCGGCGCGCAGTACCTGTGTCGCGAGAGCGCGGGCAGCAGGCGCGCGGCGCGCAGTACCTGTGTCGCGAGAGCGCGGGCAGCAGGCGCGCGGCGCGCAGTACCTGTGTCGCGAGAGCGCGGGCAGCAGGCGCGCGGCGCGCAGTACCTGTGTCGCGAGAGCGCGGGCAGCAGGCGCGCGGCGCGCAGTACCTGTGTCGCGAGAGCGCGGGCAGCAGGCGCGCGGCGCGCAGTACCTGTGTCGCGAGAGCGCGGGCAGCAGGCGCGCGGCGCGCAGTACCTGTGTCGCGAGAGCGCGGGCAGCAGGCGCGCGGCGCGCAGTACCTGTGTCGCGAGAGCGCGGGCAGCAGGCGCGCGGCGCGCAGTACCTGTGTCGCGAGAGCGCGGGCAGCAGGCGCGCGGCGCGCAGTACCTGTGTCGCGAGAGCGCGGGCAGCAGGCGCGCGGCGCGCAGTACCTGTGTCGCGAGAGCGCGGGCAGCAGGCGCGCGGCGCGCAGTACCTGTGTCGCGAGAGCGCGGGCAGCAGGCGCGCGGCGCGCAGTACCTGTGTCGCGAGAGCGCGGGCAGCAGGCGCGCGGCGCGCAGTACCTGTGTCGCGAGAGCGCGGGCAGCAGGCGCGCGGCGCGCAGTACCTGTGTCGCGAGAGCGCGGGCAGCAGGCGCGCGGCGCGCAGTACCTGTGTCGCGAGAGCGCGGGCAGCAGGCGCGCGGCGCGCAGTACCTGTGTCGCGAGAGCGCGGGCAGCAGGCGCGCGGCGCGCAGTACCTGTGTCGCGAGAGCGCGGGCAGCAGGCGCGCGGCGCGCAGTACCTGTGTCGCGAGAGCGCGGGCAGCAGGCGCGCGGCGCGCAGTACCTGTGTCGCGAGAGCGCGGGCAGCAGGCGCGCGGCGCGCAGTACCTGTGTCGCGAGAGCGCGGGCAGCAGGCGCGCGGCGCGCAGTACCTGTGTCGCGAGAGCGCGGGCAGCAGGCGCGCGGCGTGCGGCGCCCGCGCGAGGCGCTCCAGGTCGGAGGTGGAGGCCGACAGCAGCGAGTCGGCCAGCGGCGGCAGCGGCGGCAGCGGCGCCCGGCGGCGCGCGCCCGGCGGCGGCGGCGCCAGCTGCGACGCCGACCCGAACCCGCGCACGCGCCACCCGCCGCCCCCCCCGCCGCGGACCACCAGCGGGCCTGCCGGTACACGATTGTAACATTCACGTACGATTCACTGTGCTTCAGCAAAAAAACGTAACCCATTCGATCCCGTGCGTGTACACCGCAATCGGCTGAGTTGATGTGCGTGTGTGTGTACGTATGTATGTATGTATGTATGTATATACATTATAATGTATTATATTACTTAGGGCAACACCTATAAACGTTAACATTGTTCAGATATACGCACCTACTGCCGATAAAAGTGATAGCATTCTCGAGGAATTTTACAAAGACCTGAAAACCGTGCTCAACAGACTCAAAAAGTCAGAATGTACCATCGTTATGGGCGATTTTAACGCCAAAATTGGCGAAGGTCTCATTGAGGATGTTGTCGGGCAGTATGGCTTGGGAGTGCGAAATGATCGTGGAGATCGCCTTATTCAATTTTGTCACAAAGAATCATTGGTAGTAACAAACACTTTCTTTAAACTGCCCCCGCGACGTCTATACACTAGGAAATCACCAGCGGACTCCCCGGGAAATATAGTCCGAAACCAGATTGACTTCATACTGATCAACCAGAGGTATCGAAACAGTTTTAAATCTGTTAAAACATATCCATGTGCGGACATTGGATCGGATCACAACCCTCTTGTAGGAGTTTTTGCTACCAAGCTAAAGAAACTCATACCACCAAAGGCGTCCCCAAAGATTGATGTTTCTCGGCTAAGGGATAAGGACACAGAACAAACGTTGCATTGTGCCCTTCACAATAAATTCCATGAGCTGCAAGAGAAAGTCCAACACTCAATGCCTAACATAAGTACAGTCTCGCCGAAAAAACTGTGGAAAGATATCAAAGATGTTATCCTCAACGCCGCAAGGGAGATCCTTAGTCCAACACGCATGGTGAAGTCCAAAGAATGGATGACGGAGGAAATTATAGACTTGATGACGCGGAGACGTCTTGTAAAACATACAAACATTAGACAATATAGAATGATTCACAGAGAGATAGGACGAAAGTGTATTGAGGCCAAGGATGTCTGGATCAACGACAAATGCACAGAGATAGAAGAGCTACAAGCCAAACATGACGCCTTCAATATGTATAAGGAGATAAATGAACTCACAGGGCAGACAAAACGACAAACTACCTCCACTCTTCTAGACAAAGACGGCAACTATGCCCTAAATATTGAAGACCGCCTAAGGATTTGGAAGAAATACATTGAGGATCTTTTTCACGACCAAAGAAAGGAGAATTCAGGCACAAGCGTGTTGTTGTCGGGACCTCCTATAACAAAGAGCGAAGTGAGGCATGCAGTTACATCTGCCAAAAACGGGAAGGCCGTAGGTCCGGACGAAATCCCAGTAGAAGTCTTGAAATTAATAGAATACGATCATCTAGACATCATTGTGATGCTATTCAATGCAATATATAGTTCCGGCCAAATTCCTTCGGTTCGGAATGGCTTCTCTCCACCTTCATTACTCTGCCCAAAATCAGTACTGCGCAACGATGCAATGTATACCGAACCATATCATTAATGAGCCACGTCCTGAAAATCTTTTTAAAAGTTATTCACAAACGAATACATAAAAAATGTGAGGACAACATTTCAGACACACAATTTGGGTTTAAAAATGGCTATGGAACTCGGGATGCACCATTTAGTTACAAAGTATTGATACAACGCTGCTGGGATGTGAACAGATGTGTATACGTCTGTTTCATAGATTATGAGAAGGCGTTTGATCGGGTAAAACATGAGAAACTCATACAGATCCTGCATAAAATAGACCTTGATACCAAGGACGTCTCCATTATCAAAAATCTATACTGGCAGCAGACCGCCAATGTACGCGTGGAAAACGAGCTCACTGATGATGTGGACATACTGAGGGGAGTGCGACAGGGTTGCATATTATCACTGTTGCTTTTCAACGTCTATGCAGAGGAAATATTCTCTGAGGCTCTTGAGGGTGCAACCGAAGGTATCGTTGTAAATGGGAGACCCCTCAACAACATACGTTATGCAGATGATACGATCCTGTTAGCCAGCTCGTTGGAAGATCTACAACAGTAACTTGATCGGGTGGAGTCGGTTAGCGCCGTCAATGGCCTGAATATTAATACAAAAAAGACCAAGTACATGATCATAGGTCACACTCCGCCTGGGTCTACTGTCCTCAAGGTGAAAGATCATCCGCTTCAGAGAGTTCGTTTTTACAAATACATCGGATGCATGGTAAACGACCAAGAAGACCAGAGTGTAGAAATAAAATGTCGCATCGAACAAGCCAGAGGTGCTTTTATGAAAATGAGTCACCTTCTTCGCAACCGCAATCTGAAACTCGCCACAAGATGTCGCTTAGTGAGGTGAGACGCCTAATGAGGTTGGAAGCATTCGAAATGTGGGTGTATAGAAGGATGCTGAAGATATCATGGACTGACAGAGTAACGAACGTCGCGGTTCTGCAGAAAATGAACAAAAAGGTAGAGCTCTTAAAGACTGTAAAGCGAAGAAAGCTACAATACCTTGGTCACATCATGCGAGCTGACAAATATAATCTGCTGCGACTTATTCTCGAAGGGAAAATTGAAGGAAAGCGTAGACCTGTCCGAAGAAAAACTTCATGGCTCCAAAACATAGCAGAGTTACATCACGTGGCAGTGTAGCCAAAATGATGGCCGACCTCCGATAGGAGATGGCACCGGAAGAAGAAGATGTATGTATGTATGTAGGTGTGTGTGTGTGTGTGTATGTAAGGGTGTATGTGTGTGTGTGTGTGTGTGTGTACCTGTGTCGCTGAGCGGCAGCGGCGCGAGCTGCTCGCCGGGCTGCAGGCAGAGCTCGTCGTCGTCGGCCAGCAGCGCCGCCAGCGGCCGCGCCAGCGCCAGCCTGCGCCGGGACAGACGTGCGTTACACGCGGACGAATAAACAAATCGGTTTTCGTAGACTTTTAGTAAGGATCTACTTACGGGTTTAAAAACCTATTTAGAGGCTAAAATTTCACCCATGCTGGGATTCGAACCCGCAACCTCTGGCTATCCGTGCCAGCGCTCTACCAATTGAGCCAATGGGCGACTCACCGGCATCAGTGAAATTTCGAACCTCTTTACACTATTCTCTGTATTACGTACAGGCAGCGACATCTGGCTTAAGCAAATTGCATCACTTACAGCCCCGACTACCTACTTTGCAGTTAGGTTTTACATCGGAACGATATTAGCACGGGTTAGTACATTAAAAATAAAAATAGTATAACTACTTACGGGTGTTGTTATATCGGAAGAGATCCGAACTAAAAGTCTACAATGTGCTTACGAAAGTTTTAGTTCAGTTTCGATTTTTTTTTGCACAAACAAAAGTAACATTCTATTAATGTGGAAAGCCAATACACAATCCGCTATTTGACTCTCTCTTCGAGTAAGTCTTAAATGGGAAATATCTCTTAAATTAAACCAAAAAATACTTTTGTATTTTTTTAAAAACAATAATGTACTTTGTATCTTTACATGTTTTATAATATGTGCTCTGGTGTACAATAAAGAATATTCTTATCTTATCTTAAGAACCTAAAAGCAACAAAATTTACATTTTAAAACTTTACTTTGCTAAACAGCCGAAAACGCGGTCAGCCATTTTTTTCTATAGTTTGAAGAGCTGAAAACTTGTAAACAAAGTTTGACATTCAACATTTGTGAATGAATTATGAGCAACGAGATAACAACAATGCAACCATGATTCATCATTATTTCATTGTTCAAGAATGCAAAAACATGTACCCAGTGAAATAAACATACGAAAAAAGAAACCCCGATACTTAATCGACTGAAACTCGGGTGTATTTACGTGATGATCACTTTGGTATAAGTCCTATAATAATCAATGTCGACTGGCTCTAGCTGATAGATGTTTGTTTACAAACCAAAGATGCTTTCAACGTGTTACAATAAGTTTGGTGCCGCGAACACGTACCAGCCGAAGTAAGGATAATACGAGATTATAATTTGCGAGCTCGTATGTCCAGGTCCGGTTTGCGGATTTCGTGAGAGATAATTTGAACTGTCTGCGATACTTCCCAGATGATGAACCGTCTTTCAGAGCCCTGCGCGCCCTAACACCTGCACTCAGGTAACCTAGTGATTGTAAGTGATAAAGCAGTCAGCGTCGCAAAGTCAAATGATCTGGGTATTTAATGATTGTTAATGAATTTATTCTTATTGCAGAATTGATTATTTAATTACTAACTGAAGGAAGAAAGATTAACGAAATAAATATATATTGCGAATGTGAGTGGAAGGGCCGATTTGGTCGATGTATATCCGAGGCGGACATACATCGACCAAATAGGGGATTTATTAGCAAAGGGGAAGATAAAAAGTATCCGGATCCGGCGTGCGTGCATGCAACGACTTATGAACGTCGATGAAGCGAAGGTGATCTGTCAGGATCGTGGCCAGTGGCAGTCCTGCCTCGTTTCTGCCTACCCCTCTGGGATACAGGCGTGAGGTTATATGTATGTATGTTAATTATCCTAAATGATGACACAAAAATAATCATATCTCAATTGATTATTTTTGTGTCATACTCATCATTTAGGATAATTTTAATGACGCCTACATAATATTTATACATTTTTAAAAACCTATTTAGAGGTTAATTTTTAAAAGTAAGTAAAAGTAATTAAAAGGGACGGGGCTGAAAACCAGTGCAGCGACTACACATGCAGTCACGGCAATAAAGCTGAGCCCGTTCCTTTGTATCACAAACGTTTAATTGAAAGAATATTTTATTATTTATGATTTAACGCTGCTTTATATGCAGCAATTTAACATTTTCCTTTGTTGTTCATAATGGGCATCTCTATGTTCAATTTTTTTTTGATTAAGTTATGAATCTCAAGGTTTAGAAGTAATAATGTATTTCTTTACTCTAAGTAAAAAACTGTTAGTATTCTAAATAAAGAGCAAAAAATGTAGAATATGTTGTGGTAAATAAATTATTTCCACTTTCACTTTCATTATTAAAGCTCCGAGCCGCAACTGCTTAGTAAAGACACACTGATGAAAGTTGTTTTGTTATCGACACATGCAGAAGACTATTATAGTAAAGGGGCCACCCATAAATTACGTCACACGAATTTAGTGATTTTTTAACCCCTCCCTTGTCCTTGACACATCTGGTCACATTCGTGAGACTCCCCCCGCCCTAGTGTGACGTCACATATTTGGAAAACTTACTTTTTCGGTTTTGAAATTATTGAATTCAAACGGCTATTCAGAAATTAGTTTCATATCGAGAGTTGCAACCACAGAACAGAAAAAAGAGTAGAAGTCGTAAGTGGGCGGTGCCCGCGTGCCTCACATTAGCAATGTATTGCCTATGCGTAGTCGGTGACAGTTTTGTTGACTTCAGTTGCTGTGCGCTTCTAGTAAAGAAAAAATGGTGAAAACTTTATTAAAATGCCGTGTTGTGCTTTGTTAGAGAGCAAAAATAAAAGTTGGGGACCAAAATATACCGATCATTCCGTAATATTTCATCGATAAGACGTAATTCATTGTATTTTTAATTTAATTTGTAATGACATGAACACGGAAACCAATCCGAAAATGAGAAAGTGAAACCACCTTTACTTACTGGTTAGTAAAGTTAAATTTTCATCGAAGAAAGTGTACCTTCTCTGGAAATTTCTGTCATAATTTGAATTCTACTCAATTACGGATGGGGGCACAGATGATAAAAATCTATCGATAATTGTCTATGACTTAGTAGTCACACATACTTAATGATACTTAGGTATTGTAAATTCCAATTCCAATCGTCTAATTAGGTAAAATAATTGTTGTTATTTTATACCTACTTCCTAAGTGCCTTTTCACATGCACCCGGTCACCGTCCGGTCGCCGTCCGGTCATCGGGCCGGGTAAAGTAGTAATGTATGAGCTCCGGCTGGTCATTGTGCAAGTGAAAACTGTCATTGGGGCTCATACATTACTACTTTTCATACAAGACATGACATGAGCACATACAAGACATGAGCACAGCTAGATCGCGAAATAGTTTTTCTTCACCAGTTTTTCTTCACCACCTTTTAGAGATATCAGTGACTGAAATATCTAAAAAACTATCAAAGTAATTTTAATCTTACCCCTTTGAAAACAGAAAACCGAGGCAATGATACATCAACCCTCTCGGAATCAAAACAATTTGGAAGTGAGTTTTCGTTTAGTTTTCCTAAGGAACCGGATACGAAATTAAAATGGATGGCAGCGATAGGAAGGCAAAATTGGTTCAAAACGACGATGACCACAATATATTCAGAACATTTTCATGAACACTTCATAATAACTAAAAAAGGCGGAAGGTGGCACTTGTGTGATGCAGCAATACCAGAAAAAAATGTGCTTCACCTCCAAGTTAGACTCTTGCGTATAAATGAAATATATTAGTACCATCAACAATAAAATTAGTATAACGTATGAAACATGGCGTACAGATAGACAAAGATCTGAATTGAGTCGTAAAATACATGATATTTCCCGTGTTATATTTTCTAACGCCCGCGAAGCAGCGGGTTAAAGCTAGTTTTAAATAAGAGATAACATTTTAAAATATGAAATCTACCACATTATTTTGTTTGTGCATCTATCTACCCTATTAGTGTTAATTCTTTATTGCACAAAAGATAATGTAAAAAAGATGCATTTTCTACCAGTCAACCCGCAGGCAAAAAAGGAATAGCTAAAAATACTTCTAAATACCAGTCTTCGTATTCGGCCGTTAATGTGTTAAACTGTTTGTACGAGTATAATTTGTCAATAGGTTCTCCCTATCGACAATCTAGAACTCTCATTGTCCCATCCCAAACTGAGAATGTACTTGTTTTACAATTTTGAACTTTATGTCTTACTAGGTAAAAGTTATTTTCGGTCCGACGCACAGTGCCGCGAGTTGTATGGGGTGGAAGACAAAAATCATAACTCAATATATATGCATTTTTTTTAAATAATTTGTATTCAGATGTATTAATATTGTATATATCTATAATTATTTATGAGTTTTATACCACTTATAGCGTTAAAACTCTTCATATAAAAATTAATTACAATTTAAACAATTCGCAATTACCTACAATTCTGTATTTACATTAATTTGTTCGTAATTTAAAACAACCTTAAATAAAAATAATAATATTTTTACACGTACAGGTAAGTTCTACCCATATTCGTAAAATATCTTCAATTTTAACAATGTTCAAAAACAAATAATCATATGAATCAAAACAAACATTTCCATTTTTATATTTACTAATTACACGACCTATGAGGAGGGCTCCTGAGCTTGTTTGAAGTATATTCCAATATCTATAGTAACTTTAATACATTTATTTGAAATGACCCTTCTCTTTGATGGAACAAGCGGTTCAGAGCTCAACAGAAGACCTCTCATCAAGTCTTGGTTTGACTTTGATCTTGAGCATTTACGGGTGTGAAATAATCGGGGTTTTGTTGCCTCTTTGTTTCTTGCCTTCAGTTCGTCCTCTGATAGTTGGCCAATTATTAAGGAAAGTGACCCAATTATCTCACACGCATGTACAGTTCGGGTGCACGGCATTACCGTAGACCTTAATAGGTTGTACTTCCTCTTTGATAAGTCTAAATCTAGGCATAGAGCTATTTCTTGATGAGTAGTTACAAAAGATGCCTTACTTTCTGTCGAAGTATTAGCAACTAAATCAGCAGCAAATTGCAGCTCCATTGCCAGCCAAAGTTTCCATTACACGCCTTTTCTTGGTCTTCAGTGAAGCTTCAGCAAAGGGCTTGCGCGGCCTGCCACGGGGACGACTAGGGTCAGGCTGGTTTTCTTCAACTGCTAGCGTACTTGCCGTACATTCCGGCATGCATATTTCCTGCTGCAGCCAAGATTCGTACCGTTTTTTAAATCTATGGCGGCTCCGACCAACTTCTTTCCATTTTTTCTCTATTGTACGGCAAAAAACCGGCATTTCTTCGTCACTTGTTTATGAAAATGACAAGGTCATTCTATAAGGTTCAACAAAGAACAAATCTTGATAAAAAGGGCTGACTTTTGGTTGATTTTGTCACTCTCTAACCATACTTCCGCTAGGTCTGCGTTTTTGATTGCCTGCCTGTCCCTAGAAAAAAAATTGTAACAAAATAAATCGCAAGCAGAAGCAGATAAAAATTATGTATAAGTAAGTTTATTAGTCTAGTAACAATATTACATAAGAATTACAAAACGTTATGTGACGTTTTTTTTAAACCTTCTTCAAAGTTTGAGTTTGCTTAACTTTTAGCACATTTGGAACAGTTACTTTGGATACACACAGAAACAAACATAGATACTGCAAGAACTTGATTAAATTATTATTTTAAAGTTACATACCTTGGCTTGAAATCTCCATAGTTGGTGGTCCTAAACACTTGCTAATTTCGACACTGTGATGCACTGTCCGCAACTGACTTTTTGTAACGTAAAACGCAATATACGCAATGCATTAAAACGACGAATTGGACCGGTCATAATTACCTCATTAGAGGGTAGGAGGTCATAAAAACAGGTACCCGTTATGTGTTGACTACTAACCTATGCAGCAAAATCAATAAATACATGCAATTGCACATTACGTTTTTTTATTTTTGTCTAAGGGGCGCGGCACTGTGCGACGCGGTGATAGTTCCATCTAGTGTAGAGTAGCGTTACTACAAAATGTCAACCTTAATTTCATCATTGTCATTTGACTTTGATCATTGTAAACATTATAAAAAGGTGCATATTTTAATTGAAACTTTTATGATGTACACCTTTTCGGCATTGACTTTATTTACCAATGGCAGCTTGGCATTCATAGTGTGCGTTTGGTTTATAAGTATCAGTTTAGTTACACTGGTTTTCATACTAATGTGTCATGTCGCTACTTCTACTCTTTTTTTATGTTCTGTGGTTGCAACTGTGGCTATTTCCTTAATAGCACAAAGTTCGTGTTCTAACACTTTGGAAATGTGACGTCACGAAATTTAAGATCCTCCCACCCCTTGTCACACAATGTCACGCTGCGTTCCGAGATGCGATGAAATCGATTACACCGCGAATCGGATCAAATTTAGTAGTCCCAAAGTATCTCGCACGAAATAGGGTTCTAATGCCTACTGCACTTATATGGATTGGCACTGAAATCGATTTCATCGCATCACGGAACGCAGGGCGACATTGTTTGACTGGGGGTGGGGGGGTCCTAAATTTCATGACGTCACATTTCCAAAATGTTAGAACACGAACTTTGTACTATTAAGGAAAAAGCCACATTTGCAACTCACGATATGAAACTAATTTCGGAACAGCCGTTTGAATTCAATAATTTCTAAACCGAAAAACCGAGCACACTTCGTCAGCTCCCTCCCTACCCCTTGACGCGTGACGTAATTTATGGATGGTCCTTTGGGACCATAGCAATGTGCACATACTCCCACCGGTCGTCTGCGGCGTCGGCGCGGGGGCGGGGGGCGCGGCGCGGGGGCTCGGGCGCGCGCGCTAAGCGGGGCGCGGCGCCGCCGTGGCCGGCGTGGCCGGCGTGTCCGGCGTGGCCGGCGTGGCCGGCGTGGCCGCCGTGTCCGGCCAGCGTCTCCTCGCTGCGCGTCTTCTGGATGGGGGGCGCCGCGTGACCTGCCGGGTTGGGACGCCGTCAGTGTCTCTGTCGCACTGCCCGTGCTATATAACTTTTTTACGGATATAACTTTTTCTTTTGTTGTCCATAATGGGCATCTCTATATTAAATAATTGGCTTGATAACTTCCGACAGTTACAATCCTCCACCAACCCGGACTCGGCCCCAGTGGAGGAGTATGGCCTAACCTTCCTGCGATGCAGGAAGAGACCCGTGCCCCAGCAGTGGGGACATACAAGGGTTGATAACGATGTTAAAAATTGTTTGATTAAGGGTGATATTACACTTATCAAATATCTTTGTCCAATTTTGCTGTCAAATGTTTTATAAAATTTCTTTGAGGTAAGCCCATTCCACTTGTCCAATAACTGTGTCCAATATTTTTTGCATAGTCTTAAGAAAATGGAGGAACGTGGAGCGTCTTCATGTGCTGCTATTGCGTATCTAAGTGGTGCTATTATTATCGTTATGTTATTAATGAAAAACCAAAAGTCAAAACAAAAAATCGTATTTATTAAAAAAATTGTCATTGGAATCGTCCACGATATCTTGTTTGCAGCCATTTAAGTGTCATTAATATTTGATCAAATATCGGTGTTTCCAAGACATTTGATAAAGTCGTCCAATTTCTTCCAATTTCTTTGATCAAATCGTACATTGGACAAAGATATTTGATAAGTGTAATACCACCCTAAGTTATGGATCTCAAGGTTTAGAAGTAACAATGTGTTTCTGTAATACTTAAAATACAGAAATACTATACAGTTAGTATCCTAAATAAAGAGAAAAAGAACTTACTCTGCACTCAGATACGTCCATTAAATTTATTGTTTATTTAAATATCATTATCTTTCACATGTTATCAATGAAACAGAAAAGGACAACAGCATACTTAACGGAGATTAACTTTGCGGCGGTTAGTCCTAGTCCACTCGATTTATAGAGTGTGGCCGGAAGTCGCGCCGTGGTGAACCACGGTAACTATGGAAACCGAGGATACAATGAATTGTATCCTCGGTTTCGATAGTTACCATTAGCTATTTTTTTTTTACGGTTCACAAAACTGAATGTTACACCTTAGACTTACAAAACAGTTCATATTATAAGAGGGCTTACAGGTTGGCAGGGCTTACCAAAACTTCATGGTTGGTTTTTCTTTTTAATAGACATTATTTTGACAGTTGGGAAAGAAAACTCACGAGTGCTGGAAAGGTAAAAAAAAAGCACGAGCGTGTAATAGCCCACATCCCGCACGCTATACGTCCCTGTAATACGGCACTTTTTGAGAAACCGTATTAAAATTGTACATTACACAACTATGGTGGTAATACAAAGAAAGGCCGAGATCGCAGAAGTTTGCGGCCCGAGCTGCAAGCGAGGGACGTAAATATGCGATCGAGAGCTTTCTTTATTACCTCCCGTGTTGCGTACGTCTTTTTATGTCTACACTTGGCCAGAAAGCGGCTTTTTCCGTTCGCGCAGCGTGCGGTAAATGCCACTTTACTGCCAGGTGTGGCATAAAACACTTAAAACATTTCTATAAGTAACGGTATGTAAGTGTATTATTATTAAGTATAAGTATGTATCAATATTCAAATTTGCACTGGCTACCCGTCTTTCTAATTTCCTTCAGCAACTTTCCATCGTAAGGTTGTCTGGAAGAAATTGCTTTTAGCAATAAGGCCGCCAATTGTACTATGTATATTTGCAATTGTTTTGTATTTGTTGTTGTTCCAGTGTACAATAAAGAATATTCTTATCTTATCTTATCTTAAATGCAACACTGACCGGAGGGCAGCCGGCGGCGCTGCAGCGCCAGGCTCTCCATGCGGCGGCGCAGCTCCAGCATCTTGCCCATGGTGAGCGCATTCTCCTGCGCCGAGCCCGACAGCCCGTCGCCGCGCGCCTCCAGAGACCGCCACGATGACTCCGCTGGGGGTGGGACAGGAGAGTTTTTTGTTGTAGTAAGTATAGCAGGAAGAGACCCGTGCCCAACCAGTGGGGAAATACAAGGGTTGATATCGAAGTATAACAGTATTCGAACAAAAACTTGGCCTACGTGGCAGTCACTCAACCGACTCCGGACCTAAGTAGGTCGCCGCAGACAAAACCGAAGCATATGGGTTATATTGCACTAACGGAGGACCAATGTGATTGTGGAGCCTCATCGCAATATGGATAATAATAATAATATTGGCCTTTTGCATCTACTTAGTGAGATGATTTATACAGCGTCCAGTGACATCTTCACTCACACTAGATGGGTGAAGGGATCACTCCACGATGTTTTCCTTCACCGTTAGCGTGTGGTATTGCGACTACAAATTTGCAAATGTACGTAACTTTGAAATTAAACAGTCATTGGTACATGCCCGCACTGGGGATCGAACCTGGGGCTCTCGCTTGCGAATCCATGGTTCTATCCACTGAGCTACCACCGCTGTGTCAATATGGATAAGTTCTGTATTATTCTTCTACTACTTTGGTGCTATCTCCTACCGGAGGTCGTCTACCAATGTGGGTATTATGTCCCGTTATGTTGCGACTCGAAAGAGTTCTATGTTTCTCGGGTTAAGCCACTGCAAGATTTTGGTGCCACGATATTTTGTTACGGCCAAGTCTCCTTCGTTCCTGTATCTGACTGAGTCCGTATTATTTCCGTAATCTAATATATAAAAATCTCTTGTCACACACCACTGTGCTGTTTCTTATCGCTTGAGTTCGATAAGAAACACTTTTCTTATTAAACACTTGCGAAAAGGCTCCACAACTATCATGATTGTTTTAGTGTAGGTCTAATGTGGCAAATGGCACTGGCACTATTATAATATGATATAACTAATAACACTTTACCGGCTGTCTTAGTGTGGGTGCCGCTGGAAAATGTACCTACTTTAAAGTTATTTAAGTATGACCAAAAAACAAATTTTTACTTTTTACTGTTCTTTGATTTTCCAGATTTCGTTTTTTAAATCAGAGTTCACATAATTGAATATTAAATTTGCACTTTACGTACTCTACTAAGGTCACAGTACCCAATTTTCCTAATTTTTAGTACCTACTTTTCTTCCTATCTACGTGAAAGAATGTTATCTATCAAACAAAACAAAGCAACAATTTCCATTTTCATGTTCTATGTCTAATTCATAAATAAATTGTTTTCAAAGAATTGTAAATTAAACAAAGAAAAATGTTAGAAGTAGTACTAGTAAATGTTAGTAGTGAATGACTGACAAACTAGAATTGTTTGTATTTATTATTCTGTAGCAGGAATTGCGCCTTTCAGAAACAACCCACGTAATACGCGTAAACAACGTAATGCGCAAACGCATATATAATCTTGAACGTCATGTGACAATTATGAGCCATTAAAACAACAACATAACATTTACATACAGGCACATACATTGCTTTTGGCCCCACACTAGGATACCCTGTGTCGTGGGAACCAGAAACAACGATATCACAAACATGTAAACATCCAAGACCAGGGGTTTTTTTTTATCCCCAGCCGGGGTTCGAACCCATCAAACATTTAAAACATTAACCATTGAATTTAATTAAATTCAATGCATTAACCTCGAAAGCATTCATAAAAACAAAAATATCTTGTTAGCTATCTGGCAGTAATCAGGTGGTTTACTGCCATAATATTGCGATGAGATAATCGTAATCCATACGGACATTGTAAAATAGTATCTTGAAGTGTCGCCTGCTAAAAACTAAAAAGATCCGGTTTATGGAAACCGGCGCAAAACATTGTTTTCATTCTTAGAATCTACGAAAGAGACAGCATGGCAGACGAAACAGCAGCCAGCGACCCAATACTTCAACACACAGAAACTGATAAATATGACATTGGACATTGATACTGCAAAACTACCAGAATAAATAAATACTTTGCTAAATTCCGCCAAAAATCCCATAAGCACCAGCCTCGTGAGCCGAAACGCGTCGCGTATTTTCTCACACGAGTATTGGTGTGTCGGTCGGTGTTCGTGAACACACCACCACCAACACACCAATATTTGCTTCTTGCTTCTGCTTGAAAAAGTGGGAGGGAGGACGCATTAACTAACCGCATGGTGCTTGTAGCATTTTTGTCGCAATTTAGCAAAGTAATTTTCCCCCTTTTAATGCCATTATGGATTTCCTCAAAGTAACGCCCGATGCCATACAATACCAGAATAGAAGTTACATTCATATTTCTCAGGTTTTCTTTTATCCTGTGGTTTCCGTACTTAGCCTCATATTTGGGTCATTGTATGTAGCAGGGCTGTGAGATCATTCCTACCAGCCTATCTCTTTCCTGAAAGCCAGCAGTGCACGTTACTGCTGACCTCCCGAAGAAGTCAATTCAATTTTGTAATGATGGCTTCCCTAAGGATTCTGCCAAAAGAATTTTATTCTCTAAAAAAACAAAATGTTTACTTCACGAACGTCAAAGTGAAGCGAAATTTCGAACCTCTTTGCTTGTACGTAATACAGAGAATATTGTAAAGAGGTTCGAAATTTCACTGATGCCGCTAAGTCGCCCATTGGCTCAGTTGGAAAGAGCGCTGGCACGGATAGCCAGAGGTTCGAATCCCGGCATGAGTGGAACTTTTAGCCTCTAAAACTAGGTTTTTAAAATCATTTTTTGTTCCATTAAAGTTAAAGTTAAAAAAGTTTTATTATTATCAATTTGGTTTAACACATTGGTGACACATTTTCATCACAGAATTAGTACGATGTTTCAATGAGTATTTGTCATTTACCTACCCTAACTCGCACACTAGGATTTCCTGTGTCGTGCAAGCTAGTCTCTTCCAATAATAAATCAGAAGACATTTTAGAGCTTAACTAAACGATAAAATTAGACAATACTTAATTTGAATTAAAATCATCATCATTTTCCATCGGTGGCGCTAGTTGGCGCCCATTTTTGTATATTTCTTTTTCTATCATTTTCAAATATTTAAATTATGTCACACATTTCGAAATTTCCCTCATTTTTCATCATTACCACCACACACGTTGACCAGATCTGACTATTTTACCTGCTTATCCATTTTTAAATTATGTCACACATTTCGAAATTTCCCCTCATTTTTCATCATTACCACCACACACGTTGACCAGATCTGACTATTTTACCTGCTTATCCATTTTTAAATTATGTCACACATTTCGAAATTTCCCCTCATTTTTCATCATTACCACCACACACGTTGACCAGATCTGACTATTTTACCTGCTTATCCATTTTTATCCAGTTTTTCTGTTTTATTATAAAATAACAGCACCGATCTACAAATAAAGCACCAGTTGAAGTCATCTTAGTTTTTATTATTTATAAAAGATATACTATGCAGAATCGATTTCTGCTGTGTGGTGTCGGCCTAGAGAATAGCACCAACCCAATTCTTCCCGCGGGTGTCGTAAAAGGCGACTAAGGGACACAAACCAGGGGGTGGGCAGCAGCGCCCCCTGCAGTACAATTCCACCGAACTGCGATCCCAACCCGCATGCCCAGCGTGGGGGTTATGGGTATTACACCCTATGATAGCACAACGTGGCGCTCTTTAGGGGAGGGCTATGTCCAGAGTGCTTAGTGCGAGTTTGACAGATCCAATCGAATGACTTTACTACCGCGTTAATCGAGCATTGAGTAGTGAGTATGAGTAAGTTAACCGTTCGAACTGGCAAAACGCTGTCACAATACAACTCGCACTCGCCTTTATTCGTGTTTTGGCTGATAAACGTGTTCACTTCTCAACGTAAACCATTACAACTCGCACTCATCAATTTTAATTTCCATACTTGTCGCTAGGTGGCGCTTCCTCGATGCCATAGAAATATGAGTTTACGTTAACGCAATCGAGTAATTAAAAAGCTCGCACTAAGCACTCAGCAGTGGACTAGTATAGCCTGACGATGATACAACATTACAAGGTGTACTCACACTTGGCCTGGTCGACGGGCGAGTATGAGCCGTCGTCGTTCTCGCGCACGCGCAGCATGTTGTAGCGCTCCCCGTCACGGAACACCAGCACCGTCACCTTGCAGCCCGCCCCGCCCCCGCCCGCCGCGCCGCCCCCGCTCGCAGTGCCGCCCCACGCCCCCTCCTCCCTGCCACACAAACGGGGAGGCCACGTATTTATTTGGAAGAGCTACATACTCGTAACTGTATAGTACGCTTGCGTTGTGCTATTGAAGTTATTGTCACTAATATCGTCATCGCTAACCCACCGCTGGCCACTGCTAACTATAGGCCTTTTATTAATATTATTAATATATCTCCCCTCCCGAGGAGGATCCCAGCTGTGTGTAATTACAATCTCACTACTGTCTTACGTCCTTTTTAATATATATTTATAATACCTATGTTGTGATAGTTATTAGTATATTATATATATTTTTATATATAATTATTATCTATTATAAGTATATAGTGTATATTTATTTACTTATATATATTATATGTACTTATTGAGTATTTGTCAGCTTAACTAATTTTAACTAAGTTTCTCTTCCGTTTTGTTTCGAAAGCCTACCATTTAATCTCTTGCACCATCTGTGGTTGACTGGTAGAAAATGCTTATAGCATTAAGTCCGCCACATTGCCATTGTATTTTTTTACTTATGTGCAATAAACGTATTAATAATAATAATATACTTTATTGCACAAGGTCGAAGACGTTGGTGAGCGGATCACAGAGTTAAAGTGGAGATGGCCGGGACACTTGGCTAGAAGGGTCTTCCCTTCTGTATCGCAGGGCAGTATCGGAGTGGCGGCCAAGGGAGGGAAGGAGGTTGGTAGGCAGAGCACCGACACGATGGTCAAACGACATCGTGAGGGTTGCGGGTCAGAGATGGATCAGATTAGCACAGGGCCGTGAGGAATGGCGCAGTAAAAAGGGGGCCTATGCCCAGCAGTGAATTGATGTGGGCTGATTATTGATAGATTATAGAATGCACAAGACACATTAAATAGGACATTACATAAGAAATAACATGTACAAAGGCGAGCTTATCTCTGTAAGAGATTTCTTACAGCAAATCTTGGGAGTCGGAGCAGCAGTAAAAAACTGGTCTATATACATATACAAAATAAACTACATAGACTGCGAAAACCCTTAACGATAACCTAAGCAGAAATAATACACTACATAGACTAAATACCTGTAAATATAAATAAATAAAAAACACATAGTAAATAATAAATAAATATATAACTCAAAATTATGATAGAGATAAATAGAAATTTTCCTCTAAATGCGTGAGACGAGATCCCGTTCTATCACTATCCACAATAATTAATTACTATTACAATAAATAAATGCACTAAATACGTGGCCCAGCCATAGGCCGAACTCTCGAGTAGTTCTCAGCACGTCGGATCGAAATGACAGGGGATTGGAGGCTTGCACGTACCTCGGCGAAATAATGTGTCTGGCGGATTAAGAGAGAAGCAACATTACTCATGCCAGCATTCTAGGTTCTTTACAGGCATGGTTTTCACTGTTAGAAAATGTTAAGCTTCTATGCTACGATTAAGAAGCGAAACAGATTTGTCAGGATCGTGGCGAGTGGCAAACTCTGGCCTTTGCCTATTCCTCCGTGATACAGGCGTGAGTTTATGTAGTGCATATGAGGTTATGTTTATGTAATTTTCCAGTTTACAGGTTTGGGTTAGTTTGGCTCGCGAAACATCGTGAAGGATAACATCACGAGGAAACCTGACTGTTTAAGCGCTTGAAATCGCCAAACCGCGATGGGTAAGCGTGATAAGAAAAGGTTTGAGATGCCAACACTGCAAAGTAATTACTGCCAGCCGACAATGATGAAGGAATAGAGGTTTGAGAAGAATACATATTTACATAAAATATTGCATAACTGTACTAATAAAGGTTTTTTTTTAAGATAACACTTCTTTGTGTTAGAAAATACATCAATAAAATATAGCTGAAGACCTTTGCGCGTCTAACTGGATTAAAGTTTAATCCCCTGTAGTGACACTCGCGGCGCGGGAGGCCTAGGTCAGGTCGCATATTTACTCTAATCCTTTCAACAGTTTATGCGTCATTGAGTAACAAATTACAGTCTGTTAGCTTTTAGAATATACCTCGGCTACTATCGGATAGAAGCGATTATGTTGCAATAAGGTAAACTTTACTTCGTATCGTTATTTATAACTTTTCAATATAGTGAAGAAAAGTTTTATACAGAGCAGGAAGTAGTATTACACTCGTGTGCTTTCGGCGAAAACCGAAGCCTACTATAGAGCCCGAGGTATATTCTAAAAGCTAACAGACTGTAAGCCTTGTCGCGGAATAACAGGACGGGTAACCGTTCATCCGTAATTTTCCTACTGTATGCACGAGTCCAGGTAGTGGAAAAAGTTAGGTGTCAAATCTTATGTTACCCACTCGTAACTGTCAAGTGCCGACAATACTTTGGAAACGTCAAAATAACCCATTAAATGAAGGAGGCTTATGGCTGGCCATTTTTTTTTAAATTTTATATTACTAAGGAAACAACAGCGAAAAAGAAATATTTGATGACAAAAGGTACAGTTCACATAGCTAATAACAGACATCCACAAATAGACAGTTCATAATTACTGGAAATATACCACGAGAACGCTTTGTAATGTACAAATGAATGTACATAGTTAGCACTAAGATAAGATAATATAAGAATATTGTTTATTGTACACTGAAAAAAAAAGAATACAACATGATGACCAAGGTACATAGTACAATTTGCGACCTTATTGCTAAAAGCAATTTCTTCCAGACAACTTTACGATGGAAAGTTGCTGTAGGAAATTATAAAGACGGGTAGCCAGTGCAAATTTGGATATTGATTCATACTTATACTTAATAATACAGTTATAAATTTACTTATATAAACTTATTATAAATATATATCTTAAATTCTAGAGATGAAAAGGAAAGTAATAACACTTATACACAGGAAGAGAAATATTTTGATCATTAGAGTAATAAATAAATATCAGGAACCCTGCCTTTAAAGACAGCTTGGGAAGAAGGCCGCCTTATTGAAAACGGCAGATCATTCCACAGTCGGGCAAGGCTAAAAATTCCACCCATGCCGGGATTCGAACCCACGACCTCTAGCTATCCGTGCCAGCGCTCTTTCCAACTGAGCCAATGGGCGACTCACCAGCATCAGTGAAATTACGAACCTCTTTACAATATTCTCTGTAGCTAAGCTTGTTTCCTGGTTTTACGAACCAAATAACAGTAACTGTAAACTTTGATTCCACAAACGTTCGACGGTTCTTACCGGCTACTGTCCAGTAGTCTCTCAATGTCCCTCCAGGGGGCGTCAGCGGCGGGCGGCGGGGGCAGGCGGCGCGTCGAGATGGGCCCTCCGCGGAGACCAAGAACCAATTTGAGGCGAGCCCCGTCCGCGATGGCCAGCTCGCGGAGGCTGCTCGAGTCCTCCAACTCCTTCAAGTTGTAGAGGAGGTGTTGCTGGGACACGGGGATGCCTGAAAGACATTAGAATAATGATGAGAAGATGAAACCAAGATGCCGAACAAGACGTCAAAATAATTATAAACAGGGGAGAAACCAGATGATGAACAAGACGTCAAAATAATTATAAACAGGGGAGTCTCTAATAATAATAATAATAATAATAAAATCTTTATTCAATAAGCAGCGGTTACAGTTTACACGTCATTGGGGCTCTGTACTAAGTCGAAACCTGTGTTACAGATACCCCGCTCTAAAATACATATACTTTTATTTTGATGTACACTATTCATATAAACTTGAAATGCGCCACCGCACCCCTTAGTACCATTATTATCGTTTACCTCGGGCACTGACTGAAAATCAGCGCTGCCTTCTGTGGCAATTTAGACAACCACAGGCTAAACCTATGTCTTTTTTAGTTTCGTTTATTGTGGCAATTTAGACAACCACAGGCTAAACCTATGTCTTTTTTAGTTTCGTTTATTGTGTAATTCGTTTATTTATGTTGTGCTCATAATATGTTAATTTATCTGGTTATTTTTTTTCTGTGATGGATTTGTCTTGTTGGTATAATAAATGTCTTTCTTTCTTTATAGTCGTTCAATCGTCATATTAGCCAGGTAATGGTCGTTTCATTGACACTATCGGTAGTCTAGTAAACAATCGGAGCGCATTGTATGTAACCCGTGCACTTAACTCGGCGCCTCTCGCGATTCGATCTTCTTCGCGAGAGATGCCTATTTAATTTGCGCGGGTTCGGTACTAATCGGGTCGTGCTTATTTCATTCTATTAAGAAACTATGTGAGTATTAGACTCTAGGGCCAGGCCGGAAGGAAGACGTAAAAATATTCATGAGCAATATATTGCTGTGGTGGTCGGTCGATAGGTAGTCTACCTCTCCGATGCGTCAACGATATTGAGTAAAGCAGTGGACGAGATTGGCAGGAGACGAAGAGGAGGCAAGAGCCCTGCAGCTTCGTTAATCAGCTGGATAGATTTGATTTGAATGTTGACCAAAGCACGGAAGTCCATTTAGAGGATGTGGGAAGCATGTTGTCGCTAAAAATGGCTATCGGGGACATACATTGACGGATTAAAGTGATTTAGTTAAGTAATTATGAAATATCGGTGGCATTTATTAAAACGATCCTCTACAACGGGAAGTGTTTAAATAGCATTTGTCCTTTCCTTTATCACAGACTATTTAAACTGTATTTGGGAAGTGTTTGAAGGAATCGTATTGTTATAAACCATTATTTTCAGTGTTGATTTTAAACAGTCAGCGGTTGACAGCGGTGAAGTGACTTTGATCCTACAGTGCGAAGAACGTATTATGCTAAATATTTGAGTTTTGCAATTCATCCAGCCGACATGGTCTAAAGTACAGTATCAATGACAAATAAATTTGAATTAATATAAACGTGTTATAATGTACATATTTAGTTAAATACAAAATTATTAAAAATAGCCCTTGACAAAAATAAATAGGCCGGAAGTGAAACTTCACTAACTGATCAAAGTGAAAATTCGATCATTTAACACACACACACGCGGGTCCGAGATGGATCAGATTAGCATAGGACCGTGAGGAATGGCATAGTAAAAAGGAGTGGGTTGATTTGGGCTGATTATAGATAGATAGATAACACACACTTTGTAAATACACACTTTTTTGTGAAATGGTTTTCTACGTTTATTTTTATAACTGTCGCAAGTATAATATAAAACATACAAAGACAAAAAGTCGGAGCAAAATCGTCCAATTTCATTTCCACTGTTTCTTGCCACACTGCAATCATTCAAAATGAGTACGCGTAAAAATGGGCCTGTTCTAACACCCCTTTCGCTTCATGTACATTAATAAGTCAGAGCACGCACACACGCATGTTACAAGCTATTAAAGTAGCTATTAAATTGTCGATCGAACAGTTTGATAGCCTCATAGAAAGTTAGATGGATATTTTGTTGTAACCCAATAATGAACACTGTGTAGTCTTAATCTTGATTAGTCTATACTTCGAAGCGCTCGTGGCTTAGTCGAACCGAATGATTGGAATCAATCACTTGAGTTAAGCAAGAATAGGCGCGGTCAGGGTACAGGGTCAGGCGGGATGGGTGACCATCCCGTGACTACCGCTCGTGGCATTCTTCTGAGCGCTTCCGTGCTTCGCAAGGCATGTTAAGCGGTTGGTGCCGGCTGTCATGTAATGGCAATCGTTAAGCCATGTCAGAGGCCTTATGGCGGCTAGATAACTGCCGAACTGTAAGGCCCGCCACTGTCTTACAATCCTCCACCAACCCGGATTTGGTGGTGGTGGTGTATGACCTAATCTTCCTGCGATGCAGGAAGAGGCACGTGCCCCAGCAGTGGTGACATACAAGAGTTGATATCGGTATTTCAATTAAAAAACATGAGTATCGGTATGTATCTATTTACTGCAGTATTGATCATAATTATGGTAAATCATCCTTGTAGAAAAAATAAGTAATAAACTGAATAGGTTTTTTTTTCGTTGAGCTTTATTTGCCATCTCAGTTTTATTGTTTAATTCTTAGGCTGAATGGAAGATTTTGGTTAAATAAATCCGTATTTGTACGTGTATTTCCATATTATACGTGTTATTTAAGTTTGTATTTTCCGTGCAACAAAGCGCAAAAATGCATACTATAATGCGGACTTCTCTTCAATTGATATCATTTGATGGCGTGCAAGACGACACTTCCGTGTATGACACAACTTAGAGGTCTTCTACGTGCATGATTCATACAGATGTAGGGGTTCCGCAAGAATTTCGAAAAAATATTCAAACACCTAAAGTTATAAATAGTATCTGTTACATTGTAACCGTGCGTGCAACGATATATATATGAATACAACGACTTATGAACGTTGGTGAGGCGAAGGTCATCTATCAGGGTCCTGGCAAGTGGCCGTCCCTGGTCTCTGCCTACCCCTCTGGGATGTATCCCCGAGGGGTAGGTTATGTATGTATGTATGTATGTATGTATGTATGTATGTATGTATGTATGTATGTATGTATGTATGTATGTATGTATGTATGTATGTATGTATGTATGTATGTATGTATGTATGTATGTATGTATGTATGTATGTATGTATGTATGTATGTATGTATGTATGTATGTATGTATGTATGTATGTATGTATGTATGTATGTATGTATGTAAGGGTGTATGCATGTGTGTGTGTTATATTGTACTTTTATTATGCTTATTAATAAATAATACATTTTGTAAAATACATGTTCTATCACATTGGTTCCGTAAAGTATTTCGCTTTCCAAAAGGGTTCCGTCACCAAAAAAATTTGAGAACCGCTGCTATAAATCGTTAAAGACCACTTAGACGTACCACCGAGACACAATTTTAGCTGGCCCTGCTAACTTTATATTCTGAATTTATTCGTTTAATGCACAGGAATGACCATGTCAATACGGAAGCAAATGGTATTGTTACCATAATATAACAAACGCCCGTCACTTGGACAACAATGCATCTACGTAATGAGATGATTTGTACTTATACAGCGTCAAGTGGCATCTTCACTGATACTAGATAGGTGAAGCGACCTCTCGGACGCTGCAGTGCCTGGGATATTGTTTTAGATGGTGTAGGCTTGCCTAGCACCTATACCACCCTAACATCTTAGTCGGCCTAGCCCCCAGGATACGTACGGAGCCAACTAAGCCGCGGGTTTCCTTACGATGTTTACCTTCACAGTTAGCGTGTGGTATTAAGACTACACATTTTTAAATGTACTTAACTTTGAATTTGTACTGGGTTTCGAACCTGGGTCTCCCGCTTGCGAGTCCATTGTTCTACCCACTGGGCTACCACCGCTAACAACAATGCAGCACATTCAGTAAATTACTCCTTGAATTATATATTACGCAGTAGTTTTAGTATGAACTCATAAGGTGAATACTAAAATTACAAACTCATACATAAGGTAAGGGCAGATCATTATCAGCTGTCCACTGCACCGTAGTTACCGATATTTGTCATAGGGTCAATGTATGCATAGGTGACATGTATGAATAGCGAGTCGTTTTAGCCCGCTCAAATTTCAAAAGTCGCGACTTTACAATTCCGAAATGAAATAAAGCGCCCGGCGCCGTCATGTCCATGCCACCAAGGCAGGGCTTACCCACGGTTTATCGTACACTGACAATCTGTTAAATCGACTGCTAATAGCGGTAAGTTTTTTTTTGTTCGCACTTTGGCCAATTGACAACTGTTAAAAGTAAATTCACATATGTTAGGGCCAGTTTATGAAATGATAATTTCGCTAAGTTGTAAATACTAAACTGCAGTGCTGTCTCCTCGAATTTTTCAGCAAAAAGCGTGACAGAACGTTACTGAAGTAAAACTTTAATAACTAAGTTTGGAGTTTTTTTGTCCATTTTTTCTCCAAAGTTATATAGATTTTGAAATTGATAGTTTGAATTGTAACGTTCATTAAGCCGCAGCTTTTGCGCTTCTTTGAATAAAAACTTTTCATTTCATAACGTTTAAAGTAAATACTGTCATTTTGGCCAAAGTGTGTACAAAAAAAACTTACCGCTATTAGCAGTCGATAGTGAAATTCCCAATTCAGAATATGACCCTTAGTTAAAACTGTTTTTATACGGATTTATGCTCGTTTATTACATTTTTACAATTTTGGTACCAACCACTTTATACATTTCGATAAAGTTATAGCCCGAGAAGACCGTTTCTTCCCTAGAATGACACGCGAGGCAATAGAGATCCGCCGGCATCCAAATTTTAATAGAGATCGTGGTTAGAATATACCGGTAGCATGGGAACCAGTGCTTAAGTCCATGAGACCCCCTTGCTAGAAGTGTGACTATAGAGTTAAAAAATTTAATTTCAATTAATAATCAGTATTTTTAAGTTGATGTAAAATAATTAGTTTATAAATTTAATTTTAACTTCAATTACTAATAATCAATATTGTTGAATTTATATAAAATAATTGGTTTCCCTATTTTGGAACGTAACTTCATAATTAACTTAAATTTTGTAATTTTTGCCGAGGGTAGTAAATTAACCGTTAATGCTTTCTAAAAGACGCCTGTCACCTCAGTCATCCGAGACCACGGCACCTGAAAAAGTGCCGAAATGTCGGAAAATTGTAAAAATGTAATAAACGAGCATAAATCCGTATAAAAACAGTTTTAATTATGTCTAGTGCTCGTGTTAACCTCAGAAAATACTATGGCCCTTAGTGTACGATGAACCGGGGGTTTTGCTTCTAGCATCTATTTTACCCGGCTTTTTAGTGATCGTAAAAGAAAAATAAATACTTTCTAGAGTTGCTTCACTTCAAAACTATAATTACGTAACACAGACGGATTTTAATTTTTTAACCCCTTTTGTGATTTAAATCGACTCTGGCCTCGCTCTACACTTATATAAGCTAGGCAAACGTGCATCAAGGCTGTTACAGTTTTGGCAATCGATCTTTTAAGCGACACATCGACACATAGCTTATGCAAGAGCTCTCGGTGGTTCGCGCGGGTCTACGCATCCTGCCGCTACATAGTTGGTCGATGACTCATACTCATCAAATTGGCTAGAACAAGGAGCTTGATTTAGAAGGGGGAAAAACATTTTTAATACAACATTCCCAGTAATAACACCTATGTAAAGTAACGAGACTAAAAACAACGCAGGGACCAACTTCTGCGAAGTCGCGGGCAAATTTTAAGTACGAAATTTCGGATAATTGACAGTTTTTCACGCAATTAGACCCATAAAAGACAATAAACGACGCAGATAGAGACTGAATTTAGTTTACACTAGTTCAAAGTCACAAAGAAATTAAAATTTATGTAAAAAAGAAAAAATAAATTACCCATTTTATGTTAAGACGTGACTTTGGCAGAATTTGTCGACATCAGTTGGTTGCCGTTTCAACAAGAAATAGAATAGGTTGTGAGTTATGGCACACATCTTGGAGCGCATGCGAGCGAAGTCGTAGGCAAAGCTAGTAATTACGGAGCCCGTCAATCTTGTTTATAGCCACTTCTTTTTTGTCCATTTATGAAAACCCCGATGTTGTCCACAGATGAGCGACTGAGATGGGCGTCATACAGAATACAGATTGGACAATTTTTTATATGTTATTCTATTTTATTCAAAAAACCAACAGCGTTACAGAGTTTCATAACTTAAAGTAATGTATGATAAGTAAGGGCAATTAATTACACGTATTAATTATTTACACGTAATTTTTTTAAACGTTTGGTACTCGACTTAAGCTTAGATTAAACTAACAAGCTTTACCAACTGAAATTTTATTATATATATATATATTTTCGGGTGGACTCAAAGAATAATATACCTATATAAATAAAATAGTATTTATTATGAAGTTATAAAATAAACATACTAATTTCATTGAAATAAGTAATAAAATAGAGTTACTAAGTATATAATATTCAAATGAAAGAAATTCACTGGTTAATAACAGCATATTATAATAAGAAATTTAAGTATTTAAGGATATATCCTTGAATACTAAAATTTCTTAAAAAATACTTAAAAACGTATTTTTTAAATAGAATAAATACTTAAAAAAGTGTTCACTATTCTTCACGCGCCTATATATAGGGGCGTGAAGAATAGTGAACACTTTTTTAAAATATGTACGATCGGAAATTAAGTTATTGGGAAGGAGGGATGCAGCAGGTGAATTGAGTATGTATATTATTGGACATAGTTTTCCTCATGTCTTTGTCTATTATTGATTGATTGATTAGTCTTGCTTGTAAATATTGATAGGTATTTGAATCCTCAGCTCTATTCCAAGCAACTGATAAACTAAACTGATGATCTAAATTGGTTCTCAATGTCTACAGTTGATTAGAAAGCTGTTAGGCAAGTGATTTCATAGACTGTTACATTGGGTAACAGCACTTCAGAAACTTGTGTGCATAATTTTTGTTTATCTCTGAGCTATGAAAGCTTTCATTATGCGGTGTCGTACTTTAAAAGTTTGTATTTAAATGCTTACCGAAAAATTATCAAATTTACATACACATAAATGCAAATCCTCACCAAACTACATAATTTTTTTCTAAACTGTGCATACCAAAATTGATCCATTGTAGATTGTGGAGATTTATCTTATTTGATAAGCATTTATTTATTTTCGTTGAATGTGTGGTAATGCTACTACAAATTCGCATATGTATGTAACTTAGAAAATAAACAAATTCATAGCTACAGGCCTGCATTGGGAAATGAACCTGGGTCTCTCGCTTCGGAGTCAATAGACTTTACCCACCCACTACACTTCTACTCACTGCACCAGGGTAAATCGTAAGGAAACCTGGTTTGCTCCGCCCGTATTGACATTATTGAAAAAAAATAATTTTTGGAGTATTCTAAGTCACATCCTGCTGAGCGAAGCCAGTCAAGTGAAGTTATTTGTGGAGCATTATTAAATATATATAAAGCTACGTGAGATATGTGAGTGAGATATGCGATATACTCACTGATCTAACATCCATACGTTTTCTCGGAAATGGCAAGAGTTGGACGAAAATGATGTATGAGAAAGTTGTAGGGAATGTACGATATACGGCCATCCTATGGAGCCGATTTTTGAATTTCGAACGCGTTCCACTACGCGAGGGTGCTAACTCTGTCGTTTACCGACCGATTTGGATGAAATTTTGATAGAATGGTGTTTTAGTGATCCGATTGAAAAAAAAAATTTTGGTTGTTCGAAATTCAAAATGGCGGCGCAGATATAGCCGACCGAAAAATCGACCTTTGCGCAAAAAAGTCGGCAGCCAACTGGGCATATGCTGGAGATATGCCGTAAGCGGCATCGCGTTTCCAAAGGACCCAGGTATATGAGAAAAATCCGACATCTTGGAATTTCAAGATGGCGGCTGAGATATTGATGATTGAAAATGACAAATTTTTGTATGGAGATTTAGTACTAAAATTGACTCTTCAATAGAGAAATGAGACAAACTTGCGAGGCCGGAGGCCGAGCTTCGCGAAGCGGGCACAAAAAGTTCTGCCGCGGCGAGTCCGAAGGCCGAGCTCCGTTTAAGCCGAGGCCGAAGGCCGAGACCATTCAAATTGCAGCGCACAAGTACCAGCGCAAGAGCAAAAAGGGACAAACTTGCGAGGCCGCAGGCCGAGCTCCGCGGAGCGGGCACGAGAACCCCGCCGCGGCGAGGCCGAAGGCCGAGTTCCGTCTAGGCCGAGGCCGAAGGCCGAGACCGTTCAGGTTACGGCGCACAAGTACCAGCGCAAGAGAAAAAAGAGAGAAACTCGCGAGGCCGGAGGCCGAGCTCCGCGGAGCGGGCACGAGGAACCCCGCCGCGGCGAGGCCGAAGGCCGAGCTCCGTCCAGGCCGAGGCCGAAGGCCAAGACCGTTCAGTTTACGGCGCACAAGTACCAGCGCAAGTGCAAAAATAGACAAACTTGCGAGGCCGGAGGCCGAGCTCCGCGGAGCGGGCACGAGGAACCCCGCCGCGGCGAGGCCGAAGGCCGAGCTCCGTCCAGGCCGAGGCCGAAGGCCGAGACCATACATGTTCCCATGCAACAATTCACTACAATAAGTGTCTAGCGAGGCCCTAGGCCGAGCGCCGCGGAGAGCGTAGCTCGGAGCGGCTGGGGGTTGGCGCGCGTAAGCGCGCAGGGGGCTCGCCCCCTAGTTGTATATATATGCTTATAAGTGTTAAAAAGAATTTCATAAAATGTAACACATATATCAGAAACAAAACAGGAGTTATGGATAATAATACTATCTAAAATAGATCAACTAAAGTGGAGATGGGCTGGACAGATGATATGCAGCACCTGCAAAAACTGGAGCAAAATAGTAACAGACAGGTACCCCAGAGATGACAAAAGAACAAGGGGTAGATAGTGGAAGAGATGGCAAAATAAAATCAAACTAACAGTGGCTCCAAACTACGATGAGTTGCACAGGATCAGAAGGTGGCCTAGAAATTCAGAAACACTAACTCACTCAAGAAGTTGGGGATACAATGGCTAATTGAATTCAATAGAACACTCAGTTTCCAAAGTAATGATTCACTGAGGCGATTGTTTGTCTGTGAAAATTTCTCAGGTCGGACAGTTGCATCGTCAGATGGAAAAGCTACGAAACCCTAATAACATGCACTAAAAAGAATTGTTTCATGATTTTCTAACAGATTTTTATCAAATGTAATGGGACAACCCTGGAAGTAAACCCTTACTAAAAAAAAGAGAATGACATTACTTACATTTCAATACAATGTAAGAGTACTTTAAGATAAAAAAACATGGACCTCGAGACAAACCAGTTATGGTTTTAGGAGGTCCAAATCCACTTAATCTGTATGTATATTATGTACCTACAAATAAATAAATAAATAAATACATATAAATATTATTTATATGTATTTATTTATTTGGTACAAACTAAATAAATAAATAAATACATAATATAAATGAAACCAAAATGAATGAAATCAGACACTTTGGTAAAGAATACCACTGATCACCAAAAAAATTTATCAGTGAAACACACACAATCTCTATTTTTGGTTATTTTGAACTTTGCACCATTGTTGAACTTAATTTGAAGTGGTTTTCCTGACAGATATGGAGTTCGAGTTACACTTGTACCAATCTTTGTTAAAAATTAATAGGTTTGTAGATACCCAGTTAGAGTATTCAAATGTTTTATTTTTTCTTGTCACACCAACAATGAACAGTCCCACCAATCTTACAAACGGTGAAGGAATATATGCACATTGACTTTGTAATTTTTTTGTTGATGTTTTGTTGATTAAGGGGCGTTTAGTTGCCAGATAAGCCTCACATTTAAAACATGCTGAAAGCACAAAGCTCCTAAGGATTGGTCATTTTATAAATGTCATATGAATGCAAATTCTTTATAAATGCAAAATTACTTGTTACACTATAGCTAATGCGGGTACACAAAAAAATTACAGCACATAAGCAACCATCTAGTTGGTGTTTCATACTAATACTAGGTAGGTAGATGTAAATTTATTATATCTCCCAGATGGCAGTTGTGCCAATTTAAGAAGAGCAATGTTGATGTTATTAGAAACACAACTAAAATGCCAGTCAGGTGTTGTAAAAATGCCAAAGTCTAGGCCAATCTGATTCCTGAAATACACATATCACCATGTTATGTGTTTGGCAACACTTCAAGCTTGCTCTAGATCTCAATGACCTGGAGGAAGCTCAAGAAAAAAATATTGTGTTTTTATAAATGTATGAGCATTTATTTGGGATCATCTACTGATTAGTTGTTCTGTAATTCTGTTCGTATTTGAGAACTAGACTCTGATGCTAATGAACTTTAATAGAACCTAAGGCTGACATTCAGAGACGAAAACTAAGCTATAGTGCGTTTACATTAACTTGACGCTTGAGAGAATTGGTAGCACTGAGATGTTTACTGTTACCATGTTAAATAAGAAATCATTCCCATTACTTGGGGAAAATAAAAGGACTGAGGGCTTGTTTTACCATCTTCCGATTAGGTCCAAAAGCTAATTCACATCTCATGTCCTTGTTACCAATTCTCTCACGCATCAAGTTAATGTGAACGCACTGTAAGATCGGTCTCAGAAATGTCAAAATATAAATATTTAGTACGTGATTTTGACATTTCTAAGACCAGTCTTTGCTTAGTTTTTGTCGCTGAATGTCAGCCTAAGAGTGAACTTTATACATGTTTGCTATGAAACTTGTGGATTTAATGCATTTAATTATTATTAATCACTAAATCCAGAAGTTTCTAACACCAATATTTGAATAATGAGTTATCAATTTGAATACAATAGTCAAATATTAAAAATGAAACTTAGTTTGACTGCGTCAAGGTTGAATATAATTGAAAAAATCAAGCTCCACCCATTTGAGCTAACTGGAATATCATTCTATGTATCATTAATGATGTTCCAATGATATTCTATTGTAATATGTATGTATCATGAATTCATGACTGAGTATATGATTATTATTAAAAATCTTTATTGCACAAACAAAACATAATCATATGTGGTACAAAGGCATACCTAATGCTAAGTAATATTTACTAAGCAGCTTTCAGTATGGAATCCAATTAGGTCACTCAAAAAATTCAGGTAAGAAAGTTAGTCCCAAGTGGATTGCATATTGTTTTGGGACTAGAGGCGTTATCAGAATGATGTTGATACATCACACGTGTCAAGTCGGTGCTACGGCGCACATTCCTTTGTTGACTAAAATGACGCACGGCGGCGCTGGCCAGTTGTGCAACACTCACCCTCCACGCGGAAGATCTTGGACTTGATGGCGAAGATGGTGTCTGAGGGCGAGACCGTCATCTCGAACGCCGTGCCCGTCAAAGTCTCCACCAAAACTTCCATCGTGGCCTGGCTCGGGCCATCCTCGAAACCCTTCGGACGGTTCGAGAGTCTTTCGGGACAACCATGATGTGACATTTCACACGAGAGATATTAACAATTCACTACCTACACAGCATCGCTATTCACCAAAATATTGTGAAATAGGCAATTGATTGTACTGAACGGAGGTATCACTTCTCGGGTACACGCAGTCACAAACTTATTTCGTCTAACGGAGACATGGATTGTTCATGTTAGCTACGTTTTTCAGTGGCCAACATTGCGTTACCTCGATACAATGTTAAATTTTTAGGAATCCTACAAATTAGCAACAAAACTACACCAAATCACACCTGAGTCAAAAAATACAATTTTGCTGTGACAGAAAATATTTTTTTCTGATTTGTGAACGAATGAATGAAAGCGAAACGAGAACTATCTTGTCTGTGACATGTCTCGAATACTCAGAACAAATAAAACTTTTGCTCGATGGTCGCGTGACCATCGTTTTTAGGACATTGAAAACAGATATCAAAATATTTCTTTGTGGCAACAATTTTATATAATCGGAAGTTGTGTTGTCTTGTCTTTGGTCTCTCTCTTTTCCGTCTTTCATTTGGGTTGTTGGAGGTTAGAAAATGGTTCGTATTTATATTTATGAAATTAACTCTGTAAAATAGTGAATTGGGGACTCTATTGTTAATAATTTTCAATGAAAGTGATCTTTGCCGTTTAATTTCCGATTGGACTCATAAATCCAGTGATTTCAGAAATCGAGCATCGCCTTTGTGAAGTGAACATGTGGCCACAATGCTTTATGAAATATTGTTTCAGACTCGTAAACGCCGTAACGGAGGGCGGGCCAAGCACGGCCGCGGGCACGTGAAGGCTGTCCGCTGCACCAATTGCGCCCGTTGCGTCCCGAAAGACAAAGCTATCAAAAAGTTTGTGATCAGGAACATCGTCGAAGCTGCCGCCGTGAGAGACATCAACGACGCTTCAGTGTACTCCTGTAAGTTGGATTTCACTATGAAGTGAATGGTTGGTGGATAAACATTGTTCAGACGAGATCAAATCGACTTTTACTAGCGTGCACTCTAATCGTCACTTTACGAGAAGACGTTGAGGTTGACTTGTCGATTCTACTTCGCAGCGGTAGATCGGTGCATTTATATACTTCATACTTCAAAGACTTAACACGTAAAATATCTATGAGATTTCCTTTCCTCTGTATCTGACCACCACCTTTTGTATTTGTTTTCACGTTACCGAGGGTCATATTTCTGGTATAACAGGTTATAATATTCCAATACCAATACCTGGTTCTTGTCTGCTGCGGAGTGAAGGGCATCATGTACTTCAGATCCTGCTTTACAGAATTAACCAGTGAAACGGCTAATTTACTGACGCACACAACATTTTCTTTCCAGCATTCCAGCTCCCCAAGCTATATGCTAAGCTCCACTACTGCGTGTCATGCGCAATCCACAGCAAGGTAGTGCGCAACAGGTCCAAGAAGGACCGCCGCATCCGCACACCGCCCCAGCGGACCTTCCCCCGTGACATGCAGCGTCCCCAGAATGTGCAGCGGAAGTAAATAAGTCAATAAAGTTGTCTAAAAAATCCTATTTCAACTTGTATCATTTCTCTTCTTTGGTTTGTGTTAATTAGATTATTAGGTATAGAAAGAATTTTGCTACGTCTTATACCACTTTGTTTTCATATTGATTTTTATTCAACCAATAGATTTTTATTGTTGATCTAAACCTATCCAATGGTTTTGATAGTATGATGCCAATATCTTCTTGCAAGATGCTTGTACTAGTGTACCATTTACCTTTATTTAATTTTAATACAATTAAAACGCTCATGGCCTAGTCAAGTGATAGGAATCAAGAACAACAGGCGCGGTCAGGTGCAGGATGGGTGACCGTCCCGTGACATTTTTCGCTAGTGGCATTTTTCCGAGCACTTCCGTGCTTCGCAAGGCGCGTTAAGGCGTTGGTGCAGGGTGTCATGTAATAGCCGTTAAGCCTTGTCAGAGGCTGGTCCTCCTCCACCAACCCGGTCTTGGCCCCCGTCGTGGAGTATGGCCTAGTCGTCCTGCGATGCAGAAAGAGATCCGTCCCCCAATAGTGGGGCCATACCTACAAGGGTTGATGTCTAATACAATTTGTAGCAGAAAACTTAAATATATAAAAAAAAACTATTTTTGTTCTTGATTGTACAACAAAAGTGGTGGTAATCTACGCAAAATATTGTAGATAGTAAAAGTTACATAGCTTTGTGCAACTGAACAATCTCTATACACATACCTAGTTTGCTTTAAGCTATTTGTAGCGTAATACGATCTCACTTAAGAAGATTTGTAATAGTTGGCATTGGATTTAGGAACGGTGGTAACGGAGCAGTAGAGCGCCGGTTTGTACGCGAGTTCGAATCCCGGCATGTGCCGATGAAAAGTTTCTAACTATGTGTACCTACAAGTCGCGAAAGTTTAAAATATGTTATTTTCTAAGTTACCTATGTAAATTTGTAGCAAGACCACTTCCTAGAAACGGCGGTGGTAGCGGAGCGGAATGACGTCGACTTCTCAATTAGGAGGTCGTGGGTTCTATTCCCGACATATACCAATGATTTTGTTTCCTAAGTTATGTACAGTGTGAAGTTATAGTAGGTACCGCTTGCTGACATCATAAAACACCGTATGGAAGCCTGAATGTCTGAAATGCTAACGTACCTCAGTGCTTGTTATGGCTACGTACAATGGCCCAACTATGAGGCTAACTGCGGAAATCTCAGATCGAACTACTGGCATTGAATTTATTGAAAAATAATCAAATAAGTATATACCTATAGTAGGCATTGTGCTATCAAACCCTTCAAGTTATGGAAATTAGTTCAAATGTAGAGTGGTAAAAGTAATCTGCACATTCCTCATTGAATCTGCACCCAAAAGTGACCTTTTTTTCATATATTCTATTTGATTGTTCTGTAAGCTTCTCTACAAACCTGACATTGGCAGAATCCTAGTGGTGCCATAAAAAAAAATTGATCTAAAACTTGTACTGAACTGCCGAATAAGTTTTAGTAGACATAGGGCTGGTTTCCGGATTGAGAATTTCATTAAGTAATGTTCTGTCACACTCTTAGTCAGAAATTCGAAGAGACAGCACTAGTTAAGTATTTTACTTAGCAGAATTCTCAATTCAAAAACTGGCCCTTACATACCCTGATCTTTCGATTTTATGGATGGATTATTGCCTGGATGTACAGATATAAATCTTGGTCAGTGTGTGGATGTAACTTGTAGTGCCAAGTGTCTACTATGTCCTAGGGCTCTCATATATTCGAGAAACTGTTGGCAAAGTAAAACCGAGAATAAATTCTTACTACTGATAGAACTGAAGCTGAACTATTCAGATTTAAGACAATCAGCATATAGTGCAACAAGAGAATAAAAAAAAACTGCAAATTGAGCATCTCATACATTTATTAATTAAAATACAGCTACATAATATTACACACCTCTATACATTTAAAAATGGATAAAACAAGCAATACATTTTTAGGAAACTGAATTCTTCAACAATTTCATAAACAAACCAATCAGCTGTTTATGATCTGGTGAAGTTATATTAGAGCTACACACTATAATATGTATAATAAAGTAATAAGAAATGACTGCATTTGCACCTCTTACAGAAATTTTAATAAGGTAGAAATATTATCAGGTCCCAATTTGCGACAATGGTATTTTTATGGTCCCTTGATTCTGTAGATGGTTTGAGGGAACTTGGGCATCACAGGCTTCTGATCTTCATCGAGGGCTTGTTTAAGATTTTTTTCAAAGACTTTCTTGGCGTCACAGAAGCCCTGCTTGGTCTTGCCAAATGAATTTGGTCCTGCAGATGTTGGAGTCTCTCTGAAATTGTGTTTAGTTACTTCTATCAATACAATATAAAACCATCTTCTCAGCTTAATTCACAGGAAGGACTGCCAAAAGGCCAGTGTGTAGCCAACAAGGCTGCAGGTGTCCCCACAATGATTTTCTCTATTTTCTCACATTATTATAGATACCAGTGACTATTTATATTCTGTATTGAACTCTATGTTATATAACATAAAACAATCTAATAGAATTTTTAAATTGCTATACTTATTGGATCATCTTCCTCACCTGCCAATGTTCCTCATCCTCATTCTGGCCTCTGCCGGCATCTCCTCGGGCTCATCTTCATCATCATCATCATTGCTAAATACTGAAGCCACTGTTGGCTTTGGCACCACAGTGCTGATTTTTGCTGCTCCCCCAATGTTCATTTTTATTGGTGCCACCTGGTAAGAGGGAAATGTTGCGGTGAAAGAAATTTCTTTCACAATAAATATATTATGACATGTATAAAGAGCATTTGATGTGTCTATGGTTATTTTTCAGGGTTCTTTAAATGCAATGGTTTGCAGTAACCCAAAATCCTGGTGTGGGCAATAATAGACTACTCTGTGGTGGATACAGCCCCTCTCCAATGGTAGAAATCAAACCTTTGGCTTGGAGAATCCTATGGAGATCTTCGTTATGCGAGGTGGTGGTGGTGGAGCTGGCACTTCCTCATCTGAATGATCTCTCTCGGGTCGTGCCCTCTGTGCTTCATCTGCAAAAACAGTTGCACATCAAGGCAGGTACACACAAATCTTTATCACTGTAAAGTTCTTACATCTTACAATAACGATAGTTTTTGACAGTCGAGCGATAGTTTTAGTTATAATGTGCTTACACGATCAGAAACAATGATTCGGGCGATATACTGAGGATTCGGGCGATATAGGCTTCGGGCCGAACTTACGTAAGTGCATTTAAAATCTACCCACCCTCGTGGATGAAAAAACTGTACAAATATTAATTATGTAGTGTTTTGCAAGACTTACCATGGTCATCTAAGTTCCTTCGCCTACCAGGAGAGTACTGGCTACTTCTAGATTCTGGAGAGTAATGTCTTCTGGGTGAACGGGACCTCGACTTGGTAGATTGTCTGCCACTGCCCTCGCCATGTCTGTGTCTCTGATCGCGTTCCGCCGTCCTCCTAGAATCATCACGCGCGGATCGAGACGACCCTGCCAATGCGAAAACACTGGCAAAGATAAATAAAGTATAGATTTGATCCGACTAAATCTAAAAAGGGTACTTCTTTGCCGTTGTTATTGTCTGATGCTGAAAAAAAGTTACTACTATGAGAAACAAGCGCCTATTTTTCAATCCGAATACCTTTATCGTAGTTGTAGTTTCTGTTGCTCATTGTTACAGGTGGTATATGTATTTTTTTATCTGTAAATCAACAATTTTCAACGAAAAAATCGTGTTGTTGGTTCAACCATTTTTTTTTGCGTTTAGCTCGTTTGTTTGCCTTGGCTTATCATAAAATAATTTTAATCCCATATCTTAATCCAACATTTTTCTTAGTACCTACATTGTTTGAAGTTTTGTTCTAATTATTAATGCAAAAATCCAAAACGAATGGACAAAACAGACGAAACTTAAAAAAAATATGATTCAGTAAAGAAAGCGTTTTGTTTCTGCTACTACAGTAGGGGAATGCAACCAGTATTAACCAACCAACGCAAAATGTCGTGTTGAACAGCTCCTATCTCTTTTCCACTAAATATTAAGGGTCATTTACTCTTTCAAATCAGTTGATTTGACAGCTTCGTTTCAATTTCTACAGGTAGTTTCTTCAATCGAAACTTTTGTTTTTAGGTTAGGTGATTCTGTAACAGATTTTGAAATGGTTACTCCTTAAAATCATCTTATTTGTGAGTTATAAAAGACACAACATGTCTTGGTTTCACCGTGCGCAACGTCTCTTGAAGTTGTTAAACCATAGTTCCTACAAAAGATGCGATTGTTCGACCGATACGAATCGCTTGGTGAATTTGAAGAATAAAGTGCAGAAGGGACCTGGGTTGAAGGAATTTATTACGGAGTCATCTTCTCCTTTATCTGTAGATCCTCCAAACATACCATACATACAAAGCAGCGTATCGAATGTGAGGAAACAGAAAGTTTTCTTTGATGTTTATGGCTGTCAAATGAACTTGAGTGATACAGAAATTGTGTGGTCTATACTGAAGAAAGAAGGGTTTGAGAAGACTGAAGTTGAAGATGAGGCTGATATCTTTTTGGTCATGACGTGTGCCATAAGGGAAGGAGCAGAGAGCAAGATCTGGCATCGCTTAGATCATTTACGAGGGTTCAAAAGACGGAGAGCTGTTTCAAAGCTCAAAGATAGACCATTGAAGATTGGCATTTTGGGATGCATGGCTGAAAGACTCAAAGAAAAGCTGATAGAAAAAGAAAAGTCAGTAGACATTGGTAAGTTACCTAAAAATCAATATTGTGTTTTTACAAATCTAAACAAGCTAAGTTAAGGGTTAAATTTCCAGTGGCAGGACCAGATAGCTACAGGGACCTGCCTCGTTTATTAGCTCTGACAGAGAGTGGCCAAACTGCAGTCAATGTGTTGCTGTCTCTTGATGAAACCTATGCAGATGTGGTGCCTGTCAGACTGAACCAAGACAATGTTACTGCTTTCATGTGAGTAGAATGACAATATATTTGGTTCCACAGAAGAGTTAGTACAAATGCAATGAAAAGTCCATTTTGACACTCGGTTAAATTTCGGCGCAATATTGCCTTCAATGTCATCGCTCCAATGATATTGAAATAATTGCGAATAATAGCTATGATTCGACAAACATTTTCAATGCGATTGACCTACCAACGACTTTGTGAATGGGTGAAGTAGTTCAATTTTCCATGCTTTTCAATGGCGTTAATTCAATGTGAGGCGGTGGTAGCTCAGTGGGTAGAACAATAGACTCGCAAGCGAGAGACCCAGGTTCGACCCCCCAGTGCGGGCATGTACTAATGACCTAATGACTTTGTTTAATTTCAAAGTTGCGTACATTTGCGAATTTGTAGACGCAATACGACGCGCTAATGGCGGAGGAAATCATCGTGAGGAAACCCGCGACTTGTTTGGCTCCGCACGTATTGACAAGTCTTTCCTGTGGGCTAGGCCGACTCAGCTGTCAGGATGATAAAGGTGCTGAGCAATCCTACACCATCTAAAGCCATGTCCCAGGCACTCCATCCAAAGGTTGTCTGGAAGAGATAGCTCTTAGCGATAAGACCGCCAATTGTATAACATTACATATATTACACTATTTTTATTTTTTTAATGCACTAACCCGTGCGGGTTCGAATCCCGGCCTGGGTGAAATTTTTAGCCTCTAAATAGGTTTTTTAATTTGTTACTTAGCACGGGTTAGTGCATTAAAAAAATAAAAATAGTGTAATCATGTGGGTACAGTGATATCGTTCCGATGTTAAACCTAACTGCAAAGTAGGTAGTCGGGGCTGTAAGTAATGCAATTTGCTTAAGTCAGATGTCGCTGCCTGTACGTAATACAGAGAATATTGTAAAGAGGTTCGAAATTTCACTGATGCCGAGAGTCGCCCATTGGCTCAATTGGTAGAGCGCTGGTACGGATAGCCAGAGGTTGCGGGTTCGAATCCCGGCATGGGTGAAATTTTTAGCCTCTAAATAGGTTTTTAAATTACATATATCATAAATTCAATGCATATATTTAAGAAATCATGGTTATATCCTTTTTTCTGGCTGTGCAATAAAGTGTTCTCTATCTATCTATCTACACCATCCGAGTGGCCCCTTCACCCATCTAGTGTGAGTGAAGTTGCCACTGGACGTTGTATAAATAATAATAATAATAAATAATAAATATTCATGGACATAGGTATTACACAGATCTCGTTAGCCCTAAACTAAGTACAACTGAATGACTTGTGTTATAGGTGCTAACTCAACGATAGATTTAATACAATAAATACATAGATAACATCCAAGACCCGAGACAAACTAGAAAAGTTCATTTCCTAGTTTGACCCGGCCGGGGATCGAACCCGAGACCTTCGGTTTTACAGTCAGCGTGCCAAACCGCTGCGCCACCGAGGCCGTCATCTCATTCATCATTCAAAAATCATCTCATTACGTAGATGAAAGTGTCAACTTCAATGTGATTTTACCGTGTGATATGGCGCTAAGAAGAGCATTGTATTTCAGTTCCATAATGCGGGGATGTGACAACATGTGCACGTACTGCGTAGTCCCGTTCACGCGCGGCCGCGAGCGCTCGCGCCCCGTCGCCACTATCGTGGACGAGGTGCGCCACTTGGCCGAACAGGTTAGTTATTGTATAGTAACCAAGTGACTAGCTGACTCGGCAGACGTTGTTTTGCCATATTAACTAGCCCACGACCTACTGTCAACCCTATAATAAAGTAAACACTAAAATATTCATGAAAATCAGTGAAGCCGTTTCGGAGGAGTTGTATTTATTACATGACGCAGTGTTTGTTTTAACAAACACTGCGTCATTTACATTTTTTAGTAATTACATATTTGCAAGATTATTTTAAAGTTAATAAAACAAATTTTTAAGTAGTAGTATACTTTTAAGTAGCAATTAATTTTTTATTATTGAAATAAATAAGTCATAATAAACGCTAACATTGAAGGAAAACATCGTGAGGAAACTCGCGGCTTGGTCGGCTCCGCACGTATTGACTAGTCTTTCCTGTGGACTAGGCCGACTAAGCTGTCAGGATGGTATAGGTGCTGGGCAAGCCTACACCATCTATAAAACCATATCCCAGGCACTACAGCGTCGGAGTGGTCCCTTCACCCATCTAGTGTGAGTGAAGATGCCACTGGACGCTGTATAGATCATCTCATTAAGTAGATGCAAAAAGGCCAATATTATATAATAAACCATATTTTCAAAGGTAGTGTCTTATCATTGCAGACCCCAATCTTTAAGGGGTCAAATATTAGCATCATCTCCTCATTTTATCCAAATGTATTTAAATATTTGGAAATGTATAATAGTTTTCCCTTGTCTGAAATATTGAAAGAAGTTGTACAACCAGACCATAAACAGATGTGCCACGACCCCTCGCCCTAGTATTTAATATATTAACATACGTGACTCTATCGTTAGTACTGATTCAGTAAACTGTGTTAAAAATACCCTATATCCCGGCCAGTGCTTGCCCGGGTAGACCCAGGTCAACACCATTAGAGCCACTACCTTTTGGCTCATAATTTTAATATCATAACCTAAGTTTAAGTTTTAGTTCGTTCTAAGTTGTATTTTGATAAGGCAATCATCATTATCATTATCTACCCATTATATCCCCACCGAGGGGCACGGGTCTCTTCCCTGAGGAAGGTATAGGCCATACTCCACCACGGGGGCCAAGCCCGGATTGGTGGAGGCTTGCAAGACTAGTGGCTGATCTTACTGTCAGAAATTTTCAAGCGTTCCTAAGACCTCTGACTTCGCTTAACGACTGCCATGTATCGACAGCAGCCGTCACCACCTGCTTAACGTTCCTTGCGGTGCACGGAATCGCTCGGAAAAATGCCACTAGCGTTAGTCATAGAAGTTTGCCCATCCATGCACAGAACGCGCCCTATATTGCTTAACCTTCGCGATCGTTTAAGATCACTCAGGCAGCCGGGGCTTTGAGCGATTCGATAATGCAATAAATACTCATTTGTAACTTATGCTTAAATGCTCTCCCACTGAACCCTTGAACCTCCCCAGGGCGTGAAAGAAGTGACTCTTCTCGGGCAAAACGTGAACAGCTACCGCGATACTAGTGAACCCGCGGAGGCGTCGGCCACCCGGCTGGCGCGCGGCTTCCGCACCGTCTACCGCAGCAAGGCGGGCGGGCTGCGGTTCGCCGACCTGCTGGCCCAGGTCGCTGAAGTCGACCCCGAGATGCGGATCCGGTTCACCGCTGCTCACCCGAAGGATTTCCCTGATGAGGTAGCTAAACAAAGTCAACATCGACTTTTTGGTACTAGTCTGAGTGAGGCGTGGTGTGCGTTGACTCAAATTGCTCTTTGGTAACTGATATGCATAATCTAAAACTATATGTTTTTTTTAAACTTGGGTATTGAATGCAAATTGAAAAAAAATTCACTAATAGAGACTTTTTTTTAAGTAAGACAGGTTACACTTGATCCCAGTCACCCCTGATGGTAAGCGAAGAGGGGTCTACGATGTTACGCTTACCTGTGGAATGCCGGTTAACTCTACTTTAAGACGCCCAGGTTATATGTCTCCGGAAAGACAAACAATGGCGGCGTGTTTTACAACTTTGCCTAATTAAAGTAGGTATGCACTTTAATTAGTCTCTATTTGTGAAAAATTGTAATTAGCGTTTCCTTTAATTGTGTATTATGATCAGGTGTTAAGCTTAGCAGTAAGTTTTCCTTAAGAATAAAAATAAAAAGAACTTCCACATAACACCATCAACAAAATAGACACTAGTCAAATCCGATGTCCAACTTTACCTTTTCGATCGATATCAACCCTTGTATGTCCCCACTGTAAGGGCGCAGGTCTCTTCCTGCATCGCAGGAAGGTTAGGCCATACTCCACTACGGGGGCCAAGTCCGGGTGGGTGGAGGATTGTAAGACAGTGGCGGGCCTTACGGTCAGAAGTTATTTATTTATTTAACATAATAAGTTGAGAGCATGCCCCTGACATGGCTTAACGACTGTCATGCCATGACATGACAGACGGCACCAACGGCGTGGCGTGCCTTGCGAAACACGGAAGCGCTCGGAAAAATGACACTTGCAGCAGTCGTGGACGGTCAACCGTCGTGCACCTGATGTCGTCTCTTGTTGCTTAACTCAAGTGAAGAAGAAGAAGAACTTGGTGATAGATTCCAATCACTCGGCTCGACTAGGCCACAAGCTTTATCTTAGTTCGTACGATCTTATCAGCAATCCATATTATATCCTGTGTTGTTTTAAATAAATATATTGTTTACTCTAAGAGACATCATGAATTTGGGGTGGTTTGGAAGACAGCAAAATGAACGTGCCTTAAAAATAGGTAACGAAACTATTGCTTTTCAAAATGATTTCGACGCAAAGTCGTTTCTTTCATAAACCAGGTGGGAGAGCAGAGTAAACTAGCTAGACAAACATAAAATTTGTATGGCCAGGTCCTCCAGGTCATCTCAGAACGGTCAAACATCTGCAAACTGCTACACCTGCCGGCGCAGTCGGGCTCCAGCGCGGTGCTGCAGCGGATGCGCCGCGGGTACTCGCGGGACGCCTATCTGGAGCTCGTGGCTCATGTGCGCAGGACCATACCCGGAGGTGAGGCTTGTCAGGCGGTGGACCGTGAACCATACTAGGAAGTGAGGTTTCCGAGCCAGATACTCATATACCACACTATTATGAGAGGCTTCGCAAGCAGTTAGATCATACAGGGAGGGCGAGGCTTCTTACATTACGCCACTTGGTGTCGGTGCACGTAATGCAAACAAGACTTCTTCTTCTTCTTCTTCAGGTTGTATGAATCCACTGCTGGACATAGCCCTCCCCTAATGATAATTTCACCAAACTGCGATCCCCAACCCGCATGCCTAGCGTGGGGATTATGGGCATTACCCCTCTATGATGGCACAACCAGACAAGACTTACTTGCATAATAAACTGAAGGGTTAACATACCTCAGCGCTTGAAAAAAAAATATTAACGGAAATCTCAGGTCTTAACTAACTAAGCCAGTAGTATTATGTAGTCATTGTTGGCCTCCTAAAGCTTCTTTCTGTTGCTTCTCACCTTACCGTTATGTAAGGTGTTACATATTGACATTTATAGTACAGTGTAATTGTACTAGTAAACGGCATAGCAACTTAGTACATAGAGTAAAACTATAAGTAATCATTAAACTTGTTAACCGTAATTAATTTACAATTACAAGTGTGGCAATTTCTTATAATACAAGTCCTAACATATTTTTTTTTAATGTGCCATTAATAGAAATGTTTGAAACCGTGTCCAGACATTCCGTCACTCTAATTGTACGCTGATAACAGTGGAACATGTAGATCCGAAGTTATTTTATTTAATATCAAAACTGTATGCTTGTATTTTCACTGACACATGTTTTAGCAAATAAATAAATCTTTATCTTTAATACTATTTTTCCGTAGTTGGTCTGTCCACGGATATGATCTGCGGGTTCTGTGGCGAGACGGACGCGGAGTTTGAAGAGACCCTCACGCTGATGGATCAAGTGGACTACCATATTGCGTTCCTCTTCCCTTACAGCATGCGAGAGGTATGTCACTACAATTCACATAAAACAATTATTTAGCTTTTAATGATTTGTGATGCTTACTCTTATCTCTCAGCAATCCGCTATTTGGCTCTCTTTTCAAATAAGTCTTAAACGGTAAATAACTCTTCCATTAGACCAAAAATAGTATATTTTTTGAGGACCTCAAAGCAACATAAAAATATATTTTAAAAATTGATATTAAAAATTGACCAAAAACGCGGTCAGCCATTTTTGTCTATGGTTTAAAGTCCAAAAAATTCTAAACAAAGTTTGACTGATTCAATATACTGTAAGTGATCTCTGAGCATATTGAAATAACAGCAACGCAACCATGATTTCATCGAATTTACATCCAAAATATACCAATTATCATAATTGCATTGTTCGAGAATGAAAAAACACGTCAATAAAGCCCCGGGAAGTTGTGGATTCGTGTACCCAGTGAAATTAACATTCGAAAAACTTGGCTCAAACTTACCAAAAGAGACCCCGACTCTTTATCAATTCAAACTCTGGTGTTATGTGAAGATCACTTTGATGTAAGTCCTATAATACTCAATGTCCACTGGCTCTGGCTGAAAGAGGTTTGTTTACATACTTTAGATGGTTTCAAGATGGCGGATAGTGTTTTTGCCGTTACGAATTAAACGAGGAAAAAAATTTTTTACTTTGCAAATTTTGCAACCATCCTGCATACTTACTTAGCAAAATCAATATATTTCGGTTTCTTACGTTAAATACTACAGAAAATATTCATTTATCGCGTCAAATTTGATACGTGTCAAATAGCGGATTCTGCATTTGGGTGGTCTAAGCACTGTTCATGATTTAAAAACCTATTTAGAGGCTAAAAATTTCACCCATGCCGGGATTCGAACCCGCGACCTCTGGCTATCCGTGCCAGCGCTCTTCCAATTGAGCTAATGGGCGACTCACCGGCATCAGTGAAATTTCGAACCTCTTTACACTATTCTCTGTATTACGTACAGGCAGCGACATCTGGCTTAAGTAAATTGCATCATTTACAGCAACTGTTCATGATACCTGTCGCCAAGGAAATAATTGAACCCAAACGGCATTGACTGGCATGTGTTGCTCAGAGCAATTGCATCGACTTTTAGCCATCTGAATAAACGAAAGACCATAAATGTATGTATTTGTCTATACTTTTATTGCACTTACATTTTAAGAATAAAATCGTACAACGCGGCGGACTTAATGCCATAAGCATTTTCTACCAGTCTACCGCAGAACCTAACCATGCATAGAAACAAAACTTACGCCTGTATCCCGGTGAGAAAAGCATCGGAGACAGGCGAGCGTGTATGCAGTGACTTATGAAATTTTGTATAGAATCAGGCGTTACTTTGCGGAAATCCATAATAGCATTAAAAAGTTCGAATTACTTTGCTAAATTCCACCAAAAATCCCACAAGCACCATGCGGTTAGTTAATGCACCGCCCTCCCACTTTTTCAAGCAGAAGCAAGCTAACCGCATGATGCTTGTGAGATTTTTGGCGGAATTTAGCAAAGTAATTTAAACTTTTTAATGCTATTATGAAATGTTGATGAAACGTCATTACCTTTTTAATTCGCAAACAAAATTCTTTCTTCTATGAGTTCCAAGTGATCGGCAGGCTCACTAGCCTCCAGTTTCAAGCTGACATGCTTCTCCACATACTGTATCGCGTTACTTAGATCTTTCTTTTTCCCACCACCAGAAAACCACCGCCCACCGTCGCTACCAGGACGACGTACCCGACGAGGTGAAGAAACACCGTCATAACCTCATGATCGCCCTCTACCGGCGCAAGTGCCAAGCGCTGAACGAGGCAGAGATCGGCAACACACACTTGGTCCTCGTCGAAGGGACGGTGAAGCGCACAGGACAGATTGTAGGCCGTAACGAGCTGTACCTAAAGGTGGTTTTTGACCAAACCGAGGTGCCCACCGAAGACGGGGGAAGAAGGCTGGTGAAGCCTGGCGACTATGTTGCCGTGAACATTGTCGGAGCGAAGAGTTCTGTGCTGAGTGGCGTGCCGCTGTTCCATACTAGTGTTAGGGAGTTCTACAGAGAGAGGAGGTGGGGTGACCATGCTGTGAAGTTATGAGGAAAGATTTGTGAGTAAATTGCGACGTACATGAATATGAAACATATATTAGTGGACAACCAACAGCGAGCTTACGTTACTTTACGGTCGAATCTCCAACTGTTGTCGTCTGTACGTCGTATGTATTCATCATTCACTACGCAAATAATGCCAATCCTTTTCATCTTTTTCCCTACTTGATGGAAACTGGGAAAATGTTGCGAAGCGCAGAAAAGCGCGTAAAAATGATGGGACGAGGCCTTGTAGTCCTTGCGTAAAACAATCAGTAATTTAATTCAGGTTTGTTCTACATGTGAATAAACCGTCGATAGACATCATTAAAAATGCAGGAAGAAATGTCTTATTTGTTTAATCGTCCTTGTACATCAATTTAATTATTTCTTGACTTTCATAGTAATAGAAAAAAGTGTTTACTCCCAGACCAAATTTAATGAAACGAACGATTGTTGTAATAATAAAATTGAATACACTATTTTTATTTTTTTTTAATGCACTAACCCGTGCTAAGGAACAAATTTAAAAACCTATTTAGAGGCTAAAAATTTCACCCATGCCGGGATTCGAACCCGCAACCTCTGGCTATCCGTACCAGCGCTCTACCAATTGAGCCAATGGGCGACTCACGGCATCAGTGAAATTTCGAACCTCTTTACAATATTCTCTGTATTACGTACAGGCAGCGACATCTGACTTAAGCAAATTGCATTACTTAGAGCCCCGACCACCTACTTTGCAGTTAGGTTTTAACATCGGAACGATATCACTGTACCCACATGATTACACTATTTTTATTTTTTTTAATGCACTAACCCGTGCTAAGGAACAAATTTAAAAACCTATTTAGAGGCTAAAAATTTCACCCATGCCGGGATTCGAACCCGCAACCTCTGGCTATCCGTACCAGCGCTCTACCAATTGAGCCAATGGGCGACTCACGGCATCAGTGAAATTTCGAACCTCTTTACAATATTCTCTGTATTACGTCGCTGCCTGTACGTAATACAGAGAATATTGTAAAGAGGTTCGAAATTTCACTGATGCCGTGAGTCGCCCATTGGCTCAATTGGTAGAGCGCTGGTACGGATAGCCAGAGGTTGCGGGTTCGAATCCCGGCATGGGTGAAATTTTTAGCCTCTAAATAGGTTTTTAAATTTGTTCCTTAGCACGGGTTAGTGCATTAAAAAAATAAAAATAGTGTAATCATGTGGGTACAGTGATATCGTTCCGATGTTAAAACCTAACTGCAAAGTAGGTGGTCGGGGCTCTAAGTAATGCAATTTGCTTAAGTCAGATGTCGCTGCCTGTACGTAATACAGAGAATATTGTAAAGAGGTTCGAAATTTCACTGATGCCGTGAGTCGCCCATTGGCTCAATTGGTAGAGCGCTGGTACGGATAGCCAGAGGTTGCGGGTTCGAATCCCGGCATGGGTGAAATTTTTAGCCTCTAAATAGGTTTTTAAATAAAATTGAAGTTTTAGTTATACTAGTTAAAGGATTAAAATGAAACAATGGAACTAGTCGGTGACACGTGATGTGCAGTTTTTTAATTTAAAAATACAAAAATATTTATTTAAATCGACATTTTGAAACAAACAGCAATCAATAAATTATTAAATCATTGTACACTTTCATTGACATAAAACTAGTAACTTTCGTTGGGCCACCAAGGAAACCAACTTCTGATGAAGTCTCTCTATACAGGGTTAACAAAATCCCCGTATTTATAGCGAAAGCGAAGGGCTCTTACACGTTTGTACCGATAAATTTTAATCATGCCTATTTATTTTTTTTGTTTTATATATTTAATATTTTATTGTGCAACAAACAACTTTTACTCTTATAAAAATATCTAAATATTGATTCACTGTTGCGTTTAAAGATACCACCTGCTGTACTAGGATATGTGGAACAGTTAACCTAATTGATCATTTTGACCGTTTTTCACTTACTAAAAGTTGTTTGTATTGGCAAGTAGAACCTTCCACTTTTGGATATTGCACTCTGTATAGTTAATCCTAAGGTTCAGAAGTCGGGTTACCTGGCGACCCCATGTTTAAAATATACTAAATAAACCAAATCTTACGCAAGTAAACAAGTTATTTCTATTCTTGAACACCAACAAAATCCGTACATGGCATACTTTATTTCTTATTTAATACTTTTCAATTTTGCGTTAGAAAAGTTATTTTCCTTCGGTGCTCTTTCGTGCATTACCTCCCGATCTAAATTAATATTAAAGTTAAGTTACTTCTGTGTTTTGTACCATAAATTATATCAAGTGGTGGTATGGCTTACTTCTTCGAAATCCCTACTCTTTTGGTAGATCCCATAAAGTTAAAATTTTAAATATCTACGAGACACCTATTTTACGCGCACAAAATACTTGTCGATTTCAATGGTGTAACTGTCAAGTTGCATATTTATTGCTATCGCATACTTTTGGATTCAGACAGGATTTGGTGCGACAACTAAGCCTCTGATAAGATCGAAGGTAGCTGATGGGGCCAGACCATGCACAGACCATGGCAGGGTAGGTAGTAGTGATAATATTATTGTGACGACTTATCTATCGCTTCCATACGCATGAATCACCACATGAACATGTAATGTCGATGCAGTCAACCAACCGTCTTTAATATGACTTAGATCTGCAGTCCCACATAATTTACACTGAGTATTGCCTCTTACAACTATACTAAACTAGAAGCACCCACGTGGGCTCCTATGGGCTTCCCGTTAGGCAAGATATGAACGCGTTGTCCTGAAAGGTTGTCATCCACGTGGCCTGAAAGACTCGGGGAAGGGCCCTGGGAACTCCCGTAGACCTTTGTGCTGTATCCAGAGTCATTGTGCGACTCTCTGTCCGCTTGACTCTGCGCATCGGTCAGATGAGTGTTAATAGCCAGCGACTGGAGTCGACTGTGCAGTAGATTATGGTCCGGGACAGGCTTCCTCACTCCTCCTCCGTAGTTTGGGAACACTGGTTGATGGTTATCGTAGAAATTGTCACGAAAGTGATCGTTTTGGTTTGAGATTTCCACTTCAGTGTTCTGGTCCAGATGCTCGCTGTAACAGTGCGGTATGCGCTCCATTTCTCTCATGATGTGGTCTTGCATCATAGCGTCGAAGACACCCGTTTGGTTATGGTAGGTGGGCAGGGGGTTCCGATTTCTGCCCCCTTGGGGCAAGCCGGGTTCCGCGGGATACTGCTGGGAATACTGAGGCGTTGGTAACCCGTTCTCGATCATGTTGTACGGCAGCTGATGATGCACTTGCCTGTTTGGGATCTCGTGGAAGTACGCGTCCTTCGGGATCAGAGACCGTAAGTCGTGCGGGTAAGGGGGGTTTTGATTCGGAGGCACTTGCGGCGCCGGCGAAGGGGAGTTATTTGACATGGGTTCGTAGTTAGGCAAAGGTAGCGTTTGGAGTAAATTTGTGTTTCTCATCGGACCTGGTTCATTGGAGGTGCGAATCGGGTTGTCTTCTTCATCGCTGCTTTCGGAGTTGTTGCCGTTGTCTTTAGCTGGTGCCTGAAAGGTTTTTCTCGTTGGAAACGGGATCAGATTGTGCAGGCTGAAGCGCTTGCTCTTCGGTGGTTTATCCTTCAGTACTGGCGCAGGTCTTTGAGGCTGCTGGGGCATTTTTAAAATGCTCGCAGTCGGCTGTATGTTAGCCGGTACTATAGGTGTTTCGTAATCCTCAGTGGGCACGGGTTTTCTTGGTAACGGTAGTGGTTCGGGCGATGTACAACGCTGTTGCTCCTCCACCTGCGCTACTAATTCTTGCACAGATTTTCTTGGCTCTCCGTGAGTTTTGTTATAGTTACCCTGCTTAGGAAACTTTACATATCCGTCCTGTGAGATGTCTAGTGACTTGTTGCTTCGCGATATGGCTTCTGTCATTTCTTTCTCTAGGACTCTTTTCCGAATATCATCTGCAGTTTTTTGTAGTACCTGACTTTTCCACAGCGGGATGGCACCGCTTGTAGTTTTTGGGCTATTTCTGATGTTACTTTTAGGTCTATCTCCTTCTGAATCGCTGGCCTTAAACTCCCTATTGCTACTGCTAGGTGACTTAGTGTTAGACCTCCGACTAGTACAACCTAGTCTTTCGGTATACTCCGGAAATTCTACCGGAATCGGTGATTGGGATACGGATATCCTGTTTGATTTTACGTGGATTTCTGCTATGACATTCTGTAGGTGACTTTCTTCTGGACATCTATGTACTGATTGGTGAGGAGAACGGTTACTAAGGCCAGAGTCCAGCTGGTCACTGCTCTTGGAGTTTTTTAACAGGTACTGTCTTCTTGGGCTCGGCGATCTGTCTAGAACTTCCGAGCTTTTGGATGTTGGTTTAGTTTCATGTAGGTCTTTGGAGTTTGTCGCGTAATGCTCGGAATTTCTGTTAAAACTCTGTATAATTTTATTTACTTTATTCCATTCATCCGTATGGGCATCTAGGATGTCAAGACTTTTGCTGCGTTTCAACGGTGGGATGTCTAGAGAGCCTTTGGGACTGAAATCGAGCTTTTTCACCCGTTCCGAAGCCCTGTACATCATACCTCTTGTCAGCCATTGCTCCAAGTGCTGATGCCTTTCTTTGCACATAGCTCTCTCGGCTGCTACAAATCTAGTCAGCTCTGATATTTGCCCTTGGGTCTTCATTTCCAAATCCGTTACTTTCTGATCTAGTCTATCGTGAGCGCGATCGATTTGGCGTTTGGTGTCCTTCTTGCCTTCATTCATTTTATCTTCCATGTGTTTAAAGAAAGGTGCACAGTAACACGTATATCCAGCGCCTATGGGACCTTTCTTTATGTTTCCGGCCAAGTCTAGATAGTACTGCTCGCCTTTTTGTAAAGGTTCGGTGGGAAGCGAGCTGAGTTTAGGCTTGGGGAAATACTTCGGGTCAGGATAGTAATGGCACCCGTACGGAGACCACTGCACTGGGGGTGGTGTATCAAAAGTTACGTTTTTCTTCTTCTTGCCTTTATCTTTGGGCTTCTTTGCCGCATCTGGCTCGTCAATCGGCTTTTCTTTGCTTTTGTCCCGTTTTTCCTTCTTTTTGGGCTGTTTCGCGACTGGCGTGTTTAGGATGCTGATGATTTCGTTCAGGTTTTTTCTTGTGGCGATGTCTCGAGCTGTTTCGCCTTGGTGGTTTTTGAGTGCTTTATCGCAGCCTGCTTCGAGGAGGATGCGAGTTAGCTTACGCCGACCCATAGCCGCGGCGATGTGGAGGGCGGTGTCCCCGTTCTTGTTCTGCTCGGAGACTCGGCACTGCGCGGAGATGAGGATCCGGGTGACGCCGGCGTGCCCGTAGCGTGCAGCCGTGTGCAGGGATGTGTCGCCATACTGGAAAGAAGGACGATATTTATGCTGAGACCCTCATTCGGTAGTAGTTTCCCATTTTTTTCCTGTAGCAGGCATACACTCTTCTTTTGTCGTCTCTTCTGTAAATCAGCCAGCCTAACCAGCGTTTTGCCTGCGTTTGCCATAGATATTTCACTTTTTTTACGTGTAGGTCAGTCTTGTTAACTATTACTTACATTGTTCTGCAAATCCGGAGGTGCGCCGTTGAGCAGCAGCTCCCTGCAGGACTGGTTGTGTCCGTTCTGGCAGGCCAGGTGTAGCGGGGCAAAGCCGCCGGCGTTGCGCGCCCGCAGCTCGGCGCCCGCCGCCGCCAGCAGCGCGCAGCAGCGCGAGTAGCCCTTCCATGCCGCCTCGTGTGCAGCCGTGTTGCCGTGCTGGGGAAGGGAGATGAAACTTGTGTAATGTTTGTGGAATTTCTATATTGTCAGGTTTGCAGTCCTTACCGCCAAATCCATGTGGAATCAGACTGATAAATTCATGTGGAATGGAAAATTCATGTGGAATCAGACTGATAATAAAGATGGATTTAAGTAATATAAATAGCGATGATAGCTCAATGAATTGCTTCATATTTGTGAAGTCTCCGGTTCGAATTATGACGTTGTTTTTGGAAGTTTATAACTTTTTACGTACCACTAGCTCAGAATATTCACATGACTCAAACCTTAAAGCGTAATGGCTACGCTGTAGGTACACGTGATTAGTGAGCCCATACTCTCTGAGACTATGACCTTGCCCCTTCCTTGATTATTTTTCTATTTTACGATACACACGTTGAGCTGTCTCTACGCGGCATAAACCAGAACCTTCATAGTACTCACCAGCAAGTCCTGCTTGTTGGGATCGGCTCCCTGCTGAAGCAGCAGCTCCACCGCTGGCACGTGTCCGTCTGCCGCCGCTCGTTGCAGCGCGCTGCACCCATTCTGGAACAGAGAATAAGAGTAGAGTGTAATAAATATGTACGCCTATGTACGGCAGGTCATGGTTCCTCCTGGTTTAAGAGATAGACTAAAATTTTATGTTAACATTCCTTAGTGCTTGAAATTGCTAATCCGCGATGACCACGCATGGTGATTAGCCCATAAAATTGACCGTCGAAATCTGTGCATGTTCAATGCAAATGCTATCTTAGTAGAATGTAAAGGTCAACCTGTGCCACACTGATATTGATAGGAAAGTAGAATTTGACCGTTTGGGCGTTTGCCTCACCTTTTGGATGCGGCTGCGTCTCTTTTTGGCCGCAAAATTTTCAAACTTGTGCAGTTGACAGCAAGGTATACCAAAGTCAAGTTTAAGTTTATACCATCTTAACGTCAATACATAAACTCACGCCTGTTCAAGACAAATAGTCATAGGCTCCGTATAAGCCTGATATAGTTACACAATGTTTTGTTCACGTCATTTGAATGTAATTTTCAGTTGAAAGAAAAGAGACAAAACACTGCATAGTTATACAATACTAACACCAAGTTTATTAGTAAGGCTTTTATAGAATAAGCCCATCCTTAATTTTTGGAAGCTTGGGAGATTAATCCTTTCGGAAATTTATTAGAATTAAAGCGACCTTCAGCCGAAAATCGTACTTAGTTCCCAGTTCCCGTGCAGTAAATGGATAGAACGGCTGACTTAGGCCGTTATCTAACCATTGGTGCAATCTACATACTCAGATCCATTCTCATCGCCGCAAAAACTGCCAGGTGTCGACAGCGCATGCTTAGCGGCTAACCGTACACGCGACAGAGCTCGTCAATTTTAAAGAGATCAAGAAAGTAGATATGTAGAGAAGGGTCACTCGATGATAAGAGAATTCAGACAAAAGTCTAAAATTTCCCGCTCAGAAAAAAAGTGGTACGGGAATGCCAATAAATGCAACTAGCGGTAGGCACGGGACGATTACCCATCCTGCACCTGTCCGCGCCTGTAGTTGCTTAATTCAAGTGATTGATTCCCATCAAGGCCTGCGCAGATGAAGGACTTTTGTCCCCAAGGGACAAAAGTCCCTTGTGCCTGTCCCTTTGTCCCCAAGGGACAAAAGTCCCTGAATCATGAAAAAAATTCCTCCGAGTACTTGTCGCGGACTCAACGCCAACGGTGTGCGGTCATTTGTTCCTCGGAAATTGAGTGAAGCGTACGCTATGGAAGCAAATATTCTGAGATTACGTTGTGTTGTAATTTACATAAAGTTGAAAAAGAAAAGGCGTTTTAAAAGAAAACACCGGACTTTTGTCCAGTCCCGTCTCTTGATGTCATCGGTAACTTGTACGGGGTACTTTTAGTCCTTCCTGTGCCTTATTAGATACAATTTATAAGAGATCTATATCGACGGACAAAAAAGTACCCGGGGGATAGTACCTGGTCTGCGCAGGCCTTCACTCGGTTCGATTAAGCCAGGAGCGCTTCCGTGACGGCACTATATAACGCGCTGTGGTGTTATGTAGTGCCTATGAAAACAGGGGTGGGAGGCAGATTGCTGGTATTCCGATCACATTAAAAGTTCCAATCTACACCGGTTCTTCTGCGTCAGCCTATGTCCCGCCGGAGCGTCATCAAATTTATAGCTCTATGTAGAGTGATTTGCAATCGCACCATAATTGGATGGTAAATCGATCGCAGCAAGACAGTATTGAGTATTAAATTTAACAGCTACGGCTTAATCCACTTCGGTTTTGTATAAATAACCTGCGTTGATGATGAAACAGTAAGTTCGTCTGTGTCGCACTTAGCCAATGTCTTAATTACCATATACTGTTTTTAAGCTCCTCTGTTGGACATCTTATTACTTAACACAACACAAGCAACTAGATAGACGCTACGGTAACGATATTTAACTTGGCTACTTGAAATGGCTACAGTAAATATATTTAATGCCACACCTGGCAATAAAGTGGCTTTTTCCGCACGCACGTACGGAAAAAGCCGCTTTCTGGCCAAGTGTAGACATAAAAAGATGTAAACAACACGGGAGGTAATAAAGAAAGCACTCGATCGCATATTTACGTCCCTCGCTTGCAGCTCGGGCCGCAAAATTCTGCGATCTCGGCCTTTCTTTGTATACCACCCTAGTTGTGTAATGTACTATTATGCCACACCTGGCAATAAAGTGGCTTCTTCCGCACGCTGCGCGTACGGAAAAAGCCGCTTTCTGGCCAACTGTATATAGACATAAAAAGATGTACACAACACGGGAGGTAATAAAGAAATCTCTCGATCGCATATTTACGTCCCTCGCTTGCAGCTCGGGCCGCAAACTTCTGCGATCTCGGCCTTTCTTTGTATTACCACCCTAGTTGTGTAATGTACTATTACAACTACGATAAGACTAGAAAACTACAAAATTCGATGTCATAAAAATACATATAATAAATCTAGTCCTACAACTGACCTATTCGCTTAGCGGTACTTATGAGTTAACTTCCATTTTATAAATCGTGAGGCTCGTTACTTAACTAAAACTACCTCAAACGTAGAGTTTAGCGCAAAACTCTCGTAATAACGCGTGTGGAAAGTTTTATGCTGTCGTAAATAGCAAATAACGAACATAAGTTTTAACCGCGGAAATGGCGTAAAAATGCCAATGAGGAAAACTGCGAGCATTAATCATTATGAGTTATTGCATTCACTCTGAAAAGTATATCAATACTAGTGGGTACAGGCAGTTTTGATACCTACTTCCAAATTAAAGGAATATCAGCGACTCTCTAACCATTCGTACATTTCTTAGCCTAACATCTCAAGACACACTACAACTAATTATAATGTAAACAATTTTTTGAGCACAGAGGCTGTATTGTTTTATTTCTTGTAACCTAACATCCAATTCCTGCGCTGAAAATCAGCATTGGCAGTGCAGCAGGTTACTTAACGACATAAGGCTGATTAAGAGGCCTTTGCCAAATTTGGTTTTTAAGACTTCTTCCAGTTATTGTTCATTATTTATACATTACATTATTTTTTATTCTCTATATTCTTTATAGTTAAGCCGTTGGTGCTGGCTGTCATATAATGGCAGTCGTTAAGCCATGTCAGAGGCCTTATGAGCGGCTTGATAACTTCTGACAGTAAGTCCCGCCACTGTCTTACAATCCTCCACCAACCCGGACTTGGCCCCCGTGGTGGAGTATGGCCTAAGTTTCCTGCGATGCAGGAAGAGACCCGTGCCCCAGCAGTGGGGACATACAAGGGTTGATAACGATATTCTTTATTGTTATACATACAATAAAGAATATAGAATTTATGTTGGTAATAAAGACAATTTTACATCAACTCGAACCGGAGACGTGCAATGCAAAAAAATATCCTTATACTTAGGTATCTATTTAGTTTTACAGAGTAGGTACCTACAATATAGCGCAAAAAAAATCGGTCTGTGACGACACGGGCGTGGGCTTTTTTGCATTTGTTTTGTAGTCTCTAAATTCGAGGATTATTTTATTTCCGAATAGAATTTATTTAAGAATTAAATCGTGCCGCAGCCTACACGAGATATGCATATAATTCAATTTACATTGGTCTATTATTATTCAAGATACATAAGCTCGAGTAGGACTTAGCTCGAAATATAAGCGGGTAGCTAGAGCGATTGAGCGGCTCAAAATAAATAAGGCAGCGCAGGTATTAGCTAAATTTCGCTCCATGTATGGCGATCCGTGGCTTTGTACGGAATAGTGGCTGCAATAAATACTGTACTTGCTCAGTTGATTGCGCGCTATCAGCCGTGTTTTTCTGACACTTACAGTATCTAGTACCGTAGCATCCACGGTTTCACTCAAGTGGCCAAGTTTCCAGGGGTATACTGTAGTATGGTAGCACAAGTAAATGACTTGTTATAGGCTTGTTACAAAACAAGCGCATAAAGCTGAGTAAGCAACAGAGTTGTGTAAAGACACATACTGTACTACACATCATAAAAGTCCCTTCGGGAATCTACGTTCGCGCAGACTAGGAAGAAGTGTAACGAAAGTACCCGAAGCTATTCAACATGATCTTTAACCCATACGGTTAAGGTGCAGAATTGATTGCTGCAGTAGCGCTAACTATTTCGCTCACGCTAATATTGCCAAACTAATAGTCACCTGCATCGATGACGTTAAATCAACTAATAGCAACAAAAGCGCGCGGCCTGCCATAAAATGAAACTATCTGATTGGTCGATCAACTTGCCGCACATCCAAAATTGGTCATCTGCGCAGGTACATCCGCGAGACTTATTTCTTGTGTAGCACTGTACCTACATCGCTAATAAACGGGCAGACTATACTGGTATGTACTACCACATAAGCCTTTCACTTTTCACCCTGTCTTCCTGCCCGTGCACCACTCAACCTTCCCACTTTAACCTTCATCACATAACAATACCCGCATGAATTCCACATTTTTTTTGACCTTTTTGATGATGATGCGCCGTAGAGTAGTCAGCAGTAAATAAGTTATGGACAGCAATGCAGTTAGAAACGTGCGTACTCTGTATTTCAAGTTGTGGACATTTAGATGCAGCCGTCATTTAAAATATGTACTGTTATATTCATTAGTTAGCTTTGCGAGTGGCTGTGTCCCACGCCATCCGAAGTCAGTCGATTATACGCACTACTACGTATCGCCCGTCTATTATTTATCTCTCGACACACCATTGACGACGAGGCCAACAGTTTTATCAAAAACGCGTGCATCTCCAATAAGTAATGGCTCAGATCGCGATCGGATCATTGACAATTTTCAATCATGAAGTGCAAGATTGGAATTTGTTTAAAGATAAACTTGAGCAGTGGTTTTTTGCAAATAATATCGAGGTGGACAGTGATAAACTCAGTAAACGCCGCGCCATTTTGTTAAGCAGCCTATCAGATTTAACCTATAAACTAGTGCGGGATTTAGCGCTCCCGGCACAAGTTGGAACACTGAGTTATGCAGAAGTTATTGAATTGCTAGATGGACACTTTAAAACTAAAAAGTGCGGGTTCGCAGAACGCTACAAGTTCCATAGTGCCACGCAATTACCTAACGAAAGTCTGGCTGCATGGGCAGCGCGTATAAGAGGTTTGGCGATACATTGTGCATTTGGTGCATCGATCTTAAACGAAACTCTCCGTGACCGGTTTGTGCTGGGCATGACACCAGGGCCGGAGCGGGAGAAACTCTTCAACAAGAATATGGAAGACCTGACGCTTAGCAAAGCGTTAGAGATTGCAGAAGGCGTACGATGTGCTCGCATGGGCTCTCAGCAAGCAACTCCAGGAGCAAACGCGGGCATAATGGCACAGGACCAGCTCCAGATACTCAAAATGGCAGCGACGCCGCGGCCGGCGCGCGCGCAGGCTAACAACTCTGCTGCGGCACCATCGGCTCGCGTGCCTGGGCAATGCTGTCCTGCTTGTGGCTACGAAACACATCAGTTGGATAAGTGCAAATTCACGCGTTACAACTGCAAGAAGTGTGGTGTAAAAGGCCATCTGCGTAGGATGTGTCCAAGTAACGTGTCACGCCAGCATTTTGTTGAGTGTCGTACCGACAGCGAGGACGACGGTAAGCAAATTCACAATATTCGTACATTCAGTGGCGAGCCAATGAAGGAATTTGTCGAAGTAAGTGGTTTAAATTTACTTTTTGAAATTGACACGGGTAGCGCCGTGACTGTAATTTCCGAAGAAATTTATAAATTAAATTTTTCTCACTTGTCGTTAAGGCCGAGCCCCATAATTTTGCAAAGTTATAACGGCAGTAACATAACTACATTAGGTTACCTCCCTTTGCCATTCACTTATAATGACAAAACCAATGAAATTAACGTTTATGTCGTAAGGGATGGGGGGCCGCCGTTAATAGGTCGCGATTTCTTATCACAGTTTAAGTTGCAAATTTCAACTGTCAAGTGGAACAATGACTTATTAAGCCAATTGGCAACAAAGTATCCCACATTATTTTCAGGCGAATTAGGTTGTTTAAAAAGTGCAACAGTGAATTTAAATCTAAAACCAGGGTCCAAGCCGGTTTTTCGTAAAGCGCGCCCATTGCCTTTCGCAATTCGCGATAAGGTTGAAAAAGAAATAAACAGGTTAGTTGGTCTAGGTATATTGGTACCGGTACAATACTCTGAGTACGCCAGCCCAATAGTACCGGTTTTGCGTCAAGATAAGGATTTACGTTTGTGTGCGGACTACTCCGGCACAATTAACAAACAATTACTTGTTGACAAATATCCGTTGCCTCGTGTTGAGGAACTTTTTGCCAAGTTGCACGGGGGCCAGCAATTTAGCAAACTAGACTTAAAGATGGCCTATAATCAGTGCGTCTTATCAGAATCGTCACAGCCTCTAACGTGTATTAACACGCATAAAGGTTTATATAAATATACGCGGCTGGTATTCGGCCTATCCCCAGCCCCTGCTATTTTTCAGCGAATTATGGAGACAATACTGTCCGGGCTTGATGGTGTGCTATTAATGATGGATGACATTTTAGTCACAGGCAACACCAAACAGCAGCATTTGGATAGACTGCACAACGTTTTCAGCAGGCTAGAACAGGCGGGGTTAGTGTTGCAAAAGGAAAAATGTTCCTTATTTCAAGATTCAGTGACATACCTAGGGTTCACAATTGACCGTAATGGGGTTCATAAGTCGCCAGAGAAAGTCAGTGGGATTTTAAACGCAAAAAAACCGACTAATGTGACAGAGCTTAAGTCGTTTCTCGGAATGATTAATTACTATAGGATTTTCATAAAAAATGCATCCTCAATTTTAAGCCCACTACATGATTTGTTGCAAAAAAACGTCCCTTGGCATTGGAAACCGGAACATGACCAAGCATTCGAACAAATCAGGGCAGATTTGTCTTCAGAAACAACCTTGGCGCATTTCAATCCGAATGCACAGCTGATTTTAACGGTGGATGCAAGTCCTACGGGTATCGGCAGTATTTTGTCACAAGTCGAAGATGGTATCGAAAAACCGATATCATTTATGTCACGCTCATTAAACGCAGCCGAAAAGAGGTACAGCCAAATACAAAAAGAGGCTACGGCCATAATATTCGGTGTTCGTAAATTCCACCAATATTTATATGGTCGATCTGAGCCGTTTATCCTGAGAACTGATCACAAACCCCTGTTGTCTATCTTCAGTCCAGATAAAGGGATCCCAGAAATATCAGCAAACAGACTACAACGGTATGCTATCTTTTTGGCAGCATATAATTACAAAATAGAATTTGTAAGCAGCGCAAAAAACTCAGCTGATTACTTAAGTCGCTCGGTTATTGATAACCCAGTCTCGTTAAATAGCATCATCGCAAACACAACCAATGATAATGCATCATACATAAACTTTGTCTGTGAGGGTGAGCGATTCATTACAATGGGACAACTCCGCGAGAAAACAGGTTCTGACGAGCATCTCTCGCGAGTGGTTTTTTATACACTAAATGGTTGGCCTAATAATAAGTCATCGATAAATGACATGTTAAAACCATTTTACGACTGTCGTTCTGAACTATCCGTGGAAAACGAGTGTTTAATGAGAGGATACAAAATCATTATACCTCAGTCATTGCGCCCAAGGGTACTAAAAGAATTACATTGCGGGCATTTAGGTATGACTAAGATGAAAGCCGAAGCACGCACCCGTTTCTGGTGGCCAGGCTTAGCGGCTGACATCGACTACTATGTCGCTTCATGCACAGCGTGCGCGACCCTGCGACCGTCCCCCCCGCGCATCCCTCTGGCGCCGTGGCCGTTTCCGCCGCGCCCTTGGCATCGGGTTCACATTGATTTTCTCGGCCCAATCAATAATAAAGTTTTTTTAATCGTCGTAGATGCTCATTCTAAGTGGGTGGAATGTTTTGATGTTTCTTCAGGCTATGGTACAAGGGTTGTAATTGAAAAACTTTGCGAAGTTATGGCTAGATTTGGTCTTTTTAATACTATATGTTCGGATAATGGTACATCTTTCGTATCAAACGAATTCAAAGAGTTTTGTTTGCGTAATGACATTCAACATGTAACTTCTCCAGCTTACAATCCCCAAAGCAACGGTCAAGCGGAGGTCTATGTAAAAATAATAAAAAAAGCAATAAAAACTATAATTTTATCGGGTACTAACATGAAAGACTTAAATATAAAGCTACAAGAGTTTCTTCTACGTTATAGAAATTCAAAACACAATACTACAGACAAATCGCCTTCAGAGGTTTTATTTGGTCACAAATTAAAATGCAGATTAGATTTAATAAATGACGATTATTCTTCTCTGACCGATTCGGCACTCGACAAAATGGTAGAACGTAAGCAGTCCTTACAGTGTGATAATTATTCCGGAAGTCGGAGAGTCAGCTTTATAGTTGGTGAAGACGTTTTGGTGCAAGTTTATCAAAATAATAAATCTTATTGGACACGCGGGGTGATAGAAGAACAATTAGGTTCCGCGTGTTATATTGTTCGAATTTTAAATTTAGGCCGTTCCGTGAAGAAGCACGCTAATCAGATATTAAAAAATAAAGGGGAGAGAACTTGTGACCTGAATGAGACTATAAAGGATAACATGGACGGAGATCAGCTTTCACAGGCACAAGTAATTCCAGTATTCATTCAGCCGGAATCCACGGTGTCAGCAACTGAAGGCTCCATGCCCTATCCAGCTCCAGAACCTTCACAGTCCGTATCTGCACCGGAAGTACCTGAGGCCGCAGCGCAAACTGAAGCCTATGAGCCATGCGTTGCGTCTACATCCGCTGCAGAACCACAGCCCCAAGTTAGATCTAAGCGTAAACGGAACGTGGTTAATTATAAGCAATTTTTGTAATAAGGGTGGAGGGATGTTATATTCATTAGTTAGCTTTGCGAGTGGCTGTGTCCCACGCCATCCGAAGTCAGTCGATTATACGCACTACTACGTATCGCCCGTCTATTATTTATCTCTCGACACACCATGTACCTACTAAAAAGAACGGATAAGACTATACAGATAGACAAAGAAGACTAAAAAGAGAAAAGTACAATTTAGAGAATAAAATACTTAAAGAAAGGCCAATGAGACAAGATAAAGAATGTAAACAAAGTTTCAGGGGTTCAAAACATTTTTATTTGAATAAATTATAGTTATACAAATTTCGGATTCCCTATTCTAATCGCTGTCTTCTGTATTTGTCAAACATGATCCACCGGAAGAGTTCTAGGCTGTCTAGAGCCGCCAGGCTGTGATTGCATAATTAAAACCAACAACTAATTACAGTAACAGCAAAAATCAACAAGAAAGAAAAAGAAAACAAAGAAAACAGTAACGGATTAATAAACACAATAAACTTAGTAAATACGGAAACGAAAAAATACGTATCACTTCGAACGCATTCTAAACAGGAATGAACTATTATAGTTCACAAAATGGCGGATGACACCGTACTGAAAGTTTTCCTGTACCACGAATTACGCAACGACAGCTGTCGTCGATCAAATAACGCCATTACCGCATACGTGTGACAAGGGCAGAGATAATAATCGCTCACTATCGCAATGTAACTCAGTAACGGTCCGTTTGTTTACATTCTTTATCTCATCTCATTGGCCTTCCTTTAGTTATTTTCTCTGTCACTAACCCCTGGCTTCAGTACAGGAGAACCTGTACAAAAAAATTGTATATCTACTGTTAACAGCGTCTGTTGCGTTTTTATGCACTATGGACAACTGACAGCAGTTAAGGTACGAGAAACCGGGGTTTAGTACATATATTTGAAGAGTTTCAAAGCAAGCAGTTAGACTTGAAATAGAAATATATTTGAAAGTATTTATATGTTTGAGAGTTGAAAGAGAAATATATCTGAAAATATATTTGATTCTACTTATGGACCATATACACTGGCTGACTGAGAGACTGCCCTGCAGTCCCTAGATATGTTTTCACCAGGTTCATGGTAGCATGTCTTACTTTTTTATTTCTCAATCCCCGGCCAGTTACTTAATTTAAACAGGTAGCAAGTATTAATTGACTTACGAGCGCTTTAAACAAATTATCCTTGTCTCGATGCAAAATCTCAATGATCTTCTTTCCGCGGACTGGGTTGAGGCCTTTTTTAATTGGCTTTGGGTCGAGCGAACGTGCGGGCCGCCGGCAAATACACTGGTCAGGAACGGGCTACTCACCACACTCTGCGGGTTTCGGAAAAAGCTGTTTCCCCATCTCCTGCTATATTTAAATCTAAAGTAGTAGAATTCTTTCTTTCTAAATATTTTTTTTATTTTCTTTTTGTCTGTAGGTATATCCCATTTATTGTTCCTATCATGCTTGCTATTATAACTTAATGTTTTATCTATGTAAGTTTATTTTATTACGTATACGTATATGTACATTAATATTCGATGAGCACTAACTACGTCTCAATTTCTCCTTCTGCAATCTTTCCGATTTAAGGTTGCCTGGAAGAAATTGCTATCAGAAGTAAGGCCGCCAATTGTACCTCTTCTTTTGTAACTGTTGTTTGTAACTATTTTCTGGTGTGTACAATAAAGAATATTCTTATCTTATCATATCTTATCTTTTGTCTCGAATATATTCAGCGTAAGAAGAACCCTTAGCGTTTGAAAACGCCGATCTTAGATGGGTAGGTACGTGTAGTTCTAGGCGGAAGCCTGTGTCGTGCCGTGAGACGTTCTTAGGCACAATCACAATTTACTTGATTTCAATAATTAGAAACCTATTTAGAGGCTAAGAATTCCACCCATGCTGGGACTCGAACCCGCAACCTCTGGCTAACCGTGCCAACGCTTTCCCAACTGAGCTAATGGGCAACTACCGGCATCAGTGAAATTTCGAACCTCTTTACAATACTCTCTGTATTACTTACAGGCAGCGACATCTGACTTAAGCATCTGCTTCGGTCTCTGCCTAGGTACGTCTAGGCGTAGTTTTATTCAGTTCATTTTCTAACACTTTATAGTTAAAAAAAACATACAATACTGTAACGAACGGTTTGTTCGACTCGTTTTTCATTAACACTCAAATCTTTTAATTATTAAATTACCTACAACTACTCATTTTCAGGTAAATAAGCAATTAACAGAACATTACATAAGAAATAATAATTATGTGTGTACAAAGGCAGGCATTCTGTAAAAGATTTTAGAGTGTTGGAGAAGTAGTAAATACGTGTACAAAATAAACTACATAAACTAAAAAATCCTTACCAATAACCTACCTTTACCAAAATTAAATTAACTAAATAAACGTAAAGCCTGAAAACAAATCAAAATACATGGTAATTAAATCAAATAAAAGTATTTTAGTCTCAATAACACAGAAACTGAGAATTATTGAACGTTGTATAAAACTAGGTGTCCATTTCAAAATCTAGTGCATTTTGTAGAAAATCGGGTGAAAAACTCCAAACTCAAATTACTTACCTATAGGGAAACCTACGACGACAGTCATTAAGTTGCCATGATATTTCGATCTACCGCTGAATGTACTTTTGAATATCGAAAATCCCTTTATTCCCATCAGTTTGAACAGTTTAACTTACTAGGGAGTGTTTTTCTCAGTACGAGGATAATTCATTTTCCGCCGAGGACGGGTCTCCGTCGGCGAGCGATTTTTAATTAAATTTACCATAAAAGCTATCATAAAAGAGGCCATAATAAAACTGTCGTCCGCCGGTTAAGTGTATTATTACGGCGCAGTTTTTCTCTTCAAGCGAATGTTTGTTAGAACGACTCATAATTTGCTTTAGAAAGAATAACATCGTTAAAGCACAATTGCCCGTCTTTAGCTGTCTTTTTGTTTCGAGAAAAATCGGTCGCACGTCCAGTCTGAAATAGTAATAACAGAAATACAGGCGCATTGTTTCAAAAAGTAATTCTGTTCTACTTAAATAAAAATGCTATGCTTATGGAATTAACTTCGCCTCATTGTGCACTAGCTGTTCCCCGGGGTGAATAAGATATTTTCCCGCAGTAAAACGGGAATCAGAAACTGCGACTCAATGAAGGTTAGAAGTTAAAATACGAGACCATTTAAAAATCTAGATCATATTGAAGAAAAAACTCCAAACATATTCTTTTGAATAAAAATGAAGAGGCCTATAGGTACCCAGCAGTGGGGTTTACCGGGCTGATGATGATGATTCTTTTAAAATTCCTTAACAGAGATTACATAATTATTATAAAACATAGAATTCATGCATTGTACTGGCTTTAATTCATTGATAACACATTGCAGTATCTGTCTCGTGGGGCCCGACGGATATTGCGATGTCCCATAATTATGCAAACGACTAATGTATCCCGCCCAATTCTATTTTAAGTTTGTGGTCGCAGCGGTAGGTACCTCTGTCACACCTCTCTCGCGGTAGATCGGCAGAATGTCGCGCTGCCTTCGTTCAATTTTGTAAAGAAGTAGAATGCAATCCCTCAGACTCAGTACTTCGAAACTATAAGCGCCTTAGAAAAACCGGCGACGCATACTTGGCTGCCAATTTCAGCTGCTAATTTGTGGAACTAAACGTTGCTGCACATGTATGTGGCCTCAAGTGAATTGTGCGTTGCGTAAGCAAAAAACTGTTATGGCAGAATTGCACACTGAATTGTTACTGGCAATTCCTTTGGAATACCTCTGTTAGAAAGTTTTATAGTTTTTGTTCTGCAATAAAACCATGCAATGCTGAATGATGCAATGTTACTTTGATGACAAGGAACCTACTATAGACAAAATGACCCGGTTGACTGGTAAAATACTTAGGTCCTACGTATTTTACACTTGTTTAAGTGCAATAAAAGTATTACATAATAATAACATAAGTACAGCAGTCCTGGCGTCCTAACTAACTCTAAGGCCGCATTTTCTTGCCTCTATTAGGTACTACTTTTATCTTCATGGTAAGTATACGAAATTATGTAACAAAGGAAACGGGATTACGGCTGTGTACAACTATGAAAATTTCATGTTCTTGGAATACGAGCAGGCTGTTCGATCTTAATTCAACGATTCATCACTAAAGATAGATAGATAGAGAACACTTTATTGCACAACCAGAAAAATATTACAACCATGATTCTTAAATCTAAGTAATGTTACTAAACTGACGTTGCTGCTACTAATTTGGAATGACTATACTTATTTTGAACTCCAGTTCGTGATATGCACAGTATCATTTTCGTGAGGACAGAAGCTAAAACCAGGATAGGTTGACACGAAGAAGAGGCTTATGCCCAAGAATAGGCTGTGGTCTGATTTCTTGATGACTCGACAGAGGACTGAAGAATTGGAGGTAGGTATCTATCTCCCTTTGTATTTGTATTGCGCTGGCCAGCACAAAGTTGTCAAAGGTAATCAGGAACCGTTACACACTGACGATGTTCCGATGCAACAATCGGTCCCTCTACGTGCAATCATAATCTGAAATTGCGCCTCTTAGGTACAAAACACCGAACACTGATGGCTTAGGCGTCCTCTATTTTCGCATCTCCAACTGGAGCGTTATGACCAACCAACTTAAATAAGTTTTACAACCAACTTAAAGGCGTTTCTGTTACCCTCATAGATTTTGGTACCTGCCTTTTCTAGAATTAGCAAAGGAGTGCAAAAAGTAGCAAGTATGCAAGATTGTTTATTCCAGTATGGACCATGAAATGAAATAGATAGAGAACATTTTAATGCACATAAAAAAGGAAATTACACAGATATTTCTTAACCTAAGAGTACAGACGGCGACCTTATCACTAAAAGTGATCTCTTCCAGACAACCTGAATGAAACCAAAATAAAATATTTTTTTGTACAAAGAAACCTTTTAGATGGATTTTCTAAATTTATAATACCTACTTATGGAGGTAATATTGTGATGTAGTTGAGGTTTCAGAAGTAAAGTTATAGCTGGCATCTAAGCTAGACTGGGTCTGTAAAATAGATATCAGCTTCCATCATAATATGGTCTGAGGCTACAATACAGTAGGATTAAAGAGAACCTGAAGGGAACAATAACTGGTTTACTTTTTTTTATTATCAAGTTTTAAGTAGGATTAAAACCAAAATAGACCTGTCATCCTGTCTCCTGTACAAATTTAGTAAGGCTCGCCACTGACTTACAATCCTCCCCTACAACCCTCCACACTTGGCCCCCTGCGATGCAGGAAGAAACCCGTGCCCCAGCAGTGGGGACATACAAAGGGTTGATACAAAAAAAAAGTAATTGAAGTAACCATGCAACAAAAATTAACATTCGTATAGTAAAGATATAGACATTTATGGTAATAACAGGTAATCCAAGAAATCTTTATCCCAATTGCCATAAAGTTCTATCCCTATTGTTCTTTAATTTTCACGAGAATCGTGTATTGTAGCGCGAACCTACACGTCTTGGAACGCCCGAAGTCGTGTCTTAAGGAATGTCATGTCCAAGGGATCTATTCTCGAATTTACGGGGACATTGATACCGATTTAAGGTTTACGTAAGGGCCTGACCGCACTGCGGTACCAAATCGCACAGATATTTTACCGCAATTTTACTGTAACATATGAAATCTGAATGGGACGGCATTCTAAAAGATGACATTTTGGGAAACGGCCTATACCCAGCAGTGGGCAGCGGTGGGCTGATAATGATGTTGATGATCATATGAAATTTCATGTATCTAAACGGACTGGTAATTCAAAATGAAGCACTCGTGGCCTAAGCGGAACCAAGTGATTGGAACCAATCACTTGAGTTAAGCAACAACAGGCGGGGTCAGGATCAGGATGGGTGACCGTCCCGTGAATACCGCTAGTGGCATTTTTCCGAGCGCTTCCGTGCTTCGAAAGGCACGTTAAGCCATAGGTTCCGGCTGTCATGTAATGGCAGTCGTTAAGCCATGTCAAAGGCCTTATGGGCGGCTTGATAACTTCTGACAGTAAGGCCCGCCACTGTCTTACAGTCCTCCACCAACCCGGACTTGGCCCCCGTGGTGGAGTATGGCCTAACCTTCTTGTGATGCAGGAAGAGACCCGTGCCCCAGCAGTGGGGACATACAAGTGTTGATATCGACCAAAATTTAGATCCGTATTTCATCACATATGGTAAATCGCGAGAGCGAAAAACCCGCGCGGTAAGATCTCGCAATGCGGTCAGGTCCTAATTCTGTGTCAATATCGATCGATTGCGAGAATAGGTGTCGATTTCCATCAAAAAGATTTATGTGATATCGCGAGGCATACTCGGAGTAATGAATTCGTGCCTTTAGAATACGACGCTAGGCACAGAAAGATTTCTCGACAGACTGAAACATGTAGCTGCAGAAACTTCGTAGTAGTTCCAAGATTATCTAATTTGTGTTCTTCAGATCCTTCTCGGAAAACGCATATCTATCGGAAAGGCGTTATGCATTTGCACTTGCCGGAGGGATATAGTTTTCTTCATATGTTGGTATATTGGTTCTATCTGGTAATAAAGCGGAGTCTATGTCTATCATATTACTGGTCTTATTGTAACGATGCAATGCGCATGGTAGTGCAATGTATATGGTAGTGAATTCGCAGCAGCTCTGTACGTTGATGTTTTGTCTACTTATCTATGAACTATTTGGAAACCTATCCATTAAACGCAAGGTGCGACCTGTTACAAAACTGTGTATTACTATTTCTTCCTTTCGAAGCGCTCGTGGCCTAGTCAAACCGAGTGATTGGAATCAATCACTCGATTGAGCAACAACGCGGTCAGCTGCAGGATGGGTGACCGTCCCGCGACTATCGCTAGTGGATTTTTTTCCGAGCGCTGCCGCGCTTGGTACCGGCTGTCCTGTAATAGCAGTCCTTAAGCCATGTCAGAGCCCTTATGGGCGACTTGATATCTAACTTCTGACAGTAAGGCCCGCCACTGTCTTATACTCCTCCACCAACCCGGACTTGGGCCCCGTGCTGGAGTATGGCCTAACCTACCTGCGATGCTGGAAGAGACCCGTGCCCCAGCAGGGGACATACAAGGGTGTATACCTTTCTATTTCTTCATACCCGATATTCGACCGTGGATCACATTCAGTGTTGCTGATAGAGAAATGCCGTGAGCACAATCTGCGCTTGCGCTTCGGCATGAAGGCTTTCGACCGTATTGAGCGTTTGGCCGTTTTTCATTTTGTCAATCGATGCAATACTGACCATTCCCACGCACCTACGGAGCCGAAATTGCGCACAAAGCAGAATATGATTAAAGTATAACATAGATGCTCAGTCTCAGATTGGTAGAGTGTCAGGTAAGCAATATCGCCGGACCAATGTTGACGAAAAATAGCCTCTAAATAGGTTTTTAAATTTGACGAATGTCAAGACTGAAGGGACATGGCCACCTGGCGAATGAACAGTCGGTAGTGTCGGACTTTACAGTTGTGTACTTGAAATTTATTTTGATATTAGTTCGCTTTTGTACATCTGCACTTAGGTACCTCGTATTTAAGTTTTTATTTTAGTGCCATAAAGCATTACAAACAAACGATTAGACAATATACAAATTTAAACAACCGTGAACGTGATTAGTGAATTCTAAAAGTTCACGGCAACAAGTAAATTTGTACCAACCGCTAAATACCAACTACTAAGGTTGGTCAGGGTACAGTAGACCTCAGATCTTATAGCGCGAGGTGCAAATACAATTTTCGCTCAAAAACTGGTACCTACGTTGCGAGGTCCAGCGTACTTAGCCGAGTGACATTTCACGGTTTTGTCCAACCAGATAATTAGTGCCACGCGGCCGTCGCCTGCGCACTGCGCAGTGTTTGTCGTGGAAAAATTGGCGCGAAACAACGCCATCATGGATGGATATACCTGCATGGTAGACAGAGACCACGATCAGAGCGAAAAGAACTGCCCTTTTATTACGTAATTTTCCAATCTATCGGGTTAAGCATTTAGGCCCACTTGCGTTAACTCAATTTAACTGAGCTAACCACCGGGTTAGCTCATTTAAATTGAGTTAACCGGTTAAATCGATTAATTCGCATGCGGAATGATCGGTTTAACCGGTTAACTCGACTTAAATGAGCTAACCCGGGCTGACGCAAATGGGCCTTAGACCGCTCCAAAGACAATTCCACACAGTGGAGAAAGTATGTGATCGCACTCCTCATATTCATTATTGAGGTATCAAGAAATTAAATCTATCTCTTTCGTAACATTAAGCTGTATATTTATATATTATATATTTATATCTATGTATTTTATGTAGATATTATGTGGTTTATGTAATTTATTTCATTCTTTGTTTTGTGAAAATAAGTTGTAATTTAGGACTTTTGTAGTTTATTTTATGAACAGATAGACTCGTTTTTTACTGCTTTTTCTAGTTTTCTAAGGTTTCTAAGTTTCTAAGGAAGAAATCTCTTATAGAGATAAGCTCGCCTTTGTACACGTTATTTCTTATGCAATGTCCCGTAAAATGTTTGTGTGCAATAGAGTATCGATCGATAACAACCCTTGTATGTCCCCAGTGCTGGAGCACGGGTCTCTTCCTGCATGGCAGGAAGGCCATACTCCACCACAAGTTGGGGTTGGTGGTGGTTGGTGCTTCGCAAGGCACGTTAAGCCGTTGGTGCCGGCTGTCATGTAATGGCAGTCGTTAAGCCATGTCAGAGGCCTTGTGGGCGGCTTGATAACTTTTGACAGTAAGGCCCGCCACTGTCTTACAATCCTCCACCAACCCGGACTTGGCCCTCAGGAGTATGGCCTAACCTTCCTGCGATGCCAGAAGAAACCCGTGCCCTAGCAGTGGGGACGTAAAAGGATCGATACCGTAAGTCTATAAATCATTAAGTCTTGCCTACATATTGCTCTACAATGAAAGGGTTAATCTTCTACCTGAATTTCGTCTAGGAGTTTCTTGATTCGGAGGCCGTGGAATGAAATAAATATACAATATGAAGGTTCGCAAAGGTGAGAGAGAAATAAACGGCTGGAGGTGCTTATAAATCGTCTGTTGTCACGTCGACTGTTATTTGCCGATGTTTTCGCATCCCTATTTCAGCCGGGACGTCGGCAATGATTGCACGAGTGCCCTGAGGCTGCAGCCGTGAAGTTGGACTGTAAAGAAAGCCCGCCTTGGAAGCGTTCCGTAATCCTAGATTTGTAAAGGATTTATTCTTTATATTTGAATATTTTTACCTATGCAGTATACTTAAAAACCTGTCTTCCTTCTTTTATTATATTATAGGTATATTTATCTTCTATTTTTCTTGTTTTGCCCATCTATCAGAACAATAAAAACTTTCTAACCTACATACATACATAATCTCACGCCTGTATCCCAGAGGGGTAGGCAGAGACCAGGGACTGCCACTTGCCACGATCCTGACAGATCACCTTCGCTTCACCAACGTTCATAAGTCGTTGCATGCACGCTCGCCGGTTCCGGGTATTCTATAACATTGTGCAATAACGTGACGAATGCAGTCTATCTGCATCTTTCACATTGCTCTTATACCGTAGAAAAGGTTCCAACCAATTTCTTCCAGGCAACCATAGACTGAGACAAGAAAGGAATTAGAGACGGGACGCAAAACTTCTAAGATTGATTTTTATAATTGAATTCTATACAGTTTTCGAATCGTCGTTTCCGTCCGCTTTCAATAATTAAAACATTATTTTGCGAAAATTCTCCATTGAGGTATTCTGCGGATACACTCAATTACATCATATTTTTTATCCTGCACACAATTTTACAAGTTAAATAACGCACTAAACCTATACGAGTTTTTGCTCACTTTGAGTGTTACCGCCAGTTTCTAAACTGAGAATTTGTCTAAGTATATTTTTTGAGTAATCTTAAGTTTTAACATGTCATAATGTGAGATAAATATTAAGCTTTTTAGGTGCCAAGCCCGGTAAGATTCGCAACTTGCATCTTTGCGGGTGTGTGAGTTGCAAAAAAAAAAATATTTAAAATTTAATCAGGTCTATGGGATTGTACAATAAAATTATATTGTAGTTACAATAAGATAATATAATAAAAAAATATTCTTTATTTTACACCAGAGCACCAAAAAAATATTAAACGAAACGAAGTATAAGGTAACCACCAATCCGGACTTGGCCCCCGTGGTGGAGTGTGGCCTAACCTTCCTGCGATGCAGAAAGAGACCCGTGCCCCTACAGTGGGGACATGCAAGGGTTGATATCGTAAGTATATAACGTAAACGAAGAATACTTCAATGGCATACGTAATCCGGAACTGAACTTGTGTTTAATTTTAATTTTTTAACCATTATTTATTTTTAACCGATTTTAAAAAAAAGAGGAGGTTCTCTGTATAAAAAAATAAATAAAAATAGCAAATATATTTTGGGTTCGGTGCCCAAAATGTATGTCATGGGCATGTAACTTGGCACCAAATTATATTTCTCCAAGACCTACAGGTATGTACACTTGGTGTAGTTTTTTAAAGACGTTTTTTTTTTAATTATTTTTCTATTGTTTCTGGCCAGTATTAAGTAGAGCTTCTGCGTAACATCAAATATGTGTTAGTAAAGCTGTAAATTCAATTAAAAGTGACAAAATAAGTCATAAAGGCGACCGGTTCGTTCGACGCTAATTATTAATTTTATAACGCGTCGTTAAAGTAAAGAGGATGGGTTTTTACGATGAAGATGTCTGTTTCGGACTTGAGGCAAATTGAAATACTAAAGTGGTCTTATCGCGGAGTTAAAGTAGTTTGCTTTTTCGTTGTAGTATTAAAATGTGAAAATTGCTTTGCTAAAATCCGCTTGAAATCCCAGAAGCACCATGCGTTGTGTATTATCTCACCAAAAACAGATGGACGGCTTCACTGGCGCAGTGGTTTGGCACGCTGATTGTAAAACCCAAGGTCTCGGGTTCGATCCCCGACCGGGTCAAACAAGGAAACGACCTTTTCTAGTTTCTCTCGGGTCTTGGATGCTATCTATGTATTTATTGTATTAAATCTATCGTCGAGTTAGCACCTGTAACACAAGTCATTTACTTGTACTAAGTATAGGGCTAACAAGATCTGTGTAATATGTCCATGAAAAATTAAATAAACTAAAAAGCCAAATGGATGCCGATCCTCGTGGCGCAGCGGTAGCGCATCTACCTATCATGTGAGAGGTCCCGGGTTTGAACCCCAATACTACGGCCTGGTTCTTTGATACATGTTATAAACCTATTTTGAGACATCTAGCGCAAACTTAGTTTCGCTTAACTTAGCAACTATCCATTGTAGATTGTCTAGAACAATCAGCGATCTTATTGCTCTACGCAATATCTTTGTAATTATTTTATGTTTGTTTTTACTGGTGTACAATAAAGAATATTCTTACCTTATCTTATCTTAGCATTTAAAACTTAAAAAACTTAGCTTAGTCCGGCGAAAGTTTTTTCGCGAGTTGTTATTAAAATAAACTAGTTTGCATTCATCAGTATAATGTCCCGGTACCAAGCATCTTAGTTTCATCTAGTTCTTTATAGGCTTGCTGAAGAGGTTTCTAACTCAACTTCTTGGTTTAAGTTTGTAACAAACCTCTTTACATAATTTCTTTATATTTCTGTAATTCTGTCTATCATTTAAAAAAAAATTAATTACGTCACCCATTTTTGAGATGAGATGAAAATGAGGGATCATTTTTAGCATTACTACTTCACATTTCGACTAGACCTGACTATTTTTACCTGCTTATTCTGTTTTTATGCAGTTTTATGTTTATATTATAAAGAAAATAAACAAACAATTAAATAAAGCACAAAGTTGAAGTCGTTCCAGTTTTATTATTTATTAAAAGTTTTACAACATCACAAGTTTTCTTGGGTAGAGCATTACTTGTCCCATTAATTTATACGGAAGTAACAAAATCCTCATATTCAATTCAATTCAATTTATTTATTTCAGACAATTATTAGTCCATATTTACATCATATACACCCTGTTACCCCATATACACTATACCTAATATTACTATTTAGTTATTCCACCAACCCGAGAATGGAATTATTATTATTATGATTAGTTGATAACTTTTAACACGTGTAATAACTGAAGTAAATACTCGTAACAAGCTCGTAACACGCCTGGCGACCCAGCCTCTAAACTCGGAGTCAGCTCTATATTCCCAGAGCCCAGACGCTGAGTTGGCAGACGGATGCAGATAAGCCTGAGTACTTGCGGTGCTCAGGGCAGTTAGTTTAAGTTGATGATTTTTAGTCTTAATACAACCATGGTAATGTAATTGATTAAAATAATTGTATTTTTAAAACGTCCTCAGGCTCCCAAAATACTTGACTAGCTAGTCTCTGTGTTTTTCTGCGTCTAAAAAGGTAACTCTGAATGTACATTTTAAATTATTCCGGTGGTCTCTCCAAATATCAAGTTATAGAGTCCACTCGTCCAAGAAACAGACTATGCATCTATGTTAATAATTAGTTTGTATATTAATATAACCAAATATTTTCACAAAGACTACCCATTTCCGGACACTACATTGGACGGAACTTTAAATATTTTGTACGAAATGAACTAACGACCGCCAACAGTCGTTGTACAAACTAAAAATGCACAAAAAGCTACGATTGGCTCAGATTATAGAATATATGTGGTCCATTTATATGGTAAATTTGAAACGTGTGAAACAAAGAATCACAAGTGATTTTTGATATCTAAGTAACGATATGCAATATATTTAATATTTTACTGCATTCCATGTACAAAATATAACAATCACTTTCGGCGAGAAGGTTCAACTACATAAAAATCTATTTTAAAAAGAATTTTCAAAGACAACTATGGTGTTTACCCAATGGCTATTGCGAACACCTATCTTGATTAGCAAAAGGCTTTGCGTGTCTGAGTTACACATTTTGAAATGACTATAAAGTCCGATTCGGGAACAGCATATCTTACAATACGAATATACAACGTACAAATAAAGATACAAATAATCGCTATTAGACCCCTTTAATATATAAATATACAAATTAAGAGCTCGGCAGCGGGGTCGGCCCAGCAGTTCTAAGCACAATACTTCGCCGCAGGTCCTTCCAATCTTCTCCTCGATAAGTCGATAAGTTTCGCTTACACACCTAGTACTTAGAAAAAGTGGGCTTTCCGTTCTATCTTGAGCTAACAACGGTCGCTCCTCAGCCCGACGCTAATCATTGTCCAATAAAAAACACAAGCTTACATGCGCATTAAAAACAAACGAGTAATCAACTACGGGTAGAGATTAGAGCATATAAAAATTAATTCGAAATACGTCGCGCATATCTATGGGCTCATTTCAAGCTAATCCGGGCAAGTTTTGGGCTATCGGGCAAGTTTAGGAGTTATAAAGTGGAGGAAACAGACATCACACTTCATAGATGGTTCAGAATTGGATGGCTAAGGATGGACACCTAACTAGTGATTGTATAGCCATGCTGCTGTTATGTATGGCATTCAGTTTCACTCGCAGGTTTTAGGATTTCTAAGTATTGTAAAAAAAAATTACTTTGATTAATATAGTCTGAGTTTTTGATATATAATAAAATAACGGACGTTTTAGATATACATATTTCCATTATTACACACTTACGCGATTCCTTAAAACATGCTATTAAGATCGGATAAAACGTCGGATAAAATACTCTGACATGTGTGTAGAGATTTAAAAGATTTAAGATACATATTATATTAATAAATAAAGAGATTTCCGATTATATTAACACATAAGGAGATCAGATGAGAAGATTCGTACAATAAAAAATTAAGAAATCTCAAATATAAAGCCATTAGTTTATTAACAATTTTTGTATCTTATTTTGAAAGACCCGTGCCCCAGCAGTGGGGATATATAGGGTTGATATGGATTTTGAAAGAAGTAAATGAAACGGACAAATCTTAAGAACCTTCTGTGTCCTGTTCCCCATTTGTTTTTCTTGAGCTTGATAGATAGCACCCGTCCATAAGATGATTGAATAGAAAATTTATAGAGTCCACTACACTGTAAGCTGCAGCCCAGTGAAGGCTTTATTCCCAAGGCATAAGAGTTATTGCGATATGTGCCCAATATAGTGCTACAGTTTCTGATGTGAAACAAATTCGGAATTCTCATTAAGAGGTTGTTAGAGGCAAAGGCAGGGTTGTCATCATATTTAAAATGTTTTTGAACATTGCGGATCTAACATACATATTGGATTACTCGTGTCTGTATCCTAGATGGGTAGGCAGATTTATGGTTTGGAACTTGCCATAATCCTCTTTCGCTGATAGTTTTAAATACCATATAATTATTAAATGTGTTGTACCTGAAAGACACCTGTAAGGAGTTAGTGATTTACAATAAGTTTTGTTCTATGAGTTTTTTTTTTCATGTTTATTTTGGTAAATCAGGGATTATATAAATGATTTGATAAACTTTACGTATTATGCGCTCTAACAATGTCGCTTTTCAAAGAAGAATGTTGGGCATTGTCCTTCATATATTCTAAGTAACACACACACACACAAGCAAAAATCAAAGAATTCCCTACAAAGCCAAAAACTGCAAACGTACCAAATAATTTTACCGAAAAAGGTTATGAATTTAAGTATAAAAGGAAAAGTGATGCGCGTGGTCATTAGGCCATACTCTCTTTTTCTCTCTTTGGAATAAGGCCTCTGCTATCTTATTTGCTTACAAATATAAACGAATAATGTAGATACATCTACGTGCATTCAAATTAAAGGCGAGGATTGCGTGGCAGCCCTAGTCAGTGCATTATCTATCTATTCACTTAATGCCGTAGACAGGCCGATCGCTCCACAGTCCACACGGGCCGAATAAAGGGAAAAGAGAAAAAAACTGGCGAGAGACATTCTGAAACCCGTTCGCGTAACCGAACTAGTTTTATAATGACCGCGTGGACATGTTGGCGTGGCCACAGAACAAACATCACCAGAAGTATAAGAAAGTTCTTTAGCCGTTTCACACTGGAAGTCACTTGTTTTATCTGATATAATAAGTGGGATATTAAATGCTGATATGTTTTGGCGGTTTCGTAGTTTCGGATTTCGGAGTCTCATACTGTTATTTGACTGGCACGTTGGCCTAGCGGTATCACGTGTTATTGCCATGTCGGAGGTCGTGTATTCGATTCCCACTGGGGGCCACCGTAAATTTGAACACATGGCCGTGCAACTAGGCTAGACCACTGCGGATTGGCAATTTCAAGCGCTGCATGAGGTTTGAGTAAGATGTTTGTTGCTTTTATACCCTACACGGATGGGGAGAGGTTTCCAACAAATGTATTTTTTTCATATGAGGTTTATTATGTTTTAGTGGTTAAACCTAACCTAACTCCATCTTATCATACGATATAAAAAGAGTGTTACGAAGGAGTCGTAACGCAACCGTTTCGATTGTCCTTTTGTGTTAATTACTCAGACTGTTGGCAGGGCGAGATGGTTTTTATAGTCGTCATTTACTTTGTTATTTAATAAAATTATGTTTTTTCTTTATCATAAAATTCATAGCATTTTCAACGGTACCATAAACTATGAGAGAGGACCTATAAAAACTTATGTACCTCACAGTAATAAACTATACTTAGGTAGGATTAATATGATTACTTTACGATAACGCTAGATAAACCTATTAAGACCGCCCTTAATGCACTACTTTTTTACTGCACGCCATCTACTTTTAGAGTTCTTTATAGTTTTTTAATGTATATACGTCCACTGCAGAGTACAGGCCTGTGAAACAACAGAATAATAAAGATAACATAATAGGTCTTAAAGTATCTCTCCTCAACAGAATCTAACTTCATTTTATTCTCCTCTTCCTTCTCTCCTACTCCTCCTCTGACAACTTAATTTTTAAGTTTTAGGCTTTTTTTATCCTTCAATATATTTTATTATCCTCCACAATTAGATTAGATTAGCTTTTGTAATTGTCATTTTTAAACACCACAATACATAATCGCATGCTGTCGACACATGTTTTGGCGAGTCAACTAGACATATCAACATTAAATGTAAAATTTGGCATTTGTATTGTTGCGTTACTGTTTTGTGTTGCTGATAAAAAAATAAACATAACATAAACTCATGCCTGTATCCCAAAGGGGTAGGCAGAGCCCAAGGATTGTCAATTGCCACGATCCTGACAGATCAGCGTTCATTAGACGTTACAGAATAATGATATTTCAAAAATATTATAAAGTACGAACGTTGGCTATATTTAATGTAGCATCGTGTCTTCTCTTCGTTGGCTTGAAAGATTGAAAGCTGGGGACTATATAAGTACTTCGAGCCACACCGATAGGGCTCCGTGTCATAGATGACAGCTAGCTGATAAAACATCTGCGGCTCGGCACAGCGTAATTAATATCACACATTATGTGTCTATGCCAGATATGACATTCTTTATCTCGGCAAGGGCTGAGAGTTTTCACGACAATAGTTAAGTACATAACAGTCAGTTATTATTAATTATTAATACATCTATTCATTTATTTTTTGTGGTGATTTTTTTATTGTGAAGTAATTTAATACATAGAGTTACATTAAGCAAGCTAGGTTAATTACTGCTCAACGTATTGTACTAAATGAAGTTAAAAGTTAGAATTTCGACGGTACGGGCTCATAAAAGGGGCATAACTTTACTAATAAACTGCTACCGTGTGTACTGCGTCGATATGATTATACGATGAATTTTACAGCTTAATGCTATCGTTGTTTATGATGATTAAGTAGCGTGCCCTGCAGCACCTATAAATTACAAATATGTAGGTAGATACCGTCTGCAACAGCTAAATGAGTTAGTTTGGAAATTCTATTTGCAAAGCTTTGTGATATGGTCGTAAGTATAAACATTTTAGAACAACTTTGATCATTTACTTGTAGTTAATTTCTATTTGGAAAAAAATTTTGTTCCAATCCAAACCAATATGACAAATTATCTTACTTTCTATCTTTTTACAAATGTCCTACCGGGTCTAGACCTATTTAAATAAAATAACGTTTCGATATCAACCCTTGTATCTCCCCACTGATAAGGCTCGGGTCTCTTCCTGCATTGCAGGAAGGGTTGGTGGAGGGTTTTAAGACAGTGGCGGGTCTTACTGTCAAAAGTTATCAAGCCGCCATAAGGCCTGACATGGCTTAATGACTGCCATTACATGACACCCGGCACCAACGGCTTAACGTGCCTCGCGAAGCACGGAAATAATGTTTATTTAAACTTAATGTAATCTAGCACAGTAACTGAATCAGAGAGCATTCCCAGCAACAAATTACGTCGGCTGTAGCTGCTGGTAACTAACGTACTTGTATCGATCATTTTAATGAGCTCTCATTTAGTTTCCGATAGTTTTCTCGACTTATTACTGGGTGGTGTCAACAAATTGCTTTAAAGCTTGCTACTGAATTTAACGACCGATTTCGTAATTAAAAGGCATTAAGGCTTTATCATCTGCCAAGATCAACGAAATACTTATTTATTTACTCGAAGAGGAATTCGTATCGGGCGATAAGATCTTTTTGTTGGTCTGACGTAAGCACCGGAAAATGTTCTAGACTTAAATAAGTTCTGTGAATTTTACCATCTGTTAAATTGAACAAAATATATGTGTATCTAGAAATCTAGAGGTCACAATGTATTCAACAAAAGGCGATTCTTATGTCGTTAGGAAACAATTTGCTCAGTTCTATGGCGTGACGTGATTGGCAGTTAGCCTCGCCGGTGCCGCAAAAAACTTTTGAGCAAATAAAATATTAGTAAGGCTTAACATTTTTTCTTTTATCGTCTTACTCGGACAGCTAAGTCCATCAGTTAAGTCGACGTTCCCAAAGGGGTAGACAGAACATTAAATTACTAACAGATACCTTCTGTTATTTAAATAGGTCTTGGCTTATTGTGTGGAGGTGGTACGGGCTGCCATAAAGCCACGTTATTCAATCATGAGGCTTCAACCAATAAGAGGATATCGTTGAAATCACATTATAAAATTCACTATATGGACATCGACCGTTAAACTATACTTAGTCAGTTACATTATAAAAAACTTGTGTACCGTGGTCCTCATATTTGTAACGTGCTGTATGTTCATAAATATTACTAAGCTACATGTTTGTAAGTATTTGTGTGTATATGTAGCCTATAAACGTCCCATTGCCGGGCACACGCCTTCTATCAGAGAGTATGGGCTTAATTACGACGCGTGCCCACAGCGGAATCTAAATTTCAAGCGCCGAAGTAAAAATAAGTTTAAGCAAAGTTTAATCTCTACTGGATAAAAATAAATGCGGTTATCTAAGTGAAGTTCAAAAGTTCTCTAGAACAATACAAACCGTTTTCCTCACGTTAAGCAGTTGACTTGCTAATTACAGTGAGTGATGCATTGCGGGATCCGTGGGACATAACTAATTACTGAAGTATCTTTGGTTTCTGGGGAACTGTTGATGTATAATATGTGTCTTAAAAGCAGGCGCACCAGAAAACAAATCTTTTACTGACTATAATCCGTCCCAAATACAACTATCCCGTATGTAAACATTTTTTTGCAACGATCAAAGTCACGAAATAGAAAAGATGGTCAGAAAATATCAATCGGTCTTGGATTATTAGTAAACAGCTAGATAGACATAAAAATATACGTAACATAACGATTTTTTAAATTATTTGTGTACTCCAGGGAAGGCCAATCTAGCACGGAGTATGTAATAAAACTTATTGCCACTGGATTTTACTGTTAATTCATCGCGTTTAACCTTCTGTAGTAATTAGAATCAGAACGTTAATAGGTCGTTCCGATTCTCGAATTCGATTCGAACTAGCGCGACCGATTGAGGTTCTCATTGTGGACGGCTACCGTACGAGATAACTACGCGCCGTAAAATTAACATGTTTTTGAATGTATCTCTTTATTTTTATTGCCCATTTGGTTAAACGCTGCGATATCACAGTAATATGGCTGACTGTGTTGTCTAGTATTTTTTAATGATTCGCGATACTCATGAGATTAAAAAAATAAATAAATAAGGTAATTACGTTTTACCTAATAAATAATCGCGATTTGACCCGTTTAATAATTTGTCTAGTTTTTGGGTAGCTGGCATTCTAAGATCTAGTGCATTGCAGTCTCTTCACAAATTACTTCTATTGTACCGTTGGTTTGGACAAATGTAGAAGACGCAAAGAAGAAAACGAAGGAAGAACGATTTATGAAAGAAATATATGGAACGAATGTGGGAAGGGTCGGTAAGCCAAGTCCCAGGTGGACGTCCTTCGACCAAATAGGCGATGTGTAACAAACAAACAAATAAATAAATACTCATGGACACATTACACAGATCTCGTTAGCCCCATATTAAGTACAACTAAATGACTTGTGTTTTAGAGATTTAATACCATAAATACATTAGATAACAACCAAGACCCGAGACAAACTAGAAAAATTCGTTTCCTAGTTTGACCCGGCTGAGGATCGAACCCGAGACCTTCTGTTTTATAGTCAGCGTACCAAACCGCTGCGCTACCGAGGCCGTCAAAGGGCGAGATGAGTGTGTGTGTGTGTGTTTCTCAAATTGTATTACTACTATTGTACTTATTTTTTTATGCAAAAATATTGATTATGTGTATATTATTAAGTTTTGCATGAAGTCCCACATCTATATTGATTTTAGAGGAAAATGTAAGGATTATAAAAAGTCCCTTCTGCAAAGCCCATGTTTTTTTCTGGGTCTCGATGCTGTTAGTGTATAATAATACGATAACCAATTTACGGTCGAGTCAATTTAACATGTTTTTTTTCGTTCCATCGACGCCTAGAAGGTTTCATATAAGTGATGCACGAAGCAGGAATGAAATGAAAGAGACGCATGTAATTGTAATTTTTCTGGAATGAATTAATAAAATCTTGGCTTTGAGCTACGTTTTCGGTCAAATAATAATACTACACAAGTTTGAAGTCAATGCTTCATAGTTCACGTAAAAGTATTTCAACGATATTTTTTCGTATCGAATTTAATAGTAAGTAATTTTAATAGATAGACCAATAGGTCAATTTTTAAAATTACGATAAAATTCGATATTTTATTTCATGATTGCCAAATTAACAATAAGAAGGATTAAGAACAAAATATTGCGACTTAAAGAGTTACAAATTGAGTCCTGGCTCCCAAACTAGGATTCCCTGTACTATGGGTAACCACGTTACTTCTGGGTGCTAAACCTACCCCCTATTTATTGTACATTAAGAAACTGTTAACCTAATGTTAACAGTAAAGTTATAAGTTGTTTTTCTTGTACACACTTTTGCCAACTGACAGCTGTTTACAAAGATCAAGAGCTAAGCAAGAGAAACCGAAGGTTAGTGTGTTGAAATTCAAAGTGTTCTTACTGATTTGTTGTCTTTTTTATAGAGATTGTTGAAGTGACTAAAAATACTTTTTACCCGAATCTCACGAGACTATAGTTTCGATAACAGCTTGATATTTTTTTTTATAAGTTTGAAGACTGTCTTCTTAAAAAGAAAAAAGCTTCCAAGTGATTATTAGCTACGAAGGTATTGATTGCTTCTCTGGAAGAGCCTCAAGGTTCTTACACGATAACATATTGCTGTATTCGGCCCGCGCTGAGGCGAAGTTTAATATTACATCAGCGAGGCTCCACGGGTATGCATTTTAATTGAATTACTTATTATTTATCGTTGAACCTCCGCCGCGCGTGATATAAGAGATCGCTGCGGTGGGAACGATTACTGTACCCGTGCATAAAGGGTACCTGAAGAAACCGTCAGTTATCATTTGAACCGACTTAAACTACAGTTCCCGAAGCCTCTATTTTCACTGGCTTAAGGTAGCTATTTCCCTGTTGGGGCAGCAATTGAAAGTTGGCACCATATCAATTAGTTTTCTCACCGGGGTGTCCGTCCCTTAAATGGAAGGCTTCTTGCGTCTATTCTACTTACGAGCAGGCGCATGAAGAATGTTTTCATATGCTCGCATTTTATCGCACTATCGGCAGCGACGCATCTAAAAACGACTGCCCGTGTCGCTTCAGACGTGGCTTCCAGCCGCGTATAACGATAGCCGGTTTGTAGGTTCGAAACAAAGGCCGGTTTTCGTTATTAGTGCATTAAAATATCGTAACTATTCGATAACCGTTACTTTTGAAAGCGCAAATAAGTTTAGAAATAGGGAAGTTCTGGGCGACGCGTTGATGTCTTTTCAATGGAGTATTGGAATACAGTGAATGGAATGAACTGCATTAGAATGCAGTAGTTTTAAATGCCACTTTTTAAAAATATATCATCAACTATATTTTGGAATAGCAGTATAACGTCAATAAAAGTGGCATGCATACACTCAGTATGAGTATTGCAAATCTTCTCTGTAATTATGTTACTCTATGTATGAGGTGTCTAATGCTGACAATGCTCTGCTGTTTATAAACTACATTCCGCCTGTTGACGTCAATTGTAATGTGGGGCTTAGTGGCGTTATAACAGACAATAAACCTCGCGCAGTTGAAATTAACAAAATTAACAATTGACAGTAAAGGTGCGATGGTACCGCAAGTGCGTGAGCTTTAGTTTCATATGCTGTGTAAATGCGGGCATTTGACCGCCCGCTAGGTAGGAAGTTAAATGTGAGATATCGCTTGTTATCTCACCTCAAACACTAGGGTTTACTATTCCCGCACATATTCAAAATATTACTAATACATATTCAAAAATTTACGGAAGCAATAATGGAACATGATTCGAGGGAAGCGTTCTACCGACCGATGAGCAACCACTGTTCTTGATCGCATGTTAAGGCATGTTAAAATGAGTATACTTTTGACAAATGTGATCTGGGTCTGATGAATAAATTTTCTACATTGTACTAAGTTTCTGACTGAGACAATTTGATAACAAAATCAAAAATGTTGGTATATACACTTTTTGTATTTTACCATGTTGTATAGAAAACCAGAAATTTAATTAAAATGCCCGTAATTTAATCGTGCGTCATACTCTCATCCGAAATTCATCAACATTACACTCATTTTATTACAATAATTAAAAATTAACAATTGAACAACGAAGACACCATGCCCCATGTAAGAACAGCCTTACTTAACCGTGTCTCTTAAAGGTGCAGGTAGGTACCTCGTCGGTGACGTCACGCAGGTGCGGGTGCGCGCGCAGCAGCGCGGCCAGCCGCGGCGCGTCCCCCCGCGCGGCCGCCTCCAGCAGCGCCGCGCGCGCCGCCATGCGCCTCACGGCATCACTGCCACCGGGAGAGAGACGTTATTATTTATTCATTTCTTTCTTTTTGGGAAACTCGCAGCTTACATACAAATTGACAGTTAATGTCAATTTTAAAAAACCTATTTAGAGGCTAAAAATTCCACCCATGCCGGAGTAAATTTACTTCAGCCAGATGTCGCTGCCTGTACTTAATACAGCGAAAAATGTGAAGAGGTTCGAAATTTCACTGATGCCGGTGAGTCGCCCATTGGCTCAGTTGGATAGAGCGCTGGCACGGATAGCCAGAGGTCGCGGGTTGGAATCCCGGCATGGGTGGAATTTTTAGCCTCTAAATAGGTTTTTAAAATTGTCCTTAGCACGGGTTAGTGCATTAAAAATAAAAATAGTATAGTTACTGTCAATTTGACATTAACTGACTAAAATATTTTCTTCTTCTTCTTCAGGCTATATTACTCCACTGCTGGATACAGCCCTCCCCTAATGAGCGCCATAGCGCAAGGTTGTGCCATCATTGGGGGGTAGTGCCCATAATCCCCACGCTGGGCATGCGGGTTCGGGATCGCAGTTTGGTGGAATTGTACTGCAGGGGGCTCTGCTGCTCACCCCCGGTTTGTGTCCCTTAGTCGCCTTTTACGACACCCGCGGGAAGAATTTGGGTTGGTGCTATTCTCTAGGCCGATACCACACAGCATACACTAAGATACCATTTGGAAAGTACAATTAGTACTGTCTTATTTCTAAAAGTATGATTTCTTGAAACACTTCTCAATGCAGTTTAAATTCTCTGGGGTAAAGTGGCTTTCTTTGCCACAAACTATTTAAACTTGTTCTGAGGTGTACACGAGCGTGCCGCTGTCTACTCATAAAGCCGCTTGATGATTATTTAGCCTCTTTGCTTGATATACGTCACCCGCGCGCCCCCGCGAGTGCGCCGGGCGGGTTAATCTCACAGACTACATAATGATATTGTCTTTACGAGTATATAGTTTGTGCATTACTCTGCAAATATCACTTGCAAACAACGCACTCTCGAATATTTTCTGTTATCCAATTTTTTTATTATTAATATTATATCCGTTGAATATCCGAAGAACTCTTCATTTGTATCAGCGTAGATACAAACTAGTGAATTATACAGACCACCATTCATATCCCCAGTGATATTGATATGAAATACAGTCGATTATTTAACCGACTTGAAAAAAGGAGGAGGCTATCAATTCGACGTGTATATTACTTTTTTATCGGTTTTATCGGTAATAAACCTGTTGGTTAGAAATTACAAATTCTTAATATATTTTTCAATGCTTTTATTATACAAAGTAGATTAATTATTGTATTGCATATATTTATCTTTTATTTGCAGTAAATATACTAAGGAAAAAGATGGACAAGGCTAATTTCAAGAAGAAACATAGTTTCATAAAAAAATTTTTGTTTTAAAATGCCTAGTACTAGAAATCGATCATAACATACGCTGCCGAGAAAATCTTTATATATTTTATGGGTCTTTAGTTTTACGTTATCTTCGACGTCACAAAAATAATAACTCTTCTTTACGAGGCAATAAATGTCACAATTGAAAGTGTTATTCATGGAACAACTCTCGCGTCCCACGGCCGATCCAAAGCTGCAAACCACTGAGATGTTATGAGCTTTGGATCTCAGCCTCAGGCGACGCTTTCCATTCCAATCCTTCTCTGTGTTCGAACAACTTGGTTTCTAGGAAGGGAACGTATCAAAAACATTATTGCGTCTTTCCAATAGTACCTAATGTAGGCCTTTTGATTTATTGCAGATGATTTATGGAGCATATTGCCTCACGTATGCGAGTAGAACGCTCGAGGGAAGAAATCGTGAGATTCTACTTTAGTTCCTGATACCAAACGCAACTTCGTCAACTTATTTTTATAAATATATACCACGAGAGGAGATGCAAACAATTATTAATGAACAGAAAATGTACTTCATGGAATTAAAATATAAAAGTTTATGTGTAAACTATGTTTATGCAGGAAGATACCCGTGCCCCAGCAGTGGGGACATACAAGGTTGATAACGATAACGATGTGTAAACTCTGTTGCGGTAAACTTCATAGTATTGATGTGCATATACCTACGCATTGGGAAGCATTGTGACTATTGTGAGCAGCTTTATCATAGTGCGTGCACGTTTTATAGCGGTTTTATATGAGTCTGGCATAAACATAAGTAGTTACGTATGAACAGAAGAGTGGCCTAATAGTGATGCACGCATCTGTGCTTCAATAGTATCAAGTCACTTAACTTAGTCAGGTTTTATAGAATAGATTGGCATCAACTGAACATAGTAAAGAAAAAAAAATATCGGTCTTGCGATAGTGCGATCATGTTGATATATGATATCAACCCATTGTGTCCCCATTGCTGGGACACTGGCGCCTTCCTGCATCCACTTCCATGCCCTAACCTGCCTGTTAGGGCAAACTGCACCACGGGGGCCAAGCCCAGGTTGGTGAAGGATTGAAAGGCAGTGGCGGGTCTTGCCGTCAAAAGTTATCAAGCCACCCATCGGGTCTCTGATCATGCTATTAAATGCACATTTTTGGGTTATTTTCAAATTTTACTACGGTTTCATAAATATAGACATTTCGTTTACAACAGAATTTGGCAAAAATTTGTACATGTACCAAGAAAAATAACGTATGACATTTTTTTCATATATCGTATTAATTGTAAAGAAATCCTTTTGAACTACATAAATACAAAAAAAAAAAAATGTCATTAATAATGTTATTACATTTAACTGCGTTATAAGAACTTTTGATTCTTGTTTCCATCGAAACAGTTGCAAAAGTCTTGCAAAAACCTATTTTTTTCCTTTTCGTTTTCAACTATTAAAAAGCAATCAAAGAACTTATGTGGGCGATTTAGGACAAATACTGTTGGGTCTAAATAATTCCAACGATACTAAATAAGGACGGAATGCGATGATCTGTTCTTTTGCCCGTTATTTTAATCGGCTCACCTCACGATGTTAATAGACGAAGCACGATTCTATCCTAATGTATTTTGTAAAGAAAATACACTCAACCCTTTTTTAAATGAAAGGCGTAAAAAACGGCGTTATTGTTATGTCAACCCAAAAAAAAACTAATATCACATTAGGTATCAGTAGGTATCAGAAAAATAAAGTCAAAAAGTGGCGAACTGTGTTGACAAATTATCGAAAGCATTATGTTAATCCACAGACAGGAATGTAAGAATTTTCACATAAAAATACGAACGCGAATATCAAATTCTTATTCAAGCCGATAGCCAAAGTGTTGAGGTGAAAGTGATATTCGAGCGATTAGAGATTAGTATCCACGTGCCAACGAGTAATTTATACTTATTTTATTACACGTACGCGCCTAATGGGGTTTTAATGGTCACCAGTAACCAAATCTGTCAATGACTTAGCACTGGCCAGAAAAGTTTATGGCCTTCACGACGGAAAAAGAAACTTGGAAACAAAACACCGTCACACGCGCGCAGCTCTGCTTAAACTAAAAGTTTTTAACAATGCTTGCTTACTGAAGCACTCCACGATAGGCCTTGCCTTGTTTCACGCAGGGATAGTAACTTGTTGACAAGCGTTACGATAAAAAGCGATTTCGTATTAGTCTTATTCCTATATTTTCAAATCATCGCAAAGGTTTGTCCGTTTATTACGTCTCTTAGATCTTTACAAAATACCGCCGAGAGGCGTTGCTAGAAAGTCATCTTTGGACTATAAAGGCCAACGTTGATGATGATTATGACTGAACAGTTGGCTTTAATTACAACCCACATGTAATTGCCCCCTTGGCTCTTAATTCAAGGCGGAGTTATGGTTCCTGAACAGATTATAGACGATACAATGCTTCAGGGGCAGTTTTTATTTTGTGTGTGATTAAGTAACGCCTTCAGGCCGCCAGGGCACAGGTCTTCTCTTAGAGAGGGAGTATGGGCTTAATTACCACGCGTGCCCGGACCCCGCGGTACCGCGGATCGGCGATTTCAAGCGCTAAGGTATTTGAATACCTCAGACACTAAGGTTTCTTCACGATATTTTCCTTCACAGTTAGCAAGTGGCAGTTAGCAGTTAGCTTATACTCTTTTTAATGCACTAACCCGTGCTAACTAAATTAGCTGTACGAAATACAGATAATATTGTAAAGAGGTTCGAAATTTCACTGATGCCGGTGAGTCGCCCATTAGGTCAGTTGGAAAGAGCGCTGGCACGGATAGCCAGAGGTCACAGGTTCGAATCCCGGCAGGAGTGGAATTTTTAGCCTCTAAATAGGATTTTAAAAAAGTGGTATTGCTACTATAACTTACTATACAAAACGCTGTTATTCAAGAAAGTGCTAATCCTTTTACTGAATATAACCATAGTTCAGGTTTTAGATTAAGTATTGGGATTGAAACATAAGGCTGCTTATAAAACTGGAATCCAGCAACATCAGTTTCGTTGCATCCAGTTTCTGCACTACAGGAGACCATTACTCTTATGATTATACATAATCAGATTTGGTTAGACGGAATGAAGACCATTATTCTGTGGCACGGAAGATAAATAGTCTGGTGTTTGGTTGGCGGCACTTCTACCATTCACTTGACGAGATGATGTTAAACAAGTTGAAAGCGGGTTGGTTACTTTATTTTTTTTCTTTCTTTCCTTATACATTAATAAGGGTGCACTTGAATATTTATATATCAATTCTCTTAGTCTAATTTTATCTACGCCTAATGCGATAGATAAGGTAACCAAATGTAAACTAAGATCATCACACTCTCCTCAATAACAAATTAGTACTTAAATCTATATTAAACCTTCTAAATTGTAATAAAAAATTAGAAAGAAAAGTTCTTATAATCCTTACATGAGGTAAGTAAGAAACATCGCGACTGCAAAATCAACTGCAAATAATGTATGGCACATATAGCTACAATAGTTATGGAAAAATGGATGTTACTAACATTGTACACAACAGAAGATAAAAGTCAAATTAGTTATAGCTGAGACTTAGTTGGGCCATTTCGTTAACACTTCAGACGTTAGGGCTTCCTCACGATGTTTTCCTTTACAGTTAGCTAGTAGTATTGCTACTGTAACTTCACAAGCGTATACACTTAGAAAACAAAGTCATTAGCACACGCCGGGATTCGATTCCCCGACCTCCACTTCTTCTTTTTATTCTTCTACCGCTCCGCTTCATGCGAAATCCGCTTCCTCGCCCGCCTATGCCTGTCACTGAATTCAAAGGAAGTAGTCAATGGGTAATTACTTGTCAATAAGATACAAACTCTGCGCTCGAACGACGCCGCGCCCTTCCAAACGGAGACGTATCCGCCGTCAGCGATGGAATAAACGTTTTTTAAACGTCACGTCGAAGATTTCCACACACAAACAATGGAAAATCAAACTTCCGTTGATGCTATCTATGAGGTCGCATCAATTTTACGAGCATATGAAATGAGCAGGGTGATGTTTAAGAAGTTGGCTAAATATTGAGAGAATGGTGTTTTCATTGTAAAAGACAGCTTTATTAATGACTTAAATCGATAAGTCATTAATAATATTGTTTTTCGTATAACGTGTTTGTTGTAAATATTTCTGATTTCCGACTTTTTGCTCCAAACTGTGCATTCAAATTCAAAGTGGTAGGAACTACCATGACGTTGAAAAATGTTTTCTAATATGTTAAATGTACAAGAGGCAATCCCCGATATATGTTGACATTTTTGTAGCAATAATTATTTTATTTTTATGTTTGACGTACTTTATGCAAATTAATGTAATTCAAAATTTTGTATTGGAATCTTAATAAATAGGTACATGTTCTTTTACTTATTGTACATTCATAAAATATTGTAAATTTTTTTACGAGCTATTGACAGTGTTCCTATGTTATGACTTTATGAGTTTCATTATCAATAAGTCCTTGATGTGAATAATAGGCAGTTTAAAATGTGATCTACTTTATACTTAAAAATAAAATAAGATGAGATAATAATATTCTTTATTGTACACCAGAGCACATATTATAAAACATGTAAAGATACAAAGTATGGCGGCCTTATTGCTAAAATATCTTTTTTTCTAAATACTTATCAGTATTTAAGTAACTATTTTTTAGTAATTAAATTGATTCGATGCATTAAAAGAACAATTGAGTTGGCCGGCGCCGACCATAAGACTGTCGACTCACAGTTTTTATCGATTTTTTAAAATATTTTCGTAACTTTTCATCGTGACATTGTTTGATATGCTTAAGTGAAGTATTTTTGGGTAACTAAAGGAAACTATTTGCTGTCCCATTTTTTTCAAATCTAACACCAAATGTTTCAATATCACGCTCTGAATAACGCCTTAAAAGTTTTTAATGGGATACGACTTCATCCTATATTTACTCGTATTTATTTAGCCAATAGCGAAGTAGAAAATTGCCACAACCATAAAATTGTTTGATTTAACAATGACAGCGATTACTTGCCGCTTCATACTTCATTGCACACATGAAATTCATTCAGAAAACATATAATTTACAAAATAAAATGCATGGCGAAACATGGCGAGCTTACTTGATTACAAATTTCTTCCCGCCAACCCTTGATGTGATGATACGGACATGTTCAGCGTGATCATACTCAGCAAATATTTGTATCTACTGTGTAGTAGGTATTTATCTACTATGTAGTAGGTATTATGGCTTAATTTCAAAAATCCTCACACGCAGTAAACATCTTGTCTGGTTGGTCATAAGCCAGGCTTTAATGGTGAAATTCAGAACGGGTTATTCACTCATTAGACCATTCTATTCAATATCTCGGCCTGAGCGGATCGAGATTATTATCTAGACGAGACAGACAAGTCTAGATCACTTTGTAGGGAGGTGCAGAAGGCACGGAGTTCCGATAAGGATCTTAAGAGGTCTACCAATTAGTTTACCTACTTGTGGAATGCTGTAGACGATCTTTTGGAGATTCGTTTCGATTAAAAACGAAAAGACATCAAAAGGCAGATAGGACGGGCTTCTTATTTACCTAGTGTTATATTTTTAGGATTTTTTATCTACTCATCATCATCAGACCACCTCTGCCCACTGCTGAGTATAGGCCTTTTCCACCTCGCGCCATCCTTCGCAGTATCTCGCCATTCGCATTCACGGTCGAGAGACCGTCGACCTGCCGATGCCGATCTGACCACATCGTCCGGCCATCGTGCATCTAGCCATCCTACTGACCACCGCCTGGCTCTGGGCCGCCACTGCCTACCGTCTTCCCACTTGTACTATCTCCACTTTATCTACTATTCATAGCAATTATTTGGAGGTCATGCCTAGATTTTGACTTGTAACAAAAACACGGTGAGAATTGACCGATCAATGGGTTCACGACCCGCTCGCTTCTAGTTTCTCAACCTTCTATAAAAGTCAAGTTGGGTGTCCACACAGGTTCAAATAATAATTGCAACGGTATGACGCCCTGCGATCACTCGCGGCGCCGCCGCTATCTCTCCTGCGATCTAGAAATGATCAAAGCCGCGTCCCATGCTCGTCAAATGATCGAGGAATGCGTAATTAATATTGAAATTGAGGCGGCCTCTCTCACACATCACGGCTGGTAGATGCATTTGCATCTTGAAAGGTGTAAACTATTAAATACATTTTCACGCATGATTAGCAGGGGCTGTGGCCGGAATAACCTTTTTTTTGTGAAAAAGTCGATTGAAGTTAAACACTTTCTCACAAAACAATGGACACTTGCTGCCAGTTTGACGCTGTCTTCACGTTGATTCTAATGTACGTATTTCCGCGTAAATTATTGTCAAGCATGGCAAATTATTCGAAAGTTTGCCTATTGGCATACAGTCATCTTGCTCTAACTACCTCCTGTTTAAGTAATTGACTCTATTGAGGTATCGTATAGGACAGGCGTGTAGATATCCCGGTTGATTTTGTGCTTTCTACCCCAAAACTTTCATGAAATACGAGCTAAACACAATACCCTCCTTTTGGACTTCGACGAAGTCGGGTAGAAAAGCACGAGTCTCAAATTCCGGGCTTCGGCCACACTAGAGGGCATCAATGACATAATCGTCATTGCTAAATATTTCTCATACTTAGCTGATACATTCCCTATTTGGTTGACGTATGCCCGTCTGATTTGTTCCGTAAGATTTGTTGTATCACGGACTTGAAATATTTTTGCGAGAAAGAGTGAACGTCCTAGAACCACCTGGAAATACCAACTCCAACAGGGATGATTCAGCTGTGAGTTGAAACTGGCAACTTCAAATAATACTACATACTTCTTACTTACGTTAAAAATTCAATTGTTATATACACTAAATACCTATTACGTGTACGTAATACAGAGAATATTGTAAAGAGGTTCGAAATTTCACTGATGCCGGTGAGTCGCCCATTGGCTCAGTTGGAAAGAGCGCTGGCACGGATAGCTAGAGGTCGCGGGTTCGAATCCCGGCATGGGTGGAATTTTTAGCCTCTAAATAGGTTTTTAAAATTGTCCTTAGCACGGGTTAGTGCATTAAAAATAATATAAATACCTATGATTTGTCTTATCTTATAAAAATCAGCAATATTTCAAATTAGACTACCTTCTAACAGGATAAGAAGATGATGTTGCTAGTGCAGCATCATAATCTGCTATCACTTTGATGTATATGGTGGAACTGTAAACGTAAGGAATACGTTACACATCTCTGTAATCATGCGGTTGCCTCTTGCGGGCTCGAAGCAATGTTTTCTTAAAAACAATGTCGGCTAAAAAACTCATTAAAATTCTAGTGGGCGCAGAATGCGGAAGGCTCAGCATACCGGGTGAGCCGAGTGACAGAACAAAAAAGGTGTATTATGTAAAGCGAGCTAAAATGATGGATGGATGGATCATATGACATAGCAATTTTTGTTTACATTATTATTACGATGGCATTGCTCGCTCTATTACTTTACGACGCATGGCACGTGAGGTAATTATATGTTTATCTCTCTCCCTCTTTCTCAGATAAACTTATGATTACCTCAGAGAACAGTTGTGACAAATCTTGCACACTACTGTCGCTTGTATCCCGGAGGGTTAAATCGCTTATTTAAAATAATGCTAGGTATCTTCTCCATTATGTCTTTTTTATTGGAACCCTAGCTTAGCTGGGTCTCGACGGATACCTAAACAAAACCTTTAAAAGAATTCAAACTTGACTAGATGGCTGCGCCGGCCAGCTATTATAAAGAAGTAGGTATCGTTACAGTGCTTACATATTATAAACAGTGGAGGAATCCACTGTCACAGTTTTTCCGAACTTTTCTCGAACTTTGCATAGGATATTTTTGTTATGATTTAATTACAAAGGCATAGTTTTCAGATGTTTTTATTGCACTTGTAGTTGAAGACGATACTACTTCCCAATTTAATAGTTTTAAGTCCATCGAAAGTACCCGATAAATATAAGTTTTTTGCTTCATAAACGGCCGTATCTTTATTACGTTAATATAGAAGTTTCATTTTTTGATAGCTGCAAAAGACTGTAAATTCTCAGGAGTATAATTATGATTTAAATGCTTTCCCGAGATATAGGGTGATAGAAGGACGAACAGCAAATTGGCCCTGTAAGGGTTCCGTTTTTTCTTTTGAGGTACCCTAAAAAAAGTATTTTCAGTGTCCGAATATGGCTTTAATTCTAGCATAGTAACAGTCAAGCAATCTAGATTGAAAACGCATTTACAACGTCTAGAATGTTTGCATGTTATTAGTGCAAAAGTTATCGGTGGATTTCGGCAAAATGTTTACCGTTTGAGACCGGTCCGGCCATGCGAAATTGGAGGTTGATTAATTTAAACAGAAACTGACTTTTATTAAATTAGAGGATATCAATCGCGCCAAACGCGATCTTAAAATTCCAAGAGTTAAATGATAGCTCTCACTTAAATACGCTCATCGTTAATAGTAGCTTGGTAGTAGTGGGTATAGTCAGCTGTACTGATCTTCTTCAGTAGGCCCCATTATGACGCAACCCATAGGAGCGACTGGGATTGAAAATTCAAATTAAAATTATTTTCACGTAAAAACAAACGGTTTTATTCATAAATCGTGTTTTGTTTTAATTGAATAAAAAAAAACACGATTCATCTAAAGCACTGTTTCCACCGAATTATTTAGTTTTGTTTTTGCTACTAGATGGCATTATTTGTTTCCTATGTAACGACAAGTGATTGTGTAGTGTGGAAGTTATTATGTAGGTACTATTATTATATGACAGTTGGGTTTTATCCAAGCCAAGCCTTTATAAGCAGAAGATTGTGTAATTTTTATTAGGGTTGTTTTTAAGCATGTAGATTATGGACCAAGTTATAGGTGTCATTAAATATTACCACAGCTATGGATCTTCTTAAGTTCAGCAGTACCACCCTTCTCACCCTCTACAACAGTGTCCAACGGGGTGTGTTGTGAATAATTTAGTTAATCTCTGGTGACGTTTTTCTTTGTAATATCTTTACCATAGACTATTTTAATTAACGTTTTTGGAGCGTTTTGAGGAATTGTATGTTTATAAATAACGCCAAAAATATTTACTGCATGTTTACTTAATGAACGTAATATTTGTTACGTTCAGTATTAATAGATTATATGAAGAAGAAGCTAAAAAAGAAACTTTACATTTATCCCGCAATTAACTGTTTAACTTAGTACTATTACTGCCTGTTCTTGGCCTTTCGTATTTTTCGAGATTCTCCTTTGAGCTTTACAAAGCATCAGAGTGTACATCAAATAAGTACTTACGCTCGTGACGATAATAAATGTTACTGAGATTTCTTAACTGAATAGATGCAAAAAAATTAAGCCAACTGGATGTGCTGGTCATCTACCTGACAATCTAATTGTGTGGAGCAAGAGGTTACCATACCGTAGCTTGGCGAGATAACGTAGCTCCAAATCACGCAAACAGCCACTTACTGTGATACTTATTGATAAATGTAGTGTAGTTAACATGCAGATCTGAGTTTTTTTCTCTCCTCGCCTCTATCTTTGCTGCCTCGATATAACTGAGCGTAGCAGATCTACCAAATGGGTGGTCATTTAATATTGCTGGACAAATTCTTCATTAAAAAAAATCTAATTAAATTCAGTCACCACCAGCCACCTTTTTCAGGTCGTCGGTCCATCTGGCCGGAGGGCGTCTTACTTGCTGCTATACTTCACTAATATACATAACTTAAAACAATAGATTTATTCCCGTAAAAGGGTGAAAAGAGCGAGGTTTAAAAAACTTGTTGCCTTTGTGGCGCACCTAAATCTCTGTGGCGCAGCGGTAGCGCATCTGCCTACCATGCGAGAGGTCTCGGGTTCGAACGCCGGCTGGGGACAAAAAAACCCCAGGTCTTGGATGCTTACATGTTCGTAGTGTCGCTGTTTCTGGTTCCCACGACACAGGGTATCCTAGTGTGGGGTCTGTATGTAAATGTTATTTTGTGTCTCTATTTTTTTTATTAAATGTTAATTCATTAAAGGCATCGAAAAATTGCTAATAGCTGACGACAAAGGATAAAATAGTCCGTAAATCTGTACTAAAATGCCTGGCTCATAGCATCATGTCATCGCTGGTATGTCGAGTAATGTTTGGCGTCAGCGGATCTGTTATTTACGGTGGTATTTAGAGCACGTGTTATAGTCAAAAGCGTAACGACAACATAAATTATACGACTGGGAGGTCACAAAAACTCGCGTTCTAGGTCAGTATAATAATAACTATAGCCAACAGTGTCTGTGTTTGTTTCACTCAAGCGCTAGGCGATATTCTTTGGTGTTACAAAGTCCCCATACGAGGTACATACGAAAATCGGGGTTTTCACTTATCCATATACACAATATGAACAATTTTTTTATGACTCTGGTATTAAATTTGTATATGTTATATTTTGAGACTTTTCTCTCTGACAAGTCTTACATCAAACTTGGTTTCCTAAAATGGGTGTCAAATCGATTGATAACATCAAATATGTAGGTATAAATAGTTGTTGTTCCTTTAATTCATTGAAACGTGACTGTCTCGTTGATCTAGTGGTATCACGTCTGATTACATGGGGCTGTGTGTTCGGTTCCCTCTGGGGCCCGCAATACATTTGTGCAAATGGCCCCAGTCTAGGTTTATATCCATGTTTGTTATGTTCTTGTCTAGTTGTCATACCACAGGGTACCACGCAGGATAAGAGAGTTATTATTATTATAATACGGAACCTCATTGTAATTAGGTTTATTGGTTATTTCTATGTAGGAAACAAAGTGTTTTAATTGTATGTATATGTTTTTTTATTATTATATGTATGTAATTGTAATTTTACTGTTATTAATTAAATTGTATTTGTATATTTATGTAGTGTAGTTAAACATATTTTTATTATCGGTGTGTGTATTCGTTTTTTTAAGTATGAAATAATCTTCTTCTTCTTCAGGCTATATTATGTAGTCCACTGCTGGACATAGCCCTCCCCTAATGATGGCCATAGCGCCCTGTCTTATACCATCATTGGGGGTTAATGCCCATAATCCGATGAAATAATATCACAATTAAAAAAAATGGATTTATTTCAATTTTTAAGACCCATATAAACAACAAACTAAAAGGACTACAATAAGAAGATGTGCCGCGCGTGGAACCCTTTGGGACAGGCGCTGACTGAAAGTCAGTGCTGCTGCCTATTGCAGCAGCAGAGACACACCGTGACCATTGTTTGTAAATGTTTTGTTAATTACTTTGTTTTGTGGTGTCTCATAACTGTTGCTGCAATAAATGTGCTTTTCTTTCTTCTTCTTATTTCTTTTAAAATACTTTTCAATACTGTTTCTACTTCAATTTACAGTGTTTAAAGCGGTTTTTCTTTCTTAGAGCACAATTCTACATTCTCATAATTAGCAGTACGTAGAAATTGTAGAACGTGCTGCATGGGATCTAATGATTTTAGCATATACTTTTAAACCCTGAACTAAAGGAAACTCCAGCCGATTGGGACGTAGATTCCATTACCAGGCAGTTTGGAGTTTGGGGCATTCGGCTGGCAAACTCTCGTTTGTTAAACTTCTGCTCAGACAAGAATCCAACAGCTGATATCTAATGATGATGATGATATATTGCTGTAGATTTTCATAACATAATGTAATAACCAAAAAACTTCTTCAGGCTATATTAGTCCACTGATGGACATAGCCCTCCCCCTAATGAGCGCCATAGCGCCCTGTCTTCAGCTTGCCGCATCCAGCATCTGCTTGCAGTTTTTCGCAGATCGTCATTCCAGCATCCTAGTCGGAAGGCGTCCTACACGTTACGATTTTTACGAAAAAAATGTTAATTCATCAAGTACTGGTGTTTGACAGAACGATTTGGATACTATTAAAAAAATATGGTTTTTACATCTCAATGTGTCTGTAAACACCTGGATAGATGGGAACTACTTACAACGGACCATAAGTGCGCTGGAAGTGCTCAATTAAAAATAAAAAGTGTCAACCAGACAGACCTTCGAGAAAAGAACTGTGTTTTAAAACTCGCAACTGAGCAAATTCAATTTATTATATTCTATTTGTTATATTCTTTTTACTGCACTAACCTGTGCTAAGGACAATTTTAAAAACCTATTTAGAGGCTAAAAATTCCACCCATGCCGGGACTCGAACCCGCGACCTCTGGCTGTCCGTGCTAGCGCTCTCCCAACTGACCTAATGGGCTACTCACCAGCATCAGTAAAACTTCGAACCTCTTTACACTATTCTCTGTATTACGTACAGGCAGCGACATCTGGCTGAAGCAATTTGCATGACATTCTACTCGCTAATTATAGCCAAAAAAAGAAAATTCTTGCATTTTCATTGTAATTCAAAAAGACCTGCCGCTCAAATAGAGTCATATAATTGACTAAACATTTTTCACTCTTTTGGACCACGAAACTCTAAAAACGACAGCAGTTTTATAGGGAGTTGTAAATCGTACAGCCAACCGTCCGAATGTGGGTGAGCTGAGAGTCAGGCAGCGTGAAGGTAAACTTTGGGCCACAGCCCAACGCATACGAATTTAGCGCTTATTGTAAGTGTAGCAGGAGCTAAAAGAAGAAGTTGTACTCGAGTACAATGACGGAAACATAAAATACACAGCGTGCAATCTAACTTGATCTTTTGACGAGGCTGTCCATCATGAGCATTTATTGCTTGCATGTTTTCTCTCCTAGTTGTGTGGCAAGAGGCGAATTGTGTCAAGATTTGGAGTATAACCGATCCCTCTATATTAACTTGGTGACTTTATTAATATTTAATTTTTTATTTATGTTTGTTTATTTATTTACAAAACCCACAGCACAATATTACTTATCTTTGGCCAATTACGGGCTTATTTTATATTGACATAACTTGGAGACAGGCGTTATTATTAATTACAAATGGTAATAAAGAGTGTTTGTACTTCTTTTACGCGGAAACAGAGCAATTGATCGACGTCTTTTGACAGTTTTATATACCGTAGACCGATGTGTTTTGGCTGTTTTTATGGACAGATGTGGACTATTTCTTATCTGAATCCCATATGAACGAAGTTCTCTGAGATTGATTATTGTTTTCATCACCGTTTGGCCTCCGCGGTTTGTTGAATTCTAGCGTTAAGGTATGTGATCAGATATTCGGATTTTACGCGATGTTTTGTCTTGCAGTTAGCGATTGTTATTGCTACTACACATTCAAAATTTCAAAAGTAACGTACCTTCGAACCTAAAGTCATTGTTACATGCCAGGGATCGAAGCCAAAACCTTTCGAATATGAGACCTGCGTTCTACCGATGCGTTACCTCTATCTTCAATAAAATAATAATATAAATTGATGCAAGATTGATTGACGAAAGACTGATGAAACAAATATATATTGCGAAAGTGAGTGGAAGGGCTGGTAAGGGACGTCCTAGGCGGACATACATCGACCAAATAGAGGATGTATTAGAAAAGGGGAAAATAAAAGGTACCAGGAACCGGCGTGCGCGCATGGAACGATGAACGTTGATGAAGCGAAGGTGATCTGTCAGGATCGTGGCTAGTGGCAGTCCCTGGTCTCTGCTTACCCCTCTGGAATACAGACGTGAGGTTATGTATGTAAAAATTGACGCCTTCTTAAGTTGCTGCACTTCATATTTTATCTACAAAAATAACGACTTTCATAAGTCGACAGCACACAATTTGCCAAGCTCACTTTATCTTAACAAAAGAGAAAGCTTATCTAAGTAGTATCTCAAATTGCGTCCACAGCCTTCTTCGGGCACACAGAGGCTTGTTGTTTGTCTTCAGAAGCTGTAAACACACCACTGTTGGTTCCTTACTACTGAACTAAAACTATGGATCTAGAGCTCACCAAATAGCCAAAGATGTATATTAAAGAACATTGCCGGACATTGTTTGGTCAAAACATTAAGCGCGTGGTGATCTGCCAGTTGAACCATGACGTACCACAGCGTAGGTATCCAGGTTTGAGAGTCCTACTGTATGCTGTTGGAGTGTTTGTTCTCAAATTAGCCTTCAGCTTGCGTTGCCTCGAGGCTTTGGAGTTGTGCAATCAGACGATTGAGTACACAGTAATACTGGTCATCCTGTGATACCCGCTATTGTTCGAAACTGACACCTAAGTCGTAGGTAGTAAAACTTAAAATGTGAAAGCTACGACTGTCGGTCGCTGATCGGTGCGTGGGTACATGGCGAACGTGACCACAGTGCGTATGCGCTGCGATAATATTAACTTCAATGGAAAAAAAAACAGTTCAGCAAGAAACCACTGTGTGAGAACTAGGTACATTAAAAATAGAGCAAAATTAATTAAAATTTGTATGCTCATCACAGATCATTGTTAGTAATGACTCAGTGAAGTGTTTTAAAAATTGACTAGATAATAAAAAAAAAACAATCAAGTACCGTGATAGATATACACGCATCGGCTTAGAGCTGCTAGTGTATCAACAATAATAATAGTAAATTTAATAATTTAACCGAGAACCGGTCGTTTAATAATTTAATCGATACACATATTAAACGTGTGACTACATTTGGATACAAAAGGTACACGTATGCCATATCAATTCATAGAGATTCATAGAGAGAGGACGGTAAAAGATGGCAATTGAGGGACAAGGCCTATAGCTGATGATGATGATACCATATCAACCGTAGTAACGTAGGATACTGCGATGTTGCTAGTTTTTCTAATAAAAGAAACAATACGAACAAATTTTGACCACTTGTGTTCCAGGTATCCTAGATAATAGGGCTGGATCTATACCTACAGTCAACAGCACATCAACATTAATTCCGTGCATTTTAATCCGTTAAATTAAGGGTGACTCTGCAACAAAATGGGTTAATCTGCTGTCGCTTCAATTCTGGGTAAGAATTAAATTATACAGACTGTAATAAAATTATAAGAATTGTACAGACTACCGGATATAGCAAGCCTCAAGCAAAGCCTTAAATTTGAATACATCTACGTACTTTGAGTTTATTTTCTAAGCAGATCTAAGTAGAATTAGAGAAGGCACTTATTATTTGCATGTTGTGATAACTCGTAAGTAGCCTGTGTATTTTAGACTTAAGTTGTGTCATATCTCTAGTTGAATATACACGCTGTGAGTAATGCAAATAAACAAAAAAATAAATAAATAAACATATTTTAAACTTTCGCGACTTGAACACATAGTTAGTAACGTCGAGGTAAAATAGCAATAAATTACTACGCGATTAAGCCCCAAAACTATTCCAACTATAAATAAATAAAGGCCAATATTGATCAATGGATCACAGAATGAAACGGAGAGGTCGAAGACGGAGAGCAGTGGCACATACGCTTATTGGAGATTTTAGTCCATTTTTTCTCCAAAACGATCTAGATTTTGAAATGGACACCTAGTTTGACTTTGTTCATTAAGCCACAGTGTCTGTGCTTCTTTGAATAAAACCTTGTTGATTGATTGCTTAGCCTATGGGTTTCCTTGACATTTCAGACTTTTTGCAACGGAATAAACGAGAGGATTAAATTAATTATACATCGGCGTCGATCAAAGTCGCACGCTGCAGCGCCGCTCTAAATAAATCACAACAAAGAAACATGTTATTAATAACCTGTCAGAAGCCATTCCGTCTGCGACTGGCTGCATCGATGAATGGGTTGACTTGTATCGGTCGTTCTCCTACAAATAAGCAGTTCGTTATCGGCAGATTCATCGGATCGAATCGATCTTATAAATATGCATTTCTGATTTATTTGTATCACCGTCTAATCTACATTTCTTGCATATTATTATGACTAATGGAATATAGAACTTGATGAAAACTCGATTTTGGTTTGGAGAACTCGGTTTTGGCTGTGATTGGCGTTAATTGGTACTGTTTTTTTGAGAAAATAATAATAATAACAAAATAAAAATACATATAAACATACAGGTTATTAAGAAGCTATTATGATGTTTTTTTCTATTTATCAGATATGACTATTTAAGCTGCATTTTAGGAGTGTTTGAGAGGAATCATGTTCTTATAAATAACACCGATTATTTCAATAAGCATCATCAACCCATTATGTCCCCACTGAAGGGCACGGGTCTCTTCCCTGAGGAAGGTATAGGCCATACTCCACCACCACGAAGGCCAAGTCCGGATTATCACCGTAAGCTAGCGGTATTGCTACTGTAATGCCACAAATGGACATAACTTAGAAAACAAAGTCAAATCAATCAATCAATAAAATCAATTTATTTCAATGTAAAGAATTTACATTTATGTTTGCTTAATGTCAATGTAAAATGTAGGCCGCTGCCTTCGGGTCGTATCAAGTCGACAAAAAGGCAGCGGAAAAAAATCCACTCTGACCATCTTTTTTCAATTCTAAGATTTAATTTTAACATCAATTACTAATAATACTGTTGACTTTATATAAAATAATTTGTTTGCCTATTTTTACGTAAAGTACCTTCATAATTCACTTTTGTAATTTTTGCCGAGGGTAGTAAACTAACAGTTAATGCTTTCTTCATGCAGTCTTCCGTCCGAGACCACGGCACTTGAAAGAGTTCCGAAACGTCGGAAAATTGTAAAAATATAAAATAAACGAGTAAAATCCGTTTACTATCTTTTCTCAAGTCATTGGTAATGCCGGGATACGAACCCGCGACCTCCCGATTGAGAAGCAGGCGTTCTACCGCTCTGCTACCACCGCTCCCGCCGGCATGTTTGGCTATTGAATACATTTGTTGGAATTTTAAACTGGAACCTTGTGATAAAAGCTCTTCAGAATTGAACCCTTGAGAATTGGAACCCTTGATGAAACGGCTAGGTATAGCCTTCAAATCAAAGCAAATAAAAATCAAATTACTTTATTTGCATAAACACGAGTCGATACATGAAATGTAAATTAAAGGGTCCTTCGTGTTATACCATTTCGGCGTACAAATAAGCTTAGCTTATTACTAAATTTCGGCATACAAATGTAAGCTTACTACAAGTACTGAACCTTGGAACGGCAATTTTATGCGTCACCTTTATCGATTTATTTTAATTAAGAACAACCTATAAAGCTTAATTGTGCAAATAAATCTTAGGCACAAGACTTCAGGGTCCCTTGTCCAACCCGCTCGTGCTGGCTTAATTGACTAAACTGAGGAGATGGCTTTCATTATTTCTTAATGACTCGCGATACTTATACATAAATATATAATGAAATGAATAAACGATCGTAGAAGCGCTCGAGGCCTAGTCGAACCGAGTGATTGAAATCAATCACTTGAGTTAAGCAACAACAGGCGCAATCAAGTGCAGGACGGGTGACCGTCCCGTGACTACCACTAGTAGCATTTTTCCGAACGCTTCCGTGCCTCGCAAGGCACGTTAAGCCATTGGTGCCGGCTGTCATGTAATGGCATTCGTTAAGCTATGTGAGAGGCCTTATGGGCGGCTTAACACTCGTAACACTCTCCACTGTCTTACCTTACTCCACCAACCCGGACTTGGCCCCGTTGCAGAGTATGGCCTGACCTTCCTGCGATGCAGGAAGAGATCCGTGCCCCAGCAGTGGGGACATATAAGGGTTGATATTATGAATAAACAATTGTGTTATTACTTATATTACGTGTGACCTAATCAATAATCGCGATTACACCCGGTTAATGAATATATAACTAAGTGTTATATAGGTGCTAGGCAAACGTTCTCCTTTAAATATATTATGGATATTTCAGAGGGTGGAACACTCGTTTCAGTTATTGTTGCAGCAGGAGTATCCTCTTGACGCTGTAGAAATCTTATAGCCTATACTGGACAATTTCCTAACTAACCCCCGGTTTCTCGTCCATAAAAAAGCTGTTAATCAAATTTGAAAAAATTTTAATATAGCCAGTTGATCATAACGCAAAAAAAAAACTATTGACAGATGTTGACAGAAGATTAACACGTAGTGTACGAGAAACTGGGATAAGGTTATAAATCTTTAGGTTATTACTCACTTGATACATGAGTTGATCCATCTCACACGATTGCTTTCGAAAGTCAGCTTCGAAGATTATGTTGTTTATTGCTCGCTGAATTCCTCACACTCACAGCACTGCAAACGTATTTTAAGTCGAATGTCAATTCTGTGCGCATTATTGTACGGAACCATTATTTTCTTAAATATTTTTGTGTCCATAATCTTTGTTTTGCCTTTTGCTTCTACCGACAGCTAATTACTTTTCCTAATCGCCTGGAAATCCGAAGATTTATCGCTCATGTCACTACACGACCGTTTCAAAGATCGATTCGTATATTTTTTGTTCGAAACGCTTAGAGAATTTAGAGTGACTTTTTATGTAGGCAAGTGTTAGGTCTCGAATTCCTATAAAATATCTCACAGTGCGTTGTACAAAAAGAAGCCTACAAATAAGATAACAAAACACAAACGCTTTACGGAACGCAAATCTTTTGTTTTGTCTTTATTCGTAACTGTTGCCATAGTTACCGTGGCTCTATTCTGTAATCCTATGACGGTTTCAAACCAAACAAGTGCCTAACAATGAGGAGTGTTTTCCCACGCTGAGGCTTTGTTGCGTTTTGAACCGTTCCACTGTGTCGGAGTAGCGAAGGTCAAACAGTTAATTGGACCCGCTATATCTAGTCGATCGGGACGGGACATAGTGGATGGTTTATAATAACATTGTAGTTTATTGCTATGCAATTAAAGTAAGGTTAGATGGTTGGTGGTTTTTATTTTCCTTAAAATAGTTAATAGCTAGTCAATACAGACAGTTGGAACACCGCAAGTAGGTTTGTTACTATAGATCTAAGATTTTCTAAATTTTTTTTTGAATGGATGTATTACACAGATCTCGTTAGCCCTATACTAAGTACAACTAAATGACTTGTGTTATAGGTGCTAACTCGACGATAGATTTAATACAATAAATAAATAAATAAATACATAGATAACAATCCAAGACCCGAGGCAAACTAGAAAAGTTCGTTTCCTAGTTTGACCCGGCCGGGGATCGAACCCGAGACCTTCGGTTTTACAGTCAGCGTGTAAACCGCTGCGCCATCGAGGCCGTCTAATAAATATGTATAATTATTTTTTATTGAAAAAGTAAAACTGAAAGCTAAAACATTTATAAAGGTACAATGTAGAGAGTAGTTTTGCACTCGGAGGTAAATAAGGTAAGTAAGTAAATTTAGACGAAGGTATCTAATAATAACTTCCAACACAATCACCAGCCTTGGTCCTAAACTAGTATACTCTTTGGTATAACAACCAGGCAAGGTCATGAACAAATATGAAAATATACCCAGACTGAGGCCATTTGTACAAATGTACGGCAGCCCCAGTGGGAATTGAACCTGTGACCTCCGCCATGCTAATCAGACATGATACCGCATATTCTATCTTCTACAGCTGGATCGACGAATCAATTAAAGTCAAACCTAATTTAATCTTAAATGGTACACATTTTGAAAAAGCAATTCAATTTACGCGGCTTAAAAACGTAAAACAAAGGCGCGTCATGTTAGTAAAAGCTCTCACGTTTCGGAGGGCTTAAATCAGAACAACAGTCCGTTGAAATAATTTGAATATTCACCAAAACAATACAATAGGCCGGAACTTTGTCCCGCGGCGCATACGCACGATATTGTTCTGAGTTGGGTTTTTAATTAAGCATTACATGATCGTTCTACTATGGACGTGGACGTGTCAAAAACTTCAGGCTCCATTCATTAACTAATAATACCAATGAAAATAAAGTAATATGGTCGAGAGATTGACCTGATACGTTTAGCGAAAACGATATGTAAACGAGATATGATTTTTGTTCATTGATGGCGCTAGTAAACTCAATAGGCTAAACTTAATGTCCGTTTTAACTTGTTCTAACATGCCATAACATGTTTGCTGTAGCTGGTGCTTTCGGAAATTGTTTTAGATAAATAGATATAAAATGTTTTACCTAAGAAAAACACAAGCATACGAAGCATTACATATACTAGTTACGCCACAAAGTAAACAAAACAGAAGCGTGCATGAACAGCATAAACATAATAATTTGCCAGCGCAAGGTACGGTAGTGTATCCATAGGTGAAAATAGTGACTACGTAGGTGTGGCAAATTTAAATAGACTATCTCAGCACTGAATGCTTAGGAAAACTTCAGCGTCACTAGGCTGTGGTCAATTTAGACTGTCCCAACACTGAATAATTAGGAAAACTTCAGCGTTGATATTCTACCGGTACAATGAAGTTTTAGCCAAGTTCCCAGTCTACTCTACAAATTTAATAAATAGACTCAGTATCAGCACTAATATAAATAAATAAACATATTACACAGATCTCGTTAGCCCTATATTAAGTACAACTGATTGATTGACACAATGATTTGTGTTACAGCCGGGTTAAACTAGAAAAGTTCGTTTCCTAGTTTGACCCGGCCGGGGATTAAGATATTCTAAAGTTTTCGCCAGGTTCCTAGTCTACTCACTATTCTGTGCACCGGTGTGTGCGCAGCTAGCCGCCGCCGCCGCCGGCGCAGGCGCGCGCTATCCTCCGATCAACTAACGAGCTGTCAAACCGCGCAGGGTACCGCGGGACCACCGTTCATTATTAATATGCAAAATTTCCCTCTTTAAAGATAGTTGTATTCCATCTTCGTCTTAGTTAGATGACTACTTTATCAATCTAGTGTCAACATCTACAGTTTATGGAAATAAAGTTGAGTCTGTAAACAGTTTCTCCAGTTTCAGTAATTATCTAAATTAAATTCAATAAGTTTTGTAGATGTTTACACAATAAGCGCATGCTGTCGACACATGTTTTGGCGAGTCAACTAGATATATCAATATTAAGTGTATTATTTGGCATTTCTATCGTTTCCTTGCTGATTTGTGTCGCTACGAGATAAATATAATTAATAAGCAAACGTATTTATACAATGTTTATTTTTCATTTAAAAATTTTGCATTTTGAAAATGGTTTAATTAGGGTAACTTAGTCGGTTTGCCGGCCACCTTCAGTTTTCGGCCATCACGCAGTTTTTACGAAATAATAAGAAAATAAAATAGGCCCGAGTAAAAAATCTATTGTTACCGCATAGATTCTAATGATGTCTTTGCCTACATAATTAAGTATCTTATTAGCGTTTCATTTGTTTCGTCAGTTTTCCCTCGCGTTTCAAGCAATGTGAGTGTGTGTCGAAAGCAGAGAAAAAAATAGTGCGCGCCAATTATTTGCATTGTAAGTTACGACATTGTGTATTGATTTATCCACCAAAATATTACTATAATGCACAGTTAATATGTTAAACTGATGTTATTTTGATGAAAATGTCTATAATACTTAGTACTTTTAGTAAATATTAGGTGGACGGATAACTAACTTCAATTTTGACGAGCCAGTTGATTCTCGGCCGCCTGGCCGAAATCTGACACCGATCCTACGATTATAAATTCATTACTTTACCATTGAATAATCACTTTTTCCAAATCATATTGTTGAGATATAATTTAAAAAGTATCCTGATTTATGCAGTTAGATTTCGGCCGCATGTTTACTAATTGCATTCGTGCCTAAAATCCATTTTAATTGTTTTGTATAACGGTGGCCGGGAGAGGGACTTCGTAAATCCACTTTTCGGCCTAAGTGTAATAAAATAACCGAGAACTAAGGATATTTAGGTTATTTTTCGGTCATTTATAAAAGCGGTGATAAATACTAGTAAATCTATTTATTTCAATAAGTTTCTCTTATATTAACTAAGACCCTGATCTAAGAGAACTCTTTCATCCTTGATTTGTTCGAAAGAGTTTAATTATATATTGACATTGGCGGCCGAAAGTTAACTCCTTCAAATTAGGTTGTCGGCCATTTTATGCAAGGTGGCCGAAACCCGGGTTGACCAATTTTGTTTATCGGCCATGATTTATTGAGAGGCCGGAAATTGGTTAATGTTTTAGTTTTAAGTATAAACAAAATTAAAAGCTCTTTAATTTTTTTTACTCATTTTATTGTTATTTAAAAACGATACACCACCATAAAAATAAGAGTTATTAGAAAAAACAAAAATTGGCCGAAAACTAACAAAACAAGTGGCCGTAAACTGAAATAGGTGGCCGGGAAAGGGCAAAATCCACACCTCACGATATTTTTATTTTTTATAATTAAACTATAATGTTTTCTTAGATGAAGGTTTGAAAAATGGAAATCGCAATAGTTTTACGATTCAAAAGTATTTTATTTGTCCATTTTTGTTTACTCTGTCATTGAAAAAAATCGCTCTGAATATGAAAATGTCCTTAAATGGCCGAAAACCGGCTAAACTACCCTATCTCTATTTTTTTTTAAGTTGTCGATAAACTAAATAAAAGTAGGTAGAGTTTTAATGATTGAGCAAAAGAGTCGTCCATGATGATTTCCTCTGAATAACTTCGCCTGAAACGTCACCAAAGGCTTAGATGTCAACCCTTGTATGTCCCCACTGCTGGGGCACGGGTCTATTCCTGCATCGCAGGAAGGTTAGGCAATACTCCACCACGTGAGGCAAGTCTGGGTTGGTGGAGGATTATAAGACAGTGGCGGGCCTTACTGTCAGAAGTTATCAAGCCACCCATAATGCCTCTGACATGGCTTAACGACTGCCATTACATGACAGACGGCACTAATGGCTTAACGAGCCTTGCGAAACACAGAAGCGCTCAGATAACACACCACTAGCGGTAGTCACGGGACGGTCACCCATCCTGCACCTGTCCGCGCCTGTTTTTATTTAACTCAAGTAATCGATTCCAATCACTCGATTCGACTAGGCCACGAGCGCTTACGAATAGTATATAAAAAATAAAGGCATTCCCACGCGGGTTTACCCAATAGCGGAAACCAACAGTTAAAATGTTTTCTATCACTCGCTCGTGTGAAGATATCGTATTCTAAGCAGCACTATGTTTACTAACAGCCACGATTTTATATTAGTGACTACAGACTTCAACCTCCAGTGTGTGAAATATTTTTGCACGACCAACATTTGGTAGTAGCTGTTGGTTCGTTATTTGTTTCAAATAGGCATTAAAAGTTAATGAATTTGACAATGGCAATAGAGGAAACAAATTGACCGTTTGAAATGTTAAAACAACTTTGTTCAAGTTTAGTTTTACTATTCGTAACTTGGCAGGGTAAGCAAATTCAAGTTACCTTTTAGAAGTATCTTGAATTCAGGCTTTGAAGTGACTTAATTTCAGACATCTTTGTCGTAGAAATAAACTTTAATGTGAAAGTACCCTTTTGATAAAAAGTAGGCCTCATTATATTTTTAACATTATTGTAGAATCGAATATTGTAGATTCGGTAAAGTGACAAATCCCAGAAGTAACAAGAGCCTGTAACCCACGCGGGACACGAAGACAAATAATCACCCAATCCTGCGTTCACATAGTCGATGACAGCGATATCGCGCGTGCAGTATTATGCAACCGTTGCTGCTTGGCTTAAGGTTTTTGATCATCCTGGCTGGTTATCTTATCTTCGCACAGGTCCTTACTTGCTGGTGGAAGGCAAGTGGAGCGACCTCCGTTGCGACTCCGATATAGACCCTCACGTGCCTGAGGGTATCCAGGATGACGTCGGCCGCTTCCCCTGGCTAGGCATCATACAACACAACTTCCGTAAGTAGCTGTCTCCTGATGTGTTGGACTGTGCAGACTGTTTTCTTGAGCTGATGAGTCAGAGAATCAGGAAAGTAGTTCTGAGGCTTCAGGTAATTTTTTTATCAGTGAAAACATTATCTCTCTAGCGAAGGATAGAAAGTGAATCGCCCCATTCTGTGCTTAAGTAGTGGATGCAAGCGAGTTGTTATTTGTGAGGTACGGACGCTTATTTCATGTAGCGTATAGTAAAGAAAGATGTCACAAAGTATAGAGCCATGATAAATGAGGTCATAAAAAGGGTAAAGTGGAGAGTAAAAATATAAAAGTAGCTCCCACCACCACCATTTGGGTGGTTGGGAACCCTAAAGCTGGGAAGAGAGAGAGAGAGACCAAGGCTCATTTTAAACCTACAAGCTAATATATGGGCAAAGTCTACTAATAAATTAGGATTTTCCAAAATTATATGACGACCTCTGTGGCGTAACGGTAGTGCATCTACCTGCCATGCAGGAGGTCCCGGGTTCGAATCCCGGCTGGGAACAAAAAAAAAAACCCAGGTCTTGGATGTTTACATGTTTGTGCTGTCGTTGTTTCTGGTTCCCACGACACAGGGTATCCTAGTGTGGGACCAGAAGCAATGTACTTTAGAGTTTGGCTCGAAAAAGTTTACGCTAACAATAAAATATTATCCAATGGGATATTGTTACCGGGATATCACGACACCTTTTTCTCAATACAGATCTTTGTCTATCTGTATGCCAAGTTTCATGTAACTCCGTTCAACCGTTATTGCGGGATTGGGAAACAAATATCCTAGCAATAAGGCCGCCAATTGTACTATGTGCCTTTGTAAATATTTTGTATTTGATGTTTTTTTCCAGTGTACAATAAAAAAACATTCTTATTTTTTCATTCATATCTTGTTAGCTTAACGAATTAGGGGCTCGATGTAAGGATAGATAAATAAAATGATAAAAACACTTATCTTATATCTTCACAAACTTTCACATGTATAAAATTGTAGGATTTTGTTTATTTTTCATTCAAACTGGAAACCCGCGATCAATTTGTACTAAAAAAGTATATTGAGATCCTTTCGTGCAAGTGTACTAAAAGAGTATTTGTGTATAGCGTGTGAAGTACGGGTACTAATAAGAGTATTTTGTGTGTTTAGTTGTGGGCACCAAGGAGCACTTCGCGGTGACGACGGGCGTGCTGATCCACCCCTCTTACGCCATCGCGTCCGCTGACGACATGGCGCGGATACCCACACAGGATCTGCTGTGAGACACTCCGATTTATGTTAAATTTTTATATTATCTTTTATTTTATTTAATCACAAGAAGCTCACAGCGCAAATACAATTTGGGTTAACAATTAATTAGACTTAACATATGCCAATCACGAGCTTTTTTGTACGGTTAACATTCTTTTCATGACGATTTTACAAAAAAAGCAATGCGTGGAATTTGGAATAAAAACTAAGCTAAAAAATATCAGGTTTTGGTACACGACGATGATGCATTTAATAAATACTAATACTAAGAGGGGATTAAATTTCGGTGTGATTGAGTCAGTGTGTGTGTGTGAGGATGGGTGTGTATGTGTTAACGTGTGTTTCATTTATGATGAAGTATTTATGTTAATTAAACGACGAACTACGAGTTGCAATAGCACTCGTTTACTTTGAAGCAAAAAAACAACAAGAGGAAACCTGAATGTCTGAGGTGTTCAATTACCTCAGCGCTTGAAATTGCCTATCCGCGGTGGGCACGCGTGGTAATTGATCTCTCTCTAAGAGAAGGCCCGTGCCCTGCAGTGGGACGCTAAAAAAACGACGAAAGGTGAAAGACATAGGTGAAAAAAAACCGAATCGAAGACAAGGAAAAAGGCCTGCAGGCGCGCTTTGACGCTAACTAAAGTAAATTTTCACTCAACATTCGTACCAATGTCTTACAATCAACCCGGACTTGGCCCCCTGTGGTGGAGTATGGCCAAACCTTCCTGCGATGCAGGAAGAGAACCGTGCCCCAGCAGTGGTGACATACGAGGGTTGATAACGATTCATACAAAATTAAGTTAACATCAATGATAAAATTAGAGCCGACTCTGATCAACAATTCTTTTTAAAAAGTGTTACCTTTTTTTTAATATAATCTTTCAATACAGAGCACAGTCAGAGAGGGAAAAAGAGTATGGGCTTAATTAACATGCGTGACGGGGATTGGCAATGTCAAGCGCTGAGGTATTTGAACACCGCCGACACTTAGGTTTCTTCACGATGTTTTCCTAACGGTTTCGCGAGTGATATTCCTACTATAAATGCACAAATGTACATAACTAACAAAACTCAGATAGAAATGTCAATACAAAATAAAATAGTGTTATTTATATGAGCGCTAATTATCAGACATCCAATGAGGTTATAAATTATCAATAGGGACCAAATTAGTGGTATTTTCAAAGATTTATGACGTAATTCGCGATCGTAGGATTATTATCATTACCCTAGATCAGAGCTCCAGAGTGTTGCCAAGTAGCAATACTTGTGGTTGTCTCAGGCCGCAGCTGGTAAACGTTTTATAACCGTTTTCTATTTTTAATTTCCTTCAGCAACTTTCCATCGTAAGGTTGTCTGGAAGAAATTGCTTTTAGCAATAAGACCGCCAATTGTACTATGTATATTTGTAATTATTTTGTATTTATTGTTTTTCCAGTGTACAATAAACAATATTCTTATCATTTCTTAGTTCATATAAATTGTGTTTGTAACAAACATTTCTAAGTGTGGAGGAGCGCAGTTTCCTGGAACTTAAAAGGAAACTCTTGTCCGTTTATGCCATAGTTGATTTCTTGTTACGTCACACCTAACAGGCACAAAAACATATGTGGGCATGTTAGGTCTCGTCTTTATTACTACTCTTAGGTAAGGCGGAGACTACGTCAAACTACGAGCCTGTCATGCGTAAAAAAAAATTTAGCGTGTTTTAATATTATCCTCACCATAGTCGCTGTGGAGGTTCGTGTAGTCATTAAAATTAGGACTCAAAAAACATAACAACAGACCGCTGATAGTGTGGCCAGTCTGTGTAGTACGACAACGCTAGTCGCGCGATTTAAATATGTCAAATATCGCGATTTCCCGTACATTTATTGTCAAATTCTGACGATTCAGCGCCACTAAACGCGTAACTCTTGCTATTATACTACCCATAATAAGAAAATGTACAACACAGAGTTCCCTTCAGACAGATGATGCAGCTACGCAGATACCGGCGACAGCGCTCTGTACCACATCCAGTCATAGAATCCACGACATTAAGCACTGAAAGCTTCTCCCACACTAACAATTTGTTAATCTACTGAAGAAAACAGCTGTGAGTCGTGCGCGGCAACTCGGCAACTGACAATTGGAAGAAAAAAATAGGGATTTAGACGGTTATGGAATAATTTAATTTACGTTGATGATGCGAAGGTGATCTATCAGGATCGTGGCAAGTGGTAGTCCCTGGTCTCTGCCTACCCCTCTGGGATACAAACGTGAGGTTATGTATGTATGTATGTTTGTTAATTTACTTCATACATTTTATTGAAGAACCTCTCTCCTCAGCAACAACACGAAAATGGTCCTATACCACAGCCGCAACGCCAGCTACGTCGTAGAAGTGCGCGACTACATCCTGCACCCTGACTACTACGAGGCTCTGACCTTCGCCACGCTGGCGCTCGTCGAGCTGATGGCCCACGGTGCCATGGGCATTGGCGCCTTCAACTGTGAGAAATTACTTAAAATTACAACTGTATAATGCACGAGGTACGTTCTTTGTCAATAGAAAACTCGTATAAAGAACTCCAGAGTTCTTTGCGTGAAAATATTTATTAACTTATTTCTTAATTCCAAAAGAAACTTGGTTCTTGTGGTTCTTGAATTCCAATAACTGAATTGTGATTATACGCGTTGAAAAAGTATTGGATACTGACATAGCATGTAGGGGGTGAAAAGCAACATTGAAGTTTTGGAAATTATCGTATGTTGCTATGCGAATGTCGTCGCTGCACCTGGTCACAGGGCGTCGTACGGAAGAGGAGAGCCGAAGATCGAGCTGAGTGGCGTGTCTTGGAAGAGGGTTTTGTCCAGCAGTGGGCTGACCCCGGCTCATGACGGCTGATCATAATGATGATTATTGTTTGTTGCAGCGATGGTGTACCCAGTCTGCTTGCCCTTCTCGGGCGCGGGGACTTTTGATGACCTTTACGCCTTGAAAGTAACTGATGGTAAACGCAATAGGAAACCGATCACACTAGCAATTTGCTAGCGGTTTAAAAAGCAATGCGATTGCGCACCGTTTGTCACCGTCGACGCCATTTTGTACAGTCGCGTTCAACAGTACACCCGCCCCACATGAAACACATCATACGAGTACATACTAGTGTAAGCTGACGTCACATCGTGGCTTTCGTTTTCTCTTCTTCGAAGAAAAAAAAACACGCAGTAGTGTTTCCTCGTGAGATGGATCTAAGTATTTTGCTACTGATTGTCCAAGAACGAGTGAACACGAGTCATTCACCGCGTTTTCGAATCGCTGGCAAATTAAAATTGCTTGTATCATCACAGTAGATGTAGATTATATCGACATTCAACGTGTTAATAAATGTATATTTCAGGCTTTTCGTATCTTTTAAACATTTAGGTCATTATGTTTAATTATTTATTGTAGTTCCATTGGATTTGCTTACTTTTTTTTGGTCGTTTGTATTTTGTTTGTTATTTTAACTTGTGTTTCTGTTTCACTTTGATTCGTTATCAACCCTTGTATATCCCCGCTGCTGGGGCACGGGTCCTGCATCGCAAGAAGGTTAGGCCATACTCCACCACGGGGGCCAAGTCCGTGTTGGTGGAGGATTGTAAGACAGTGGCGGGCCTTAATGTCAGAAGTTATCAAGCTGCCCATATGGCCTTTGACATGGCTTAACGACTGCCATTCTCTGACAGCCGGCACGGAAACTCTCGGAAAAATGCCACTAGCGGTAGTCACCCACGCTCACCCATCCTATATCTGACCGCGCCTGTTGTTGCTTAACCAAGTGATTTATTCCAATCACTCCATTCGCCTAGGCCTAGTTTCACTTTGATTACATGTCTTTTTTCTTTATATTTAAAACTATAGAGATTTAAAAACCTATTTCCTTAGCACGGGTTAGTGCATTAAAAATAAAAATTGTGTAACTATAGAGATATTATGCGGCAAAGTGTGCTCTGTCTACATTACTTTCGTGTAATAAAAGTGTTCATAATAACATTACCACATCTTTCTTTCTTCCACAGTCTTTTGTGGAATCCGCTGTAACTTCTACCATGTTTCAATATCATTACGTGACCTTAAAGGTTGCACCTTGTATATACAATATTAATCTTCCCGAACAGTCTCTCGTATATTTTTGAAAGAAATACTTTCTTAGATTAAAAACCTATTTAGAGGCTCAAAATTCCACCCATGCCGGGATTCGAACCCGCGACCTCTGGCTATCCGTGTCAGCGCTCTTTCCAACTGAGCTAATGGGCGACTCACCGGCATCAGTGAAATTTAGAACCTCTTTACACTATTCTCTGTATTACGTAAAGGCAGCGACATCTGGCTGAAGTAAATTGCATCACTTACAGCCCCGAGTACCTACTTTGTCGTTAGGTTTTTACATTGGAATGATATCGCTGTTCTTAGATTAAGTTTACTTTAGATGACTAGCCTCTGTGATCACGCACCGATCCTTCTTCTTACTCGTAGTTTAATTAATTGGAAACACTGCATCCCTATGTGTTTATAGCAGGATAAATTGTTAAGACCATTATTAATTATTTTAGAGCTCGGCACCATCGATAAAGCAGCGTATAAGATGAAGTTTGTCGACAGCAAGTCCTGCGACGCATACTACAGAGAGGCACAAGTAAGGCTGCCCAGTAATTTACAAAACGTTATTGGGCAATTGTTTGTAAAATTTTAGAGAACGTACTCGTAATTTTCACGAATGTAGTGTATTTTTTTTCTCTGTTTAGGTCAACAATGTTAAACATTCAGTTTGTTGCTTTCTTCAGCTTCTTCACTACAATTAAGGTGCCTTTTTATAAAAAACACGATTATGAACGACACACTCAGAAAATTCCCATTAAAATAGTGTGTGGTGGAGATTTTACAAAGACAGATAAACTGAAACGCATCAAGGAGTGTTTTAGTGGAATAGTGTTTACATAACGGACGATCTCTGTGGCGTAGCGGTAGCGCATCTGCCTACCATGCAAGAGGTCCCGGGTTCCAATCCCGGCTGTTGAGAAAAAAAACACCCTGGTCTTGGATGTTTACATGTTTGTGATGTCGTTATTTCTGTTTCCCACGACACAGGGTATCCTAGTGTGGGGTCAGTATGTGCCTGTATGTAATGTTATGTTATAAATAAAGCCGTAGATTTTTAGCGTAGCTGGCTGAAGAAACAAATTGATATATTAAAATTACGAGGTCTCTCCGTTGAATAACAATAACTAAATTTAAATGTGTTGTCATCAGCTGTCGATGGCGTCTATGTTGCCGGTATACAGCATTTGCGCATCTGTAGAGGCGCAGACGCAGCCTTGCGTCTGGGAGAACGGCGTCGTGCTGGTCAAGCGCATGGGTGGCTTCTGGAAGCTGGTCAGTGATAGCCGGGGTACCCAGACAACTTTGAGCAAGATTGGGCCGTCTAGCGCCACAAAGAGCAAACTTTGGCCTCTGCATCTACGTAATGAGATAATGTAGCGACTATCTTATTACGACGACGGGTAAAGCGACCACTCGGACGCTGCAGTGCCTGGCACCTATTTGAGATGGAGTAGGCTTGCTCAGCACCTATACCATCCTGACAGTTAGGTAATATCGGTCGTTGAGCCCGTCATAGTAAATACTATAGAATTGTCTTATCGGCGACAAAACCTTAATCGAGCTATGAAGTAATATTTTTGTATGCAATGTGAAGACAGGATGGCGAGTATTTTTTCTACTATTGAAATTTATAGATGACAGTAGAGGTGGTGACTTTTACCTCTCTACCATTCTACCGCTGCCTCCTGCTGGGTATACGTCGTCTGTTACCCCAAATGCCGTCATGGATGTGGATGGTTTGATATAAACCCTTGTATGTCCCGACTGCTGGGGTACGGGTGTCTTCCTGCATTGCAGGATGGTTAGGCCATACTCCACCACGGGGGCCATGTCCGGGCTGGTGGAGCAATTCAAGCCACCCATAAGCCCTCTGACATGGCCTAACTGCTGATATTACATGACAGCCAACATTAACGGCTTAAGGAACTTTCAAACCACGGAAGTGCTCGGAAAAAAATGCCACTAGCGGTAGTCGGATGGTCATCCATCCTGCACCCGCGCCTGCTGTTGTATAATCCGAATGATTGATTCCATCAATTAGTTCCATTAAGTCGCTAGTCACAAGCGTTTCAATGTGGACGGTTTATTTATATTCTATTTTGTTTCCCTTTGAAACAACTCCTCTACCCGGCAGATTGGGTTTGCGCTGCGCGGGCCGGGCTGCGCTGCGCCGGCGCGCTTCCTGTTCGTGCAGCGCTACCTGCGCTGGCTGGAAGAGTTCATTACGCACCAGGAGACGAGCCCGCTGGACGGCCGGCGCGCCTTTTACCTGCGGCAGCAGACACCGAGCAAAATCGTCTTCTACGCAGGTACTACCGTTCCCAGGTTGCCAGTTGAACTTTCCATTTAAATTGAAGAACTTTCAGACCATAGAATTATAATGAGGTTAGATCCGCAGTCCATTCTTCCAAAGTGAGGCAACGAATTGGTATGCTAGCGTTTCTGGTTATCAGAGTTGCACTATTAATGCGAATGTATGTGTGCCTGCGAATTTTACTTATTATAATCCGCCTAGGCACATATGCGTTAATATGTGCGTGTAGCCTTGCTGTTAATTGAGGCGACACGCACACAGCGAATTTCGTTAGGCACACTGTCTTTGCATGGTATGTCTATGCTTTAGACAAGTGCATACATTTGAGCAGTAACGCATCATAAGGTCAGTGAGGGCCTGGACATCTGTCATACAAGATCTGTCCAACTAAGGACTCTGGAAGATGACTCTTGACGTCTTAAATCGTATCTATATATAGCCTTTAGTAATAAAACAATGTAATATTATGTTGAAACAGCCTATCCTTGTCCACCATAGCAATTAATTAATTGTCCCGAAGTCTTCACTGTAAGCGATATGACCGCCTATTGTTTAACATTAGAGACTTAAGAAATCATGGTTGTATTTTTTTCTGGTAAGTCTAGTCTTTTCTATGTTTGTATCTATCTAAAGCTTATGTTCCTCAATCGCAAACTGTCTTCGTGTGCCAGGAGATCTGCTGCTGCCGAAGGAGTGGGGCTACTGCGAGCGCGGCAAGCGAGGCACGGTGGCTTATAAGGAGCGCACCGAGCTTTACTCCACCCGGCCCTTCGCACAGGGCTTCTACTGGGTCAGTGCTTTGATAAGATAACATAAGATTACTCATACAACATAAGAGGACGGTGAAGACGTAATTTCGACTAACATCTGCTGGAGTGGTCTGAGGTGGCTCAGGACTGAAAATTTTGGACTAAATTGGGGGAGGCCTTTGTCCAGCAGTGGGACACAAATTTAAAGGCTACGTAAAAAATACGATTTGTTTGTTTGTAAAAGATTGCATCGAGGTAATATTAATTGTTTCAGTATGTTTTGTCATGAATGAATAAATTAATTAATTAATTGGCTTCATTTATTGGAAAAAGTAACGAATACTATTATACTTTTCAGTGGTAATTACTCATAAATTTAATACAATCTTTATTTTATTTATTTATATTTACAATAAAAACATATTACATTTCATTTAAATTATTGGGTAGAGAATGGGCATATAATTTAAATAAAAGTCACTATACTTGTCGTCTACAGTTAATAGCTGACGTCATCAAGCTATATGTTAAGCAAATGGGCGATAAACAATTAAATTAGATTGCTTCTAGTAATAAGGCCGCCGATAGTACTCTAAATTTTTGTAAGTTTTATATCATCATGTTTTTTATTAATTTATTTCTTTTTTATCCTGTCTTAGATAAGATTTTTTTGCCACGTTTTTACTCCATAAGCCGAGCTATGTAAACGATTTTCAGTAAATGTTAATTTAACTTCCCCATACAGTTGGAGTTGTCCGAACAGAACAGCTTCGGTTGTATGCAAGTGGAGATCGTCTCTCTGGCGCGCACCAGAGCGGCCATCTGGATCGACCACCACTGCTTCCGAGACTTCTCTGGCACCAGCTCCACTCTGGGCACTTACGACGATACCAAGTACTGTTTCTATCTTCTTCATAAAGTCTTGTTTTTCTTCAGGCTATATTACGTAGTCCACTGCAGGACATAGCCCTCCCCTAATGAGCGCCATAGCGCCTTGTCTTCAGCTTGCCGCATCCAGCATGCCGGCAGTTTTTGCAGCTCGTCATCCCACCTGGTCGAAGGGCGTCCTACACTACGTTTGCCGAGTCACGGTCTCCACTCAAGGACACGTTCACTCCAACGGTTGTCAGTTCTTCGCGAGATACGGCCAGCCCATTGCCACTTCAGCTTGCTGATTCTCTGAGCTATGTCGATAACTTTGGTTCTCTGTCGGATGCATTCGTTACGAATCCTATCCTTCAGAGAAACTCCGAGCATAGCTCTCTCCATAGCTCGCTGAGCGACTTTGAACTGGTGAACCAGCCCTTTCGTGAGTGTCCAGTGCCTGTCCATTACTGGAGGTTGGCAGTCAGCTCTTTACAGCGGTCTCTGTTCAGTGCAATTCTGAACAGCTCCTATGCGGTCTTAACACTGGTGCACTCTTTGGTGTTGCACAACCATGACATCCTTCTTCTGCCCGGCCTTCTCTTTCCTTGTTTTTATGAAAGTTCATCTTTACTGTTCCTATACTCATCATCATCCTCAGCCCACCTGTGCCCACTACTGGGTATAGAGCTTTTCCCCAATGAGGTCCGTATCTACATGAGAAAGTGGTCTATGGCATAGCTAGCCTAATTGAGACGTATGCTTCAAACGACTGTCCTAACAAGCAGTGTGTGTAAATTCACTATTGATAAATGGAAATGATACAATACAATCTCGCCATCCTTCTCGGTGTCTCGCCATTCGCGTCCACGGGCTCCCTGCCGACATGACCACATGGCTCGTATATTGCGCTCACAAAATCTTGAAATATTCCAATCTAACTGTCAATTCTATACCAATATAGATGACAATGACGTCTGAAATTAAAGCCAGTACAATGCATGAGTTCTATATTTTATAATAATTATGTTAACTCCGTTAATTAAGGACTTAGAAAAGAATAAGTTAAGAGTTTTATTGTCCATTTTTGTCCAAAATTTGGATATTTAAATGGACACCTAGTTTGAATTGTAACGTTCATTAAGCCACAGTTGCTGCGCTACTTTGTATAAAACCTTTTATTTCATTGCCATTTCGCAATGGCCAGTGGCCGTGTTAAGACAGAATTTGGTGAGCTTAATTAGGCCTCCTAACTTAAAACTCGTGATGCGCCGGTGAGAATATTTGTAATATGTAACCTCTACCTTTTCTCGCCACCCATTGATTGACTAAAATAAATAATAAGTATTAAGCCCGCCTATTGTACAATATTTACGTACTTGGTGCAAGAAGGAACTTTAATAAAAATAATGTAGTGCAACCGTTGTTGGAGTAATTTACAGACATTTTTTGTTTCACTTTTATTCTATTAAATTGCATTTATTTTCCCCAAAAGTTAGAGTAAATTAGACAAATTCAACACAATCCTTATAATTAAGACGCTTTTTATTACTATTTAAAAAAGCGCTTAAATTATTAAGCTGTTTGACAAAACTGTTTTTAAATAATATTTTAACCAATCTGAGTCACTTTTTAAAAATGATCTTATGTTCCATGCTTTTAATGTATCCCGAGCAATCCCCTATGGTACGGAGAACAAAGCCCTAAGTGTATTTGTGCTCCAACGCAGGATGGAGTGCTTCATGTACTTCAAGAGCACGGCGTACGTGGAGTTCCGGTTCCTGTTTTCATACTCGGCAATGTTCACGATAGTGGTGTGGGGAAAGCTGGAGCAGTTCGTGCCCGACATTACCAAGACCAAGATGCCCACCTACGCCTGGTACCCCACCGACCGGCTCATCAAGTTAGTACCTTATTTATTTGTATGTATCTGTTGACAACTATATATAGTAGTTTAGGCATGTTTTCATTTATACCTTTGTTATAATTTTGTACATTTGTACATTTACTTCCTTCTCCAATATACTGGTCCAGTCCATCCAAAAGGTTGTCTGGAAGAGATCACTTTTAGTGATAAGGGCGCCGCCTGTACTCTTAGGTTCACAAATATCAGTGTAATTTTTATGTACAATAAAGTGTCTCTATCTATCTTGTTTTGTTATCGTCATTCTCGCATTTAAGAACAAATTTTAAAATTTTGAACAAAAGTTGTTCAAATGTATTTTCATCTTGTTTCGGTGAATAAAGTCGTAGAATACATTCTGTGTATTTATCGCAAAAATTACAATATGTAAATAAAAACAATGTTGCAAGTGTTCTTTTTTGTTCGCAGGCCATTCGAGTTCTTCCCGTATTACAAGTGGGCTTATCTACTTTAAGGCTTCACCGGCCTGTCTCCGAGTCTCTACTTTCTATCGATACTATACACATAGGCCTGTATGTTTGGAAATGTTGACAATTAGATAATTCATAAAAATCAATGAACAGATACGAAAAATATGGATATCCGATACAAATTTACTTGGGTTCAATAATAAAAAAAGGAAATGTTTAAGATGAGATTTTATTGAAGATCCCTGTTAAATTAACCGCTCTTAGAGTTTATTGTATGAAAATCCAAAAATCCGAATACGTGTAATTAGATTTAAGGCCTACTTAATGGTCATTCAATATAATTTATATGCCTATATTTTGATATATTTAATACTCTTAGTAATAAAAAAAAACAGAGGATGCACGCTCATGACCACACAATAGAAAAATAGTATGATTATTTCAATATTTGGCTACATCATGTTTCATTAGCATGCCAGAGGCCGTGGGTTCCGTCCTCACTGAGCGCCGCGGTTACATTTATACAAATGGCCTCAGTCTGGGTGTGTTTCAATGTTTACGATGCCCTTGCCTGGTTACCATAGCACAGGCTATCCTAGTTTGGGACCAAGACGAAGATTGTGCTGTGTGGTATTCTAATTTAAGATTTAGAAGACGCCTAGAGCTGAGTATTCACGATTCAGCGTTGCCGACCGTCTGGTGCAGATTATATTATGTACGTGACCTGCTTAGTGTGCCTAAATAAGTTCTAAATTTATAACTATATTAATATAACATATCATAAGAAATAAGAAGGAGAGGCTGATTTCCAACAGTGGACTTCTTTCATGAACTGAATAAATACGTGCTTCATCTGACACATTTTGACGTTTGAAATGTTGTGAAAAAATTATTCTAAGTACCTATTTTTTATCTCAACAATTAATATGCCATACTATGTTATTTATAACATAAAACCACTCGTAAAATGTATTAAAAACTTTGTGTATTGGATGTTTATACACCCATAAATAGATAAAATCATTACATCGTCTGAGTAGACACACAGTATATGTACCCAGTCTAGTATAGGTGCATGTAGATGTAATAGTTTTCAGTGTTATTTATAAAAAAATGTTTTCTCTAAAAATTAAAAAAGCTTTGTCGTTAAAACAAAGATCTAATTTAAAAGGAAATTGAAGAATATTTTTTTAGGAGTAGTGTTTTTATAAATAAAAATATGAGACATCGGTGTAAAACACCTGACATACGGGTTTGTGTAAAATGCCTACGGCATTTTTTAAAATAAATCTAAAAACACGCTGGCTAAAATAGTTTGTAGTGGTGGTTCCAAGGAAAATACGTAAGCACAAAATAAATAAACTTACTCTAAGAAGTGTTTTAGACTCTAAAACACTCCCTGAATTATTTAGAGAATCGTGTTTTCATAAATTAGACCGCTAGGTTTTTACTATTGTACAGAATTTCAGATATTTTTTTTTATGTAGCTGACAGACGTCCCACTGCAGACCACGGGCCTTCTCTCAGAGAGAGAGTATGGGCTTAATTACCCCGCGAAGCCTCAAATTGGCAATTCTAAGCACTGAGGTATCAAGCCAAATACTCCGGTTTCCTCACGACGTTTTCCTTCACAGTTAGCGAGTGGTATTGCTACTATAACTCCACAAACTTAAGACAATGTAAATTAATTATTCTTTCTTAGTAAACGTAAGTGAACAGGCTTGTGGAATAACATCGAGGTACTCGCAGTTACTCGACAGGCTCGATACAGAAATAAACCGACTTGTTCCATTAGCCTTTTTTATTGTCACTTTGCGCGCTGCGCTGTATGAAGCCATGAAAATGTCACCGACGATCGAACAAGTATTCCCGTAGTTATATATTAAACAAGTCTAATCTCGAGTATTTATTAGGAAAAACGTAAGGTAAGATTTTATAACCGAGAGGAATGGCAGGATATCGTGAGGCATGCAACATCAGCCTTAAATAAAGCCTCTTCATGGGGATCACGACCGCTTAAGAGCTTATCGCCTAAGAAGAAGAATAAGGTAAGATTTTAAGGTTTACCATTTTACCTAATAATTGTGATAAGACTCGTTTAAACTATCACTATGTATGAGCATCAAGCCGTTAAGCCGTGGGTGCCGGCTGTAATGTAATGGCAGTCGTTAAGCTATGTCAGAGGCCCTATGGGCGGCTCGATAACTTCTGACAGTAGGGCTCGCCACTGCCTTACAATCCTCCACCAAACCAGACTTAGCCCCCGTGGTGAAGTATGGCCTAACTTTCTTGTGAAGCAGGAAGAGACCCGTGCCCCAGCAGTGGGGACAAGGGTTAATATCGATGAGCATCAAGAATCATTAAGAAATACGACCGATTAAGAAACCGTAACTAATGAATGGCGTGTGTTATCTATGTATTGCAGATAACATGCCTTGTTTATAAGGAATGGGCTTTTTCTTGACCTCTACCTAGCCCGAGGGTGAATATGAGGTTTAGGATAGACCGAGTTTGCCTAGAAGAAGCCTCTTCACACGCATCTTAAAGAGGTGCTTGTATCTACTTTAACATTTTTACGCGCGCTCTGTGAATTTGCCACAAAATATTAGTACTTATATATTGGGATACAATTTCCTAAAACACCTTTCAATTTTAGTTTAGATGTACTGTAGTAAAAAGAAAAGAGAGTGGAACTGTATTTGTGGAGTGTTTCAGAGAAATCGTGTTTTTATAAATAACACCTTTAAGATTTATTTGCTTTCGAATGTATTTTTGGAAACTAGACTTAATACTTATGAAGCTATTTAATTTCAATGAATATAAACGCTTATAAAAGTTATCTTTAACTTTATCTCATGGACGTTCAAGAAACCCTCATCTTAGATAAGAAAGTTCTAAGCAACGCGTTGAAGTCTTTTGTATCGGATAATTCTTCTTTGAATCTTATATGTGTGTTAAGAATAATTTTATTTCTAGTGCTTAATTGTGACAAGTTTAGAATGCTTTTTATTAACTTTAAATAACTTATAACAAGTGTTATGATATTAAAATATTTTATAGAAAGAACTGACCTTCAAAAACTCGCAACAACTCCCATCGGTTATCGCGTTCACACAACACTTTCAACAAGGAATTTCCCAAAAAAATGATCCCACATTCACTACACGCTCAATAATTTATTTTTCAATGCACTCCATCCATAGAGGCTCGGCAAAAGACCCTCACACTTTTAATTCAATTTCACTTCACTAGTCCAATTCCAAAACCACTATAGGACACCGGTTTTGAATAACACTGCAGTTTTATTGAAATAACTTGGTTTTTAATGAAAATACTAGAGTTTTCCTCGAACAGAATCGACAGTGAGGCGACAGGTGTGCGCGGGAGTACCCGCAAGACTGTCATGGCGCCACCATCGCATCTGTTGCTATCTCACTCCCCATCACAGGGTTTCAGCACTCGCCATCCCAGTCGCACCTGCAGCCTTTACCCGCGACCTGCCATGGAGGGAGTACATGATTAATTAATGCAGCTTCGATGATGCGAGCGAAAGCTTTTGTGAGGCTTCGAAATGGATCGTTTTATTCACGGCGCGTTGTCTCTCGGTCTGACGATAATATTTGGGCTATAAATCAACGCACTAAATTATATTGGCTGAAGTATTTGAGAAAAAAATTGTACGATTATGTTTTTTGGAATGAATTATGATGTCATTGTGCAATTGTAGTTCAAGAAAATATTACATAGTCTGTTTGATTGATTGTTAGTTTGGAGAGATTAATACAGAGAACATTATAATTGTGAGAATAAAAGAAACCAGACTGGTTATAACCGTGGAACCGTTGAATATTATAATAACTGTAAAGTATAACATAAAACTAAGATTTAATAGAAAAATGCCTACAAAAGTTTCGTTCAATAATTCTAATATTATATTACAGCTACTTAGCTAACAGCTGCAGTAGCGCAATGGTAGAACTCTGGCCACACATACGGGAGGACGCGGGTTTAAATCCTGGCATGTACGAAAGACTTTATTTCAAAGCTACGCACATTTTTGTAGTTCTAGTACCAATACCGCACGCTAACTGTAAAGGAAAGCATCTTGCGGAAACCCAAGTATCTGAGGCGTTGACACTCCCCTCCGTTTGCTACGTACAATGCCCAACTAGGTATAAGGCTAACCCCCGGTTTCTGGTACAATAATTTTAGATCTAGCAATCGACCTAATGGAAAGTTTCTGACAAACTATAAGAACACGAAACAAAAGTGATATGTAACTACATCAGAATAATAAATATAATGACTCTTTCAAGTAACTTTTCTAAACCGCATCGTTTCAAAAGAACGCCTGAGCTTAACTGTATGGGTTTAAGAACGATTTTATCAACTACCATGTCTAATTGCTTGTACGCAGGCTTCATAAAATAGTTAGGTATGTATAATAACATAAACACTATGTTAAGCTATCAATCCAGAAGTGCATTAAAGTTGCATTTACAACGAGTGATCTTTTGCATATTTAATTAAATATGATAATAACATTTTATTACATAAGAAGAATATTACATAAGAAGAGACTAAATCACAATACATTTAAACGTGTACATCATGATTTTGGGATTTGGGACGATTTTGTAAACCAGTTTAAATTAGTCGCAACCAATTCAGAGCAATCTCTTGAGGTAGGCGTTAGCAAAATCAACCATATTTTTTAGCAACCCGCGGTCCAGATGTACACTATATAAACAGAACAAACAAAAAGCGATTTTAAAAACCTACTCGTATATAGAGGCTAAAAATTCCACCCATGCCGGGATTCGAACCCGCGACCTCTGGCTATCCGTGCCAGCGCTCTATCCAACTGAGCTAATGGGCGACTCACCGGCATCAGTGAAATTTCGAACCTCTTTACACTACTCTCTGTATTACGTACAGGCAGCGACATCTGGCTGAAGTAGATTGCATCACTTACAGCCCCGACTACCTACTTTGCAGTTAAGTTTTTGCGGTTAGGTTATCTGACTATTGAAAAATCAGCCCTAAAAATAATGATATAAACAAATAGCGTACAAATAATCACCAATAGACGCAATGTCGCCTCTGAGACTCAAGAATCATTATCATCATCATGATTGCTCTAAATTCAAATGAAAATACGAGAATCGTTACTAATGGCACGCTCGCACGTGACCTCTGCCTCACTTGATGACAAATGAATAGAATAGAAAATATTTATTTGTCTTCAAGCGAAATGAGGCACAACAATCACTTGAATAAATGAATAAAAAAGATATGCGCGTGCAGTGTCACCAGATTATATTTGTGCCAAAAGGGCTACTATCATAAAGGATTATTTAGATGACAATGAGGTCTGGAATGAAAGCCAGTACAATGTATGAGTTCTATGTTTATAATAATTATGTAAATTAATTAAGGACTTTTGAAAAGACTAAGTTAGGAGTTTTTTTGTCCATTTTTGCTCCTAAATGATCTAGATTTTGAAATGGACACCTAGTTTGAATTGTAACGTTCATTAAGCCGCAGTTTCTGTGCTACTTTGAATAAAACCTTTTCATTTCATTTCATTTCATATACGCTGAAAAGTGACGAATCTCTTAACAGTAAGTCTTTGTCTGATGGGTGTGTGGTTATAAGCCGTCTAGGTCTACCACTAGGAGTTAGGTTTTTGGTACCACTCTATCCTTTTCTCTTTGGAAGGAGGCCTGTATCCTGCATTGGGCTTGGCTATGTAGATATTAAATCTACGGAAATGTATAGGTTCAGGTTATTAGTGGAGTTTGGAATTTTTTGTCCATTTTTTCTCTAAAATTATCTAGACTTTGAAATGGACATGTACGGTTTCTGTGTAATTTTAAGTATAATTAAAAATTTCTAAGGTTAACACGAGCACTAGATATAATAAAAACTTTTTTTACACGGATTTTACTCGTTTATTTTAAATTTTTACAATTTCCCGACGTTGTAAAAATGTAAAATAAACGAGTGAAATCCGTGTAAAAACAGTTTTTAAAATACTTTCATTTCACTTGATTAGTAAAAATTATATTTTTATCAGCCAGCCAATTGTACTGTATCTTTGAAGTTATTTTATGTTTGTATTTTTCTGGTGTAGAATAAAGAATATTTGAGAATCATAGTTGTAATATTTTTCTGGTTGTGCAATAAAGTGTTCTCTATCAAATTCAAATTCAAATAATTTTATTTTCAACGTAAAGAATTTACATTCTGTTTGCTGAATGTCAATGTACAATGTAAAATGTAAGCCGCCGCCTTCGGGCCGTATTGTAGTGGAGAAAAAGGCAGCGGAAAAAAAACTCCACTCTGACCATCTTTTCTCAAATCATCTTAAAACCAAATACATCAGTTGCCATATGTAAACCTAATAAGATTTCATGATTGCCATTAACAACCCTAAATGCCAAAACATTAGTCAAATGTCTCACAATAATAGGGGAAAACATAAGTGCTGCGGCCAGACACACGAACAGCACTCGTTCACGAGCATAACGCAGTGCTCAGCCATCATCAGTCTCAACCATTTTGGAGGGAGATAGATGACCCGAACACCACGCTACCATTCGAATGACCTTTAGCAAACTTGCAGTTAAGTTTTTGTCAGTTATATAAGGTATCATATAGTTATTAATATGCAATCACGTCGTCTGTACACACTTGTATTATAAAATATGTTATACTTAGTTATACTTAACAACAAAATCGCGGTGGAATTGGTTTACTACCACGGATTAGGATCGTTTATATAGTCGTCTATTCTATAATATGCCTTCTTACATAGCGAATTTTTATTGAAAGTTTTAAATTAATTTTCAGACAAGCATAGAACACGTTCTGGAATTTTGTTGTAAAAACGAACGCAGTAACCTACAAATGATGTGCCTACCTTGGCTAATCGGGATTTAGTACAAGCAACCTTGTTTCTATTCCTTGTGTTTACGTTATGAACGTCCCTATTTAATTTAAACATTGTTATATTTTTTCGGACATACATTATATTATCGAATATATATTGGCAAGCCAGTGTAAGAATGCCTATTTCTTTAAAGCGCTCCCTTAGCGATTCTCTACTGTTTAAGTTGTAAATAGCTCTTATTGCTCTTTTTTGCAAGACAAATATGGTTTCTATATCTGCTGCCCGTCCCCATAATAACAAACCATACGACATGACGCTGTGAAAATAACTAAAATAGACCAGCCTCGCCGTCGACACGTCTGTAAGTTGTCTAATTTTTCTGACTGCAAACGCTGCTGAACTCAACCGACCCGAGAGTTTTCCAATATGCTGACCCCATTGCAGTTTTGAGTCTATCGTTATGCCTAAAAAAAGCGTGGACTCTACCAGCTCTAGCCTCTCACCAGATATTTTTAAACTCGTGTCAACATTTTTAACATTGGGTAGTGAGAATTTGATGCATTTTGTCTTTTTTGCATTTAGCATCAGATTGTTTATAGTGAACCAGTTTAGAATAGTAGATAAAGCATTGTTTACATCGTCTACATTACTTATACCTCTCTTTACTTTAAAAATTAAGGAAGTATCATCTGCAAACAACACTATCTGCGAAAGCTTTTCTACTAGGTAGGGAAAATCATTTATATATACCAAAAAAAGGAACGGACCCAGTATAGAACCCGAGGATTTAACTCTATTAATATCAACCTTTACAATTCTGTCTGTTAAGTAAGATCGAAGAAGACTTAGTGATTTATTACTTAAACCATATCGGTGCAATTTTATGACAAGTATTTCGTGGTCAACGCAGTCAAACGCCTTAGAAAGGTCACAGAAAACCCCAATGGCATCCTGCGACTCCTCCCACGCCTCAAAGATATGCTTTACTAACGCTATGCCTGCTTCCGTCGTTGAGCGGCCTTTTGTAAACCCGAACTGTTTCTTATGGAAGAGCTTATTTATACTAAAATGAGTTTGCAATTGATGTAATATTACTTTCTCAAAAACTTTACTTAGCACCGGCAGTATTGCTATAGGTCTGAAATTATTTGGATCTTCACTATCACCAGATTTAAACAAGGGTACGATTTTACTTAACTTTAATAGATTGGGAAAGGTTCCCTGGTCAACACATTTATTAAAAATCAAAGCAAGGTAAGGTGCTAGAATATTGATTACAGTGGATATTAATTTAACCGATAACCCCCACAAATCTTCAGTCTTTTTTAAGTTTAACTCTTTAAATGTTTTGACAATAGTTAAGGTAGTTATATGGGAGAATTGGAAGTCAACTTTACATGGATTTGTACTTTCCAAAAGTAAGTATCTATCTATATTATTATCTTATTTTATCAAAGTTCTAAAGCAGAATGCTGGTCTAAATGCACCTTAACTAATTCCGTACAGTCTATTTATTAATCCACCCCGCGTGGGAATTATTAATTGGAGGATGAAAAAAAGGTTCGTTAGCGGAGGGAGATGTAATTAAAGTGAACTTGAATCGTAAATTGTGCTCTATATTAAACTTATAAGACAGTCTTTTTCTGCCTAATAGAGTACTTATGACATAAACTTACCTAAACACTTTAATCTCATAATAATAATAGCCTTCCTGCGATGCAGCAAGAGACCCGTGCCCCAGCAGTGGGGACATACGAAGGGTGATATCAATAATAGCAGTGTATATAAACGTTATTTCGGCGCTTCATATTTCCATTCCTCTGTGGGCACGCGTGGTAATTAAGCCCATACTGTCTTTCAGAGAGAAGGCCTTAGCCCTCAAGTGGAACCTGAATAGGCTTTTTATGGAGCTTATAAACGTCCCCCACCAGGGCACATACCTTCTCTCAGAAAGAGAGTATGGGCTTAATTGGGCTGGCACTGACTGAAAATCAGCGCTGAAGGCTAGTCCATCAGCATACTGCGAGTATGCTGATGGACTAGCCTTGCTGAGTCAGTTGCCATTTATAGCAGCAGGGACACGCCGTGACCTTTCGTTTTTCTTCTTTGTTTTTTTTTTGTGAATGTCATGTTTAGTAATATGTTTTAAGTTTGTTTTGTTACTGTGGCGTGTGCACTGTTTCTATAATAAATGTTTTTCTTCTTCTAATTACCACGCGTACTCAAAGCGGATAGGCAATTTCTGTAAAATTAAAAATATGACCCACTGCAAGACAAACGCCCCCTCTCAGAAAGGCTTGCTTTCCTTGTGAAGAATAAATGATTTCGTTACTGAAACTTTTCCATTGATCTCGAGCCTGTGGTTTGTTGAAGCGCTCGTGGCTTAGTCGAACCGACTAATTGGAATCAATCACTTGGTTAAGCAACAACATTAACGACTGTCATGTAATAGCAGTCATTAAATCATGTCAGAGGCCTTATGGGTGGCTTGATAACTTCTCATAGTAAGGCCTGCCACTGTCTTACAATCCTCCACCAACCCGGTCTTGGCACCCGCGGTGGAGTATGGACTAACCTTCCTGCGATGCAGGAAGAGACCCGTGCCCCAGCAGTGGGGACATACAAGGGTTGAAACCTACCTATACCTGTGGTTTGTCTACATGAGAGGCCTTATAATAACCACAGGAGGCTCAGCTAAAGGCGAACACGCATCCGTTTCTTGGCCAATTAATAGCATCTAAATCTAACTTAATGATGCCATTAGACTCACCGCGGGGCGCAGATGACGACTTTATTCGCGTCACAGTAATCTAAACTTATTGTGACACAATAGACCAGGTAATACAATACTACAATACAAATGAAGTAGTGTGTTCGTCAGTTGGTCTTTCAGCCACGCAGCAACTGAGCGCCGAATTTATGTGAGTATTGCCCAATTACGGTGAAGCCCAAAATAAGGGTAATGTGTGCAGCTTGTATGTATATATGCTAAGATAAGATAATGCTTTATTCATATACAAAACACACATTCAAACATTTGGTAGAAATTAACACTAAACACAAAAAAACTCATTCACAAACCAATACTTGGGTGAAATTAAGATTAAAACACAAAAAACACTTGCATCAAGAGAAAAACATGCTCTTATGCATATAACGCTAACCGTGAGGTAAAACATCGTGAGGGAACCCGCGCCTTGGTTTGCTCCGCACGTATTGACTAGAATGGTGATGTTTAGAATGGAGAAGCCTACACCATCAAAAAAACAATGTCCCAGGCACCAGCGTCCGAGTGGTCCCTTCACCCATCTAGTGTTAGTGAAGATGCCATTGGATGTTGTATAATAATGTCCATTTCAAAATCTAGATCATTTAAAAAAAAACTCCAAATGTAGCTTTTCAAAGTCCTAAATTAACCGAGTTTACATAATTATTCTAAAACCTAGAACATTGCATTGAACTGGCTTTATATTGATACTCGTACACTGCCTTTTTCATCTACGTACAGTCTCTTAGCTTTTAGAATATACCTCGGCTACTATCGGATAGAATCGGACATATTCGTGTAATAGAAATATCGGAACTAATATGACACTTAATCTGTCATAACTTTTCAAAATAGTGAAGAAAAGTTTTATACAGAGCAAGAAGTAGTATTACACTCGTATGTTTTCGGAAGGCGAACCGAGTGATTGGAATCAATCATTTAAGTTAAGCAAGAACAGGCGCGGTTAGGTGCAGGATGGGTGACCGTCCCGTGACTACCGTTAGTGGCATTTTTCCGAGCGCTTCCGTGCTTCACAAGGCACGTTAAACCGTTGGTGCCGGCTGTCATATAATGGCAGTCGTTAACCCATGTCAAAGGCCTTATGGGCGGCTTGATAACTTCTGACAGTAAGGCCCGCCACTGTCTCACAATCCTCCGCTAACCCGGACTTGGCCCCCGTGGTGGAGTATGGCCTAACCTTCCTGCGATGCAGGAGAGACCCGTGCCCCAGTAGTGGGGAGATACAAGGGTTGATAACGAGGTTTTCGGTGAAAAGCGAAGCCTACTCTAGAGCCCGAGGTATATTCTAAAAGCTAAGAGACTGTACGTGGATGAAAAAGGCAGTGTACGAGTATCAATATAAAGCCAGTTCAATGCAATGTTCTAGGTTTTAGAATAATTATGTAAAATCGGTTAATTTAGGACTTTGAAAAGCTACATTTGGAGTTTTTTTTTAAATGATCTAGATTTTGAAATGGACATCAAGTTTATCTTGAAAGGTTCAGCAAGTCGTAGTTTCTGTGCTAAATTTAATAAACTCTTAAATTAATCGTCAGAGCTTGACAATGCTCATTTTAGGCAATCTATAAAACGGCCGGTTGACAATTGCTCTTTTTTTTATACCGAATTATCAAATAACAATAGTTAACGTACGAGAAATCGGCAGTACGAGACGTACGAGAAATCGTTCCTTCCATTGAAGAATTTCGTGTTCTTGCTTAGATATTAGAATAACTCGAATGATAAAAATAAACAATTAAGGCGCAGCAGTGACCTTTTGTGGTGTTTGACAGTTAGTTCACTTATTAAATTACCTATTACAGCGTTGTAACTATACGCACCTGCTTCACTAACCATGCGCCAGTACAGTTGACTGCAGATGATTTTAGTTCCATAGTGAAGAAAAGGTTTATACAGAGCAGATAGTCGTATTACACTCGTGTGCTTTCGGCGAAAACCGAAGGCTACTCTAGAGCGCGAGGCATATTATAAAAGCTAACAGACAGACTATACGACAGGTTAAAGGTTACGTTAGGTTAGGAGGTGCGTCGGGAGAAGAAGGAATTAGTGGCTCAGAAACATCAGGAAATTGACGGATGTAGCCAGTGTTGAAGATCTGTTTCGCTTGGCAAGAAACGAAGAAGAATAAACGGATCTGACGGCCAACTTGCGTTAGTGTAGAGGCATAGGAAGAAGGAGAAAAAGGTTACGTTACGCGTGATTTTGCAACGAGAATTAATTAAGAATAACCATAAAAAATATTATATTGCCATTCACAAACTAGCTTAAAATTAAAGACATCATGTAACATATATTTATTACTAGTTTAGTAAGACCAAAGCGTTATCGACTGTATGTGACGTTAATTACAAGAGGCAAATTCATATTCAGTCTTGCAAAGAATACAAGGTTGGCGTTAGAAAATTATACAGTTCACATTGAAATAGGCAGAAGTGCATAAATACATAAATAAGCCTGTAGGATCATGTATTGAAAATATAAATTGTGTAATATTTTCAAGCCACAACATCACCGGTAATTACACGAATTATGCAAGTAACAAACACAACCGTCAGCTGCGAACAGAACACTAATTACACGATGCTAGATATTGCCCGTTTACATCAATAGCACTGGCTAGGTACACTGGCACACTAAATAGATGGTTTATTTAGTGTGCCAGTGTACAAATGTACTGTGAAACATATATTATTATGTTATTAAGAGGAAACTTACAGTGTATCCGTTCTTAAATGGCAAAACGAGTAAACAAACATGGCTGACCAATAAATTTTGACATTTCATAGTGTTGCTGAAATTACTGAATGAATGACGGATTTCATTATTGAATGAATGGAATGAATGAAGTTTAAGTCATAAAATAATCTAAATGATTATGTAATATTAGTATCGCAATCCATCTGCTACACTGAACTCGACCCATATACCTAAAAACTGGGACAAAAAAAATTAAGAAAATTCCGCTAATAAATGTTGGCGGTAATGCTATCTCCTCAATAAAGAGTTCTTAAGATCATTATGGGGAAAAGTAGAATCGAAAAACGTGTAGAACATTAAAGATGTTTAACCATTTAAAATGGGGGGTTGTGCTGCAAAAGATATTATTTTTAGTTTTTTTTTACACTATTCTCTGTATTACGTACAGGCAGCGACATCTGGCTGAAGTAGATTGCATCACTTACAGCCCCGACTACCTACTTTGCCGTTAGGTTCGTTTTTTTACATCGGAATGATATCGCTGTACCCACATGATTATACGATTTTTATTTTTAATGCACTAACCCGTGCTAAGGACAATTTTAAAAAACCTATTTAGAGGCTAAAAAATCGTTAGTGCATTAAAAAAATAAAAATAGTATAATGACTTGGAGATATTTAGAAAATCTCATCTGGCAACCGTGGCTACAGCAACGTGAAAAAAACTTCTTGCTCGCTGGTCGGCTGATCCACTGGCAGTTTTGTAAACCGCTTTAAAACTGACAGAATTTTAAGCATACTCGAAGAATCAACGGTATAACCCACAGATTAAAATAAAAAAAAAATCGCCGTATTTTGGGGTGATGTATTTGCGGTCTATACCGTTGGCTCGCAGAAAATAAAAACTGCGGTAAAGAAAACTGGTGGCTCGCTAATGAAACACCCGCTTAACATGCAAGGTTTTAGTAAAAAAATCAATCAAACTTTAATTCTTTATTCAATACCCACCGCAATACCTACTCTATTTATTTGTTATTTTTATTATTCCGGTGCTATGTGCACTTCTTAAATAACATAACAGCGCAATTTCGTTCATTCGTTCTTTCATTCACCTCATACAACCGCATCCCAACACTAAAAAAATGACAAACTAATCTGTGTAGTTTTGCTAACCTGTGATCAGAAAATCAGTGTATTTAGAATTTCGGCAAAAAATCATAGTTTTAATCACAAATTCAGCCAGTTTTCGGTTAAATATGATGCCCCTGTGTCTTAACTAGTGTCTACAACTAAATGTGGTAACCTACATCGAGTGATGCTTCCGGAATTCGTGTTTTGTGGTCGAGTGAGGTTTGTTTACTCGTTTTGCCATTTAAGAACGGATACATTGTCTGAGGTGTACATATATTGCCAGTCTGCAGTGGGCACGCATGGTATTTAAGCCCATAATGTCTCTCAGAGAGAAGGTCGGTGCCCTGCAGTGGGACTTTTATAGGCTATATAAAAATACTAATCTCGCTTGCTAAGCATTAACTACTAAACCGGAACTACTCACATTCGATTTTTAGGGTAGTCTTATTAGTTCCCTAGGTTTAATTGTTCATGTTTGGTACACGGATTTTTCTGTTAATTTTATTTTAAGGAGGTTAGTGAAGTGGCAAAAATCAGATCTCTACTACTTTTTCAGGTTAGAGGCGTCCGTTTTGGGGTCGAGATGTTGTAGAATCGTAATTATATATGTTTTTCTTTTGGAGAACGGCTTTTTTATTTCGCTGATAGTAGCCAAGATGGCAATTTAGCTATTGGCGATGGTGGTGATATAAAGTAGATAGATAGAGAACACTTTACGAAAACACTTCTTTCATTTGCTTATATCTGTTTGAAGCCAACAGGCAAGAGGTATTGTTTGGCCCTGAAAGTTTTATATGATTGACATTTGCACAAAACTGCCCGCAATATAGACGACATAACGTGTTAACATACACGAACAAAGTTATCTCAATTAAGATGATAACAGTACACTACCATTACAGTCCGGTACAGACTGACTGACTACAACTTTTATTGAGGTAAGTCTATTCGTGTAAACGCGGCAATAGATAATTGTTTGCGGAGCGGCGAAGGCGCGCGTCGATATGTCAATGCTAATACTGGGCTAACTAAACCGCAGATTAAGTACGGCTTCTGTGTTGGAATAGGGCTACAAAAGTGCTTATTTAGATGGTTTTTTAACCAACTGAAACGATCTTTTTTTTTCTGCTGTCAGAGTGATTGGGATTCACACGTGTTTTTGATTTTCTGCAGTGAAAAATACCTGAAAAGGCTCGAAAGTCCGGCCCTTTGGGTCCCTTAACCCAGTAGAAAGCTTTTGTTTGTGTTTGTGTGGTAAGGTAAGTGTGTTTTGTTAGTAGGAGCCCCCGTGAATTTATCATGGGGGACCCTAAACCTCCTGATCCCCCTAGTGATATGGAAGTATCTCTTACACCTTCATCGGTCAGTGCAGTCCCGGAGAGTGGTGCGAATCCTCGTAAGAGGGCAATCGACGGGCAAGACAAAGCGGGTTTTAAGAAAACTATAAAGGATCCAGCTCAGGCGTCTGCCTCCATTCAATCCGTGTACTCTCTTCCATCATTCGCGGAAAAGAAAACGTATGATTCAGTGATTGACAAAGGACCATACATTGTTCATGTGTCACGTACAGAGGAGGACCCCTCAGCTGGGTCCACAATTCGCCCACTTAAGTTTGGCCAGTTTTTATTCAGAATTGGAATAAAAGACATTCTACCGGACGGGGTCAAGAGCGTTGGTCGAAACCGTATTTCTATAGAATTTAAAACTGCTTCTGCAGCAAATATCTTCTTGGAGCATCCCTCCCTCTCTCTGGCCAAGTACTCTGCAGCAATTCCATCGTTTAATATATGTCGAATGGGGTTAGCCCGCCGTATTCCGGTGGACTTCTCTATGGAAGAACTAGTTGAGTCTGTCGTGGTCCCTGAAGGCTTTGGCCCTGTGGTTCGCGCCCGGCGCCTGAACAGAAAGTCCTTTGATGATGGGGTTCCAAGTTGGATTCCAACTCAAAGTGTAGTCCTGACTTTTGCTGGTCAAACACTTCCACCAAGGGTTTTTAGCTATCATTCAAGTATTGTTATTGACAATTACCTTCTGCCAACAATTCAATGCCTGAACTGCTGCCATTTTGGCCATATTAAAGCTCAATGCCGTTCCCGGCCGCGCTGCTATAAATGTGCACAGCCCCACCAAGGAGACACCTGCAATGTTGCTAGCCCATCCTGTCTACACTGCTCTGGGTTGCACCCAGCGAACTCGCAAAATTGTCCTGAACTCCACAGGCAGAAATCTATTAAGGTTGTAATGAGCCAAGAGAACCTATCATTTCCGGAGGCCTCTGCTAGATTCCCTAAAATCTCGCGAAAACCGTTCAGTGAAGTTGCCAGTGCTCTCTTCGCTCCAGTGCCATCTCCCAGCCTCCCTACATTGCCCACAGGGCCTACATCTCAATCCAGCCAGTCTCATACCAAAACAGTGGTCCGCTCTCGTCGCTCTCCCTCTCCAGCGTCTTCTGCAGGGTATGATGTCTTATCACATCGAGCCCTCGTACAACCTCTCCCCTCATCGCAGCCTAATGGGTGTGCCCTGCAGCAGCCCATCAATGAAGTCACACCTCATGACAATCTTCTGGAGATACTAGCCTCAGCGCTTACCTCCATAATTTCCCGCTTTGAACCAGAGCTTATACCGAACAATATTCGTAACAGTCTGTCGCAACTCCTAACCTCTCTTAATAATGGCTCTAACAACCCTTCAGTGGAACTGTAGGAGCATCAACAACAAAAATTCAGATCTTTTATTTTTAATATCCAAATTCAATCCATTAGTCTTTGCCCTCCAGGAGACATGGCTGAGGCCTAGCTCCCGTTTTAAGGTGTCGGGCTACTCCTGTCTCCGGGAGGACAGAGCTGATGGGTACGCCGGTACGGCGATTTTAATCTCCAAACGGATTTTATTTCATAAAATTGACCTTCCTTCCCACCCAGATGGGATTAATGCTCTGGCGGTCAGAGCGCTTGACATATCATTTATATCCTTCTACATTCCCCATCCCCAAGCAGCTTTTATTCCTGAAATTGGTCTTTTACTTTCCTCCCTTCCGTCCCCTATAGTTATCCTTGGGGATTTTGATAGTCACAACATCGCATGGGGATCTTATCATAGTGACTCTTTCTCCTATCTTTTGCTGGAACTTTTTGATGAATTTGATGTAGTCCTCCTGAATGATGGTTCTCCTACCCGCAGAGTTTACCCTACTCAGAATCCTAAGAGTGTAGTTGATCTTTCTTTGAGTTCCTCTGTCCTAGCTTCCCAGTTATCCTGGTCTGTATTCCCAAGCACTTTTGGTAGTGATCATTTCCCAATCATCATTCATCTCCCAAACAGGGTACTTCCAGTCATAGAATTCTCTTCTTTGTTAAAGCATAAAATTATCCCTTCCAAATGGGAGCAATTCTCTGACCTGACTGACATAAAAATTGCAGATCTTCCCTTGGTGCAGAGCAATAACGTTTTATCTGTGTACAATGAATTTGTAGTAGCTGTTACTGAGGCAGCCAATTCCACCTTCCTTTTAAAAAAAGATTCCTCCCGTGGTAGGAGATTATCTCCTCCCTGGTGGGACTCTGATTGTACGCAGATGATAAACCTCCGTAAGATGGCAGAGGAGCAATATAGCATTTCAATGACCCCGGAGAATTTCTTGAACTACCGTAAGGTTGCGGCTCAGACTAAAAGGTTGTTGCTTAAAAAAAAGAGACAGGGATGGAAGAAATTTTGTGACAGTTTGTCTCCTCGCACAAAATCGTCAGTCGTGTGGAAGAGCATTAAAAGATACCGCGGTAGCTTTAATAATTCAAATCCTGTAGCAAATGATCCCTCTTCTTCCTGGGCTGACAGTTTTACCAATCAGCTAGCTCCAGATTCGGCTCCGACTCAGGCAGAAATATCCCCTGTTATCTATCCAATTATATATCCGCGTCTTTCTTCTTATCATGCCCATAGACTGTCTGATCCCTTTTCTCTCGCGGAACTATCCCTTGTTCTAAAATATTTGAATGATTCATCCCCTGGCTTGGACGGCATTCCTTATTCTTTTTTGGTAAATTCTGGCCCCTCCACTAAAAACATTTATCTAGCTATTGTTAATGCTATCTTTTTAACCAGTTGTCCCCCCGAGCAGTGGAGGACGCAAGTTATAGTCCCTATTTTAAAGCCTGGAAAGAACTCTAATAACTGTTTGGCATACCGTCCTATTGCGATCTCGTCCACTTTGGGTAAAGTAATGGAACATCTAATTAAAAACAGACTAGAGTGGTTTGTGGAGAGTAAAGGCCTTCTTGCAAAAAGTCAATTCGGTTTTAGGAAGGGCGTTGGTACAATGGACAGTGTAAGCATCTTAGTCTCGGACATACGTCTGGCTTTCTCGAACAACGAATCTTGTGTGGGAGTCTTTCTGGACGTCTCATCAGCCTATGACAACGTACAACTTCCACTGCTCAGGCAGAAAATGCTTCAGCTGAGCATCCCTGAGAAGATAGTCCGTTTTGTCTCAAATATTTTAATGGCTAGAACCATTCTTGTACGTGTTCAGGGGACCTTTCTCCCTCCTAGAATCGTCTGGAAGGGCCTCCCACAAGGCTCCGTCCTTAGTCCCCTCCTTTATAGTATATATACCTTCGATCTTGAATTGTCAGTGAATTCTTTTTGTGAAATCCTCCAATATGCAGATGATCTAGCCTTATATGTAACATCTGCTGATGTTTCTCAGGCTTCTTGCCGTCTTAATAATGCTTTAAGTTATTTAAATGATTGGCTTTTTTCTAATGGTCTATCTTTGTCTGTTCCCAAGAGTAGTGTTGTAGTTTTTACTAGAAAAAGAAATGTCCCTGATGTCATAATTAAGTCTGGATCTCAAACAATTTCAGTTCTCGATAGGGTTAAGTTTCTGGGTGTGATCCTTGACTCCCATCTGACGGGACTTCACCATCTAAGGTATATTGCCGACAAGTGTGAGAGAAATATTAATATACTTCGAACTCTATCAGGTGTGTGGTGGGGTGCTCATCCATACACCCAAAAACTTTTGTATAATGCCCTCATAAGGAGTCATTTTGACTATGGTACTTTTCTCTTAGAGCCTTGTAGTAAGGCTGCACTTCAAACCCTGGATAAGATCCAGTCTAAGTGTCTTCGTATTATTATCGGTGCTATGCGGTCTTCCCCTATCAATGCCCTCCAAGTAGAATGCGTCGAACCCCCTCTCCACCTTCGCCGACAATACTTAGCGGATCGCTTCATTTTCAAGGTTATTCAGTATTCTCAACATCCTCTTCTTCCAAAGCTTGAGTTGCTCTCTAGGGCGTCTTCTGGTAAATACTGGACGCATAAAGAACTCCCCTGTATTGTAAAGAGCTTTAACTATTTGTCGGATATTCCTTCTCATATTTCCCAATCTTCTAAATGCCCTATTTTTGAGACTAGCTTCGATGCATTAGTATTTGAACCTAACGTTATTTTAAATTTCGGGATTAAGAAAGACTCCCCATCGGCAGATGCTACGTTCAACAGTATTGTTGGAAAGGACTGGAGTGAATGGGTGCTTGTATTCACTGACGCCTCAAAACTCTCAGATGAGGGTTTTGTTGGCACAGCCGTGTGGATTCCTGTTTATAAAATAGTTCTCAATTCAAAGTACCCACCCTTATCGTCTGTCTTCACAGGCGAATCCCTTGCTATGTTGGAGGCAATAGAATTCATAGAATCCCATAAAATTCCCCAATCAATTATATTTACAGATTGCCTCAGCTGTTTACAGGCCATTTCCTCCAGCCAATTTCGGGCCAAGATCAAGTTTCAAATTATTTTAAAAATTAGAGAGGCTCTATTCAGATGTCACTCTCAGAATTTCAAAGTAGTTCTAGCTTGGATCCCCAGTCATTGTGGTATTAAAGGAAATGAAGCAGCAGACTCTTTTGCTAAGGATGCCATTGAGATTGGGTCAGATTCTCAATTTATTTTTTCCCATGATCTTTGTTCCACTGCTAAACCCAGACTGCGGAGTAGTTGGGATGAGCTGTGGAGCATTTCGAAGAATATTAAGGGTAAACATTATGGTGACATCCAACCTATGATTCCGGTTAGACCTTGGTTCTTCAAATTCCGTCTGGCTAATAAAAGAACCACTTCAACAATTTGTCGCCTGCGCCTTAATCACATTTGCTCCCCGGTTTTCTTAGCTAAAATTCGTGTCAGAGACAGTTCTCTCTGCGAGTGTGGTCTTGAGGATGGTACCCCGGATCATATTTTCTTCAACTGCCCAAATTTGTCCTGTTCTCTGTATGAACTTCTGCCCCCTTATGTCCAAAGACCGGCTACATTTAAATCTGTCCTGAAATATGTTAATACCCCCTTTGTCAAAACCCTAGCTTCATTTATTTGTTGTAACAAGATTAAACTGTAAAGCGTCTGCTATATTTTACTAATATTCTAACCCTGGTGAAAGTATAATGTGTGACGTCCTTTGGGTTTTAGGTTCCCCATTGGACACGCGATGGAATCCAGTTTATGAAAGGATTGTCTAAACCGACCAAAGTCGAAGTGTCACTCCCATGACTGACTCGTCATTGGCAGAAATAGTCGTCCAATTAGGACCGATTTGAGTTGCCATTAACTAAAACAAAAAAAAAAAAAACCAACTGAAACCCTGAGGTATTTTGAATTTAAATAATAGGGTAGATAAAGAAAATATTGAGCCGTAGGCGCGATAGAGGAGAATTCATGGAACAAACCAAAGTGCCCTTGCAGCACTTGTAATAATTTAAATACACACGGCTCTACATAAAAAACTTAATAGGCATCTTGACCTTAACTTGATAAAAACCACCAACGATCAACTTACCAAATTGGTATTAAAACGAAATGCTCAAGGATTCAAAGTCAAAATCACTATAAATTAAAGCGCTAACCATACGAATCCGCACCGGGGGAGCTGTCACGCCGCTGTCACGCACGTGACAGCTCCCGGTTGTCAGCTGCCAGGATCATAATCATCCCCTCCCGCCCGCGACAAAGGATTGGAAAGATCAGCCATGCGCGAGCGTCGTGCGAACCCTTTGCAGGAAATTAAGGCCAAGTGAATTCATGAGCACAACATTTTTGGAAGTACATTTTTTCTATTTTATTTATTTCTGTTTAGAAATTGAAGCTAATGTTAGGGTTTCCAGATCTCTCCAAGATTTTTTTTCTTATGACTCCAATTCGACACTAAGACCGTCAATCTTTTTAGATTTCAGATGTGAGGGCTTGTTCCCCACATCTGAAAAAATAATAAAATTGCTATTGAAAATTGCCATTTGGAGCAAAATGATTTAATATAAAATAAATCTTTCTTCACTATGATTAGTAAGTTAGACGAACCAACTGAGCTACGTATGAAAGTCTGGCGCATTAGCGAGAACGTTACGCTTAATGGCAGATGCTTGTGTTTTTCATTAAGATGGCATTTGCCATAGACATTCTAAGTATTCATAATTTTTTTTTATTCATTGTAAAAACAAATGAATACTTAATTAAAGTCAAAGTTTTATGTCTAGTATTAATAGATATGTGGAGAAGAAGATAACAAGAAAACTCTGCTTTTGTTATCACTAAAAAAACTTTTTAACTTACACAATAAACGCAGTTTTTAACTTAATATGTACAAGAAGAGGTTACTTCTAATAACACAACAAAATTTTATCTCTAGGCCATTTTAGGTCAACTTAAAAGTGTGCTCGTACGACTAGCACGGCAAGTAGCGCTCGACACTGGTGTTCAGTCAAAATTGGAGACTTCATAAACAGCCTTGGCCTTAACAACCGGGCGCGGGCGCAGCCGCGTCGTCGTATCGAGTAGCCGCGTGCGTGTGGTCCGATCTGTCAAACTAATGATGCCACAGATACAGTAGACGCCTCCAGAGTTAATCGATCGCTTTCCGGGCTTTTCGATTATTTATCGTAAGAGAAGCCGTGGGATGGTGGCAGTGCTTTTAGGCTACATTATTTTGGTTAGAGTTGTTTTTTTTTACAAATTTCTTCCCGTCTACTTCTTTGGTTGGATCTGGTAAGATGGGTTATGTGTGAGGTTCTCCGAAAGAAATCGGACAGTCAAATATATTTAATATATATATATATATATATATATATATATATATATATATATATATATATATATATATATATATATATATATATATATATATATATATATATATATATATATATATATATATATATATATATATATATAGTGGAACGGAACAAATACTATATTATAGAGTAAAGTGACTTGCGACTTTCGTTGACCGCTCCACCCACATGATAAAATTTCGTGAGATTTTGTCAAAAGGTTTCCTCCCCATCACTTTTTTTTATATAACGTTTCGATATATAAAAAAACATGTCCTCATATCAAACGGTTTCTTATTGAAAATTCATTACTGCACAATAAAAACTTGGGTGAGCCTAGTACTATGTAATTTCTAAGTATTTTCTTAGAGCTAACCTTTGGTGATGGGCATAAAGGATGGAATGGATAGTGCTAGAAAGTATTTATTGGGAAAAATTTATAAGACTAGGTCGTAATCAAATTAAATTGTGAGTTTTACATACATAAAAAGATATAAATAAAACTAAAGAGCATGAAAATGCTACATAGCATTAAATACGCCTTTGTACAAAATACGATGCGTTTCGTGCAATAAAGAATTTTAATTAAATAAAACACCAATAACACACACTATACTCTATACTTACTAGGTAAACAAATAATGTAGCTTATATTATTAGTATTATTATAAATTAATAACAATAACTTAATGATAATTTGGTAGAGACTATCAACACGAGATTTTCCAACAGAAATGCAAACGTTGAAATTAATACTTTAACACGTCGATTTTACAACCGAAAAGAAAACGTTGAATTAGGTACTTAAATATTTCTTTATCAAATTAAATCACTGTTCAACTGAAACAGCTTTTTTTAACTTAAAGCTACTTGTAAGTAGCTTTAACTTAAAAAAAAAACGGAAGTTGTCCATCACTTTTATTTCAACCCCGAGAACATTTCGAAATTATAATAATGATTTCTATGAAGTCCGTTTGTCGGTAAATCTGTAATAGCTATTCTATTGTCGATAATAGCCGAAAGTGATTCGAATGTGTAATTAAATAATTAAACCCCGATTCGTTCATTAGCGACGGCGTTTAGCTCTTAATTCATTCGATCTGTGTCCATAGACCCAAAAAAATGAAACACCGAAGTTTGACTCTAGAACGCTCGCTAAAGTAGGAGTCAAGAGCTGTCTGACTCGTTGGTCCGGCGGTTAACACGCATGACTACCTATACAAAGGTCGTGGGTTTGATTCCCGCTGGGGTCGCCATGTTGGTTTTGTACAAATATCTAGGCGTCAATCCTAGTTTAAGTAAGGAGTTGTCTTGTGTCGAAGTTATAATTATAAGTACCTAACTGTTTTTTATATAACCCATGTACGTTCCACTGCAGGGCCCAGGCTTTCTCTCAGAGGGAGAGAAAGAGAGAGTGCAGAACTTTATATCTATTTGGTCTTGTATAAATTTGCTCGAGCGAATGTATTCGCAATTTCACAGGCGATGTAATTCTATAATATAAAAATGAATCGCCGAATGTGTTGGTAAGCGCAAATCTCGAAAGCAGCTGAACCGATTTCGCTGATTATTTTTTTAGAATATTCCCTCAAGTACGAGGATGGTTCTTACGGAGAGAAAAAATAAATAAAGAATCGAAGGTAGGCGGTACGAAGTTCACTGGGTCAGCTAGTACTTAATAAAATATTTTTTTATTGTTGACAAGCAGGATCCACTTAAATACTAGTGGGCCTTTCTTTAACACTGTAGATCTTACAAGTCTATTCTTATTTAGTAGAACTACTGTTTTTTCTTGTTCTGCTCGGGTCACTTCATCTCTGTGAACAAAGCCGTCGCTCAAGCGTGAAGTAGGACTGAATAAACGTGGAAAGGGTTACAAGGAAAATCGATTCTTTTGGTAATGCCACGGTTTGAATTAAACTTTGCACATCTATAGACTTAGTATTTTTACTGCTTTATTTTCTTTTTATACATCCTATATACGTCCCCCAGCGGGGCGCAGGCCCTCTCTTAAAGAGAGAATATGAGACAATTTCGGAGTTTGTTGAGCTGAGGTTTCACCTCAGGTTTCATCACGATTTTTTCCTTCACAGTTAGTGAGTGCTATTGCTACTATAACTTTACAAATGTACATAACTCAGAAAACAAAGTCATTGGTACATGTCCGCACCGGGAATTGAACCTGCATCTCTCGCTTCCCAGTCCTTTGTTCTACCCACTGGGCTACCACCACGCCGAATTTACTATAGAAAAATACTAGGTCAATATTTCTGCACTTTGGACCGTATTCAGTCGAAAGAGTATTGTAATGACAAACTCTGATCTCTGTCTACCCTTCCGTGATACAGGCGTGAGTATTGTACGTGAGTATTGTATGGTAAGACCTGCAAACTTTGTCAACGAATAACTGTGGTCCTGTGTACCGAATCACATTTCTCACCACGACTGAGAGACGTGTGACACATCATCTTACAGCACGCACACAGATACGCATTACGCATACACTAACTCATACTTACACTCAACATCGACTATCGTCTACAGTACATTTTGCAAGCAAGTATTACTAATTAATTTACTATCGCAATAATCGTCGAGATAAACGTGTGCAGCTTGTAAAGCGGCCCTTATCGGTTTTTCTACTTAAACCGGCTCAAGATAACGCGTTGACACTTGCAGTTACAGTGTTTATTGGGTAGGGACGTACCTATCTCTCCCGAAGAAACAGCTCAATCGTATTCTGTTCGAAATTTTAAACCATTGCAGGCTACTATAATAGCAATAGCAATAGATTAGAGAACGTTGTAGATTGAAAGAGGAATTGAGAAAGGAATGTTGCGTTGGTTTGAACATGTGGAGAGGATGAAGGAAGAAAGATTATCGAAATAAATATAAATTGCGTATTTGAGTGGAAGGGCTGGTAATAGCTAACCAAATAGGGAATATATAAGCAAAGGGGAAGATAAAAAGTACCCGGAACCGCCGTGCGTGCATGCAAAGACTTATGAACGTTGATGAAGCGAAGGTGATTTGCCAGGATCGTGGCAAGTGGCAGTCCCTGGTCTCTGCCTACCCCTCTGGGATACAGGCGTGAGGTTATGTGTGTATAGATGGAGACTAATATAATCGGTTGACCGGATGTGGTATGTCAGAAACCGTATCTTGTAAAGTCTGTTAGCTTTTAGAATATACCTCGGCTATTATCGGATAGAATCGGATGTATTCGTGAATTAGAAATATGACACTTAATTTTACATAACTTTTCAAAATAGTGAAGAAATGTTTAATACAGAACAGGCAGTAGTATTACAGTTTTGTGCTTTTGGCAAAAACCGAAGCCTACTCTAGAGCCCGAGGTATATTCTGAAAGCTCCCAGACTGTATCTACATACGTACATTTATTTAACAGTATTTCTTAAATAAGGTAATTACGTTTTATGCCACACCTGGCAATAAAGTGGCTTTTTCCGCACGGAAAAAGCCGCTTTCTGGCCAAATGTAGACATAAAAAGATGTACACAACACGGGAGATAATAAAGAAAGCTCTCGATCGCATATTTACGTCCCTCGCTAGCAGCTCGGGCCGCAAACTTCTGCGATCTCGGCCTTTCTTTGTATTACCACCCTAGTTGTGTAATGTACTATTACCTAATAAATAATCGCGATTTGACCCATTTAATATATAACTATATATTTAACACTTTTCACTTCACTTTGTTCGTCCTATATAATGTGACCCTCTTTAATTTTGATGATACGCTTGCCTCTTTGCGCCTTCCTGTTTATGACGTATAAGCCAGATTCAGCTGCTTTTTCTTAGTGACTCGAGGTCTCGTGGTTGAGGTTTCGGGCTGCGGCTCTTGAACGAGAACTTTTTCGACTTCGCTGTCGTATCCGATCAGCATTAGGTTAGCATAAAGCCAAGAAAGTGCAGATTGGCTTCGATTTTTTGTATTCTTTGGCAGACTGAAGCCTGAAGGCACGAGGCGGAAGATAAGATAAAGAAAAAAAATCGGGTACACAATTAATTAACCAAAGAAACGTCAAATACGTTCGTAGATTTGTGCGGCTACGCGCTTGGTTGATAACTCGCTCTCTGCTACCACTTTGCGCTGTTTGTTGTTCAAGATGTTTGGCGGCATCTGTCATCAATCACCATTGTCAGCACGCGTTGTGATAATCTCATACACAACTCTTTTAGAATTGTGGAATTTTCTCTCTGCCTCTAAATAGGTTTTAAAAATTGTCCTTAGCACGTGTTAGTGCATTAAAAGTTATATAACTCTCTTAGATATAAGAAACTATTATTGTTTTTTTTTATCTGGTTGCGCAATAAAGTATTCTCTATCTGACTCTCTCTCTCTGATGGTATGGAGTGCTCCGTAGTGGGTCTGTGACGCTAATGGTCACTTTGGAAACAATCACGACCCGCATACGCGCCATCAGCTTAAAAATTTAAATTAATTAACTGACTAAGTAATTTAATTTTTTGACTAAAAGGCTAAACGACAAAATGCTCTCGTTTAGCTCAAATCTTCATTACGAAGTCATGTTGTGTACTGTACTGTTCGTTATTATTAATATTAACATACTTACTGAGTATATTTCTCTTTCGCAAGCCGAGGTCTCACTTTACCTCGACCCATAAAGACACTGAGATAAAAAATCGCGTTAAGACAAAACAACAATATAACGTTTTCACCGATAAAGTTGTTAAAACGAGGATTACATGGCCGTAAATTAGAGTTTTTATCGCCGGGGTCAGATTACGCTGGCCGCTGGTCGTGTGTGGTTGCGCTGTCCCGTTCACCTGATACGTGGGTGAATTAATGGTCTTATTTTATTAGCACCTACAGTCCTGCGATAAGTTGTAAAAGCACGAAAGGCTCTACCGATTCTTTCTTTGGAACATATTTTTAAGTAGCCTATAAACATCCCACTACAGGGTTCAGGTCTTCTCTCAGCGAGAGAGTATGGGCTTTATTACTACGCGTGCACATCAGGGATGGGCAATTTAAAGCGCTGAAGTAGTTGAACACCTTAGACACTCTGGTTTCCTCACGATATTTTCCTTCGCCGTTAGCGAGTGGTATTATGACTATTACAACTTCATTAGCGTGCCAGGATTCAAACCAACTACCTCCCGAATGAGAAACCAGCATTCTACCTTTCACATCATAGATGATATGACATAATATCATGAATGATTATCATGAATGCATTTATTTTTAAATGTTGTACAGAAATAAAATAAAGTTTAAAAACCTATTTAGAGGCTAAAAATTTCACCCGTGCCGGGATTCGAACCTGCAACCTCTGGCTATCCGTGCCAAATAGTATAAAATAAAGTTACTTTACTTTGGGAGAAAATAACCTCTAAATAGGGTATTTTGCAATATGAACGACAATATTATAAAAACCTATTTGGAGGCTAAAAATTCCACCCATGCCGGGACTCGAACCCGCTATGGGCTAATGGGCGACTTCCCACCCATTTTTTAATGGGGAAGTCGCCCATTAGCTCCGTTGGAAGAGCGCTGGCATGGTTAGCCAGAGGTCGCGGGTTCGAGTCCCGGCATGGGTGGAATTTTTAGCCTTTATATAGGTTTTTAAAATTGTCCTTAGCACGGGTTAGTGCATTAAAAATAATATAATAAAATAACCACCAGCATACGCGTCTGTTTAAAAATTAAAATTAATTAACTAAGTAATTTTATTTTTTTTACTTAAAGGCTAAACGGCAAAATGCCGACGTTTAGATAAAATCTTCATTACAAAGTTACTTTATTTTACGAGTACACTTTCTGCGTGTTTCTATCCTGCAATTTCAACTTCGACTAAGTTTGTTGACACTCTGTTGCATTATTGAACATGTCTGCATAATACGAGTAAGTATCATGTACACGGCGAGAAATCTTTAGCGATGATATTGCTTTATTTGACATATTTATTCAGCCTTAGGAGAGATTCAATGCTTATAGCGCGGAATAGAGCAAAATCTAGTAAAAATGCATCACCTGGTTATGAATATCTTCAAAAATTGTATGCTACTACAAAATGTCGGACAAGTACGAGTTGAACTCGTCCACCGAGGGTTCTGTAGAAAGGACATTGTCCACTTTGTATGGGCGATTTGGCCAATCGTGAACACTATTTTTATTTTTAATGCACTAACCCGTGCTAAGGAACAAATTTAAAAACCTATTTATTTACAACCTCTGGCTATCCGTACCAGCGCTCTACCAATTGAGCCAATGGGCGACTCACGGCATCAGTGAAATTTCGAACCTCTTTACAATCAATTTATATCAATCGTGAACAGTCAATTGAATTAAAACTAAGTAGTAGGTTTTGTAGTATGAGTTAGTAAGAACCCTATTACAGTAATTAATTTTCATCAATATACCTGCATTGTGAGTATTTTGCTGCAAGGTGTCCTATGATTTGCTTGCTTTATTTGCCTACCACAAAGTAAGTCCGGTACAAAATCCGTAGTTGAGCCGGGATCATCAATAAACGAACAATCGGGATCCATTTTTAACAAGCCAAAGTAGTAATAAAACAAACAATATTCACGAGAACCAAAGAAACAGCAAAAACATTAAATGAATGAATCGTTTTGTTTTTTTAGCCGGTGACAATGACAATTTAAAGAACTTTTTTTGTCTAGTGTTGCCATAAATAAATAGTTTACCCTCAAATCGAGATTATTTCTTTTAATAATTTTATCACACCAGTAATTGAATACGACATATCTAGCAAGTATTCTAATGCCGTTGCATTATTGTGCATTATTTTTTACCCAAATAATACTAAAACGCAATGCATTAGAAACTCAAAATTGTTTTCTGTGCAATTTGTATTCCTTAAATTGCAACACTGAAATAAAAACCAAGGCTGGTTGACAAAATATTGTGCGTTCACATTAACTTGACGCGTGAGAGAATTGGTAACACTGAGATGTTTACTGTTACCATGTTAAATAAGAAATCATTCCCATTACTTGGGGAAAATAAAAGGATTGAGGGCTTGTTTAACCATCTTCCGATTAGGTCCAAAAGCTAATTCACATGTTATGTTCCTTCACCCGCTCAGCTATGGTACGCTTGGTTTGACCAATGTACGAGGAACCATATTCACAGTCAAGCTTGTATACTCCTGCCTCTAGTAAGGGAATCCTGTGCTTGACACTTCGCATGAATTGGTGTATCTTTCTTAGCGGCTGGTAGATGGTTCTGATTGAGGCGCGTTTTTAAATACTCCCGATTTTGTCAGTTACTCCTCTCATGAAAAGCAGGTAGGCTGGAACTCGCTCGACTGTGTCCGGTTTGACACATCCTCCGCGACGGACACGCGGAACTTGCAGCTTGTTTGCACGAAGTACTCGTTTGAAACTAACCTTAGAAAATACTTTATTAGAATTTGCTCATTCATTAGAATCAATTAACGATCGTCGAAATCGGTTCGTCGTATTTCTGTTATAGTTATCTGCTTTTTGTAACTATAAGTGGACTTAAATAACATTCCTTATGCAAATCCTGACGATGACATGTATGGGCACACAAAGTTGTCAAGCTTTGAGGTCATATGGGTCGAGCTATCTCATATTTTAAGCCTACCAGCTTCATCCAACAGTACAATTTAGACTCAATAGGAAGTTGTTAGAGTTAAACTCTCAGCAACATAAAGTTTGCAAACCTACACAAAACGGAACAATAGATGCATATGGGAGGTTGGAAATATGCTTAGCCAGATGAGGCTATGGCTTTCTAAAACCATCTTTATAGCATGGTGACGAAGAGCAGAATTGAATGGCGACGTTATGTTGTGTGGTGAATGAACTTGAAAATATCTTTGTTGTCAAGTTTACAAATCTTCGTTAATCGTTAATGCTTTCTAAAAGACGCCCGTTACCTCAGTCATCCGGGACCACGGCACCTGAAAAAGTGCCGAAACGTCGGAAAATTGTAAAAATGTAATAAACGAGCATAAATCCGTATAAAAACAGTTTTAATTATGTCTACTGCTCGTGTTAACCTTAGAAAATACTTTACAAATCTTGCTGTTTATTTTTCAAAGACGACAGATTATGAAAAAGAAGCGATCTATACGGCATGTTGCAGAAAATACAGGTGATAAGGGCTATGCAATGACTTTGATAATAAGACCTACTCAAGAATATAACTTTTAGTTGTTTCATCAATATCAACAGTTCCACTGCTGGGGCACGGGTCTCTTCCTGCATCGCAGAAAGAATTACGCCATACTCCAGTTGTTGGTTGTTTCATACATACACCTAATCTTTTTGCAGATTTCAGAGTTAGTCTCTTAGTAAAAGTTTTTTGCTTTGATTAGCAACTGGAACACGTTGTATTCTGCAACACGCTAGGAAAACTATCGATAGATAAGCTTACTGACAATTATTTCACGCAACTTATGTTGATATCAGCTATGCATTGACTGGTCAATAGATGGAATAACTCAAGTAAGAAACAAGTATTAATGGTTACTATTTCTACACACGAGTGCGTTATACGAAAATTGGGTCAGAAAAATTGGGAAATATAATTATAATTTGTATGGTCTTAACAGGTAAACGTAGAGGCCCCTTAAGGGCATAAATTACCTTCTTCAAACTGCCATGACAGATTATTATCTCGACCATAGGCCCCGAAACTGTGGGCGAGAAGTCAAAAAGACACGATTTTAATTGGATGGCACAACAGTTAACACATTCTTAGAATTGTTGGAGCAAAGTTTCGATGGTGACATTAGTCTCTACATTCTATTTTTAATTGGCTAATAAGTTTATGTACTTATAGTTTATCAAAAAGGTGATGACATCCTTGATAAGTAGACATTATAGTACATACGTCATACTGCCGACTCCCTGGTTACAGCGTTAGCTCATTAGTTAGACCATAGCAGAGACTTGGCTTCGATTCCCGCTGGTAACCGCCGAGCTTTAATTACATACATATATAACCTCACGCCTGTATCCCAGAGGGGTAGGTAGAGACCAGGGACTGCCACTTGCCACGATCCTGACAGATCACCTTCGCTTCATCAACGTTCATAAGTCGTTGCATGCACGCACGCCGGTTCCGGGTACTTTTTATCTTTCCCTTTGCTAATGCATTCCCTATTTGGTAATGGCAGTCGTTAAGCCATGTCAGAGGCCTCATAACTTCTGACAGTAGGGCCTGCCACTGTCTTACAATCCTCCACCAACCCGGACTTCGTGGTGGATTATGGCCTAACCTTCCTGCGATGCAGTAAGAGACCCGTGCCCCAACAGTGGGGATATACAAGGGTTGCTATCGATTATATTCGAGTTACGTTGGGGCACGGGTCTCTTACTGCATCGCAGGAAGGTTAGGCCTAAAACGAATAATTAATGTGTCCACACTGATCTTTACAGTGAACAATCGACAGCCCATCAACCTTTACATTTTAGGTTCAATATAGCCCAACGTTACTGCGTACGAGCACCTATGTATATGTATGTTTATAATAAATTATAAGTTTATATAAGTAACGGTATGTAAGTGTATTATTATTAAGTATAAGTATGTATCAATATTCAAATTCGCACTGGCTACCCGTCTTTCTAATTTCCTTCAGCAACTTTCAATCGCAAGGTTGTCTGGAAGAAATTGCTTTTAGCAATAAGGCCGCCAATTGTACTATGTATATTTGCAATTGTTTTGTATTTGTTGTTTTTCCAGTGTACAATAAAGAATATTCTTATCTCATCTTATGTAAAGGTTGTTGTTGAAGCAACAGTTAAACGTTTTTTTGCAAATCTGCTAGTAATGTACCTAAGTAAATTACACTCCTGTAAAGACAAAATGTGCATGCCGTCCCTACGGTGTAGTATGAATCTGGAACCTGTTTGTAATATAATGCAAAATGCGCATTTTTTTTGTTGTGCCACATTGCACATGGCCGTTGACAAAGGTCCAGTTACAATTAAATAAAAGACATACGTCGGGAGACCGATATGTTGGGGAACTTCTCTAAAATTGAGACAGTAAGAAACGGTGAAACTTGAAAGGTTCGATTGTTCATTGATTCTATTCACACCACAAGAAACGCTTATTATATTTACACTGTTGTAAGTTTCTAAACTGATAATTTCACTTGCTAAGTATCAACTTATGTTTGGACCGAGACTTAATTAAGTGTGGCAAAAGAATCAAGAGAGTTGATGTAAGTTCCTTGAGAAGTATGTGTAGTGTTATACTATTTTTTTTATTTTTAATGCACTAACCCGTGCTAAGGACAATTTTAAAAACCTATTTAGAGGCTAAAAATTCCAGTGTAGTGTTACTTTGAATGCCAGAATACGCAATAGTCTGATTAGAGGAGGTATTGGACAAAAAGAGGATACAGTGACTGGAATTGAGAAATGAACATTGCGTTGGTTTGGACATTGGCGAGATAGCGGGAGGCCGCAAAATATCACACATAGGCTGATCATGAGTATTGAGTATGAGATATTTAGTTCAATTGGCACATAATAATGGCACAACATTGATTACTCTGTGGAACAAGTAAACAAACATAATGTATCTAAAAAAGGAGTTTGATAGAGGCGTTAGAAGAGACAGTCGTGTCTTCAGCAAACGCTTAGTGAAATTGTCATTTAAAGAAACAGTTGTTACTGCGTGGATTAGCTTGATATAGTTTGCCCCAAAAAAAGTGTAGTCTATATTTTGACAACCATCGTAATCTTCCTGATACAGGTGCACCACTATAAGCGGTAGATACAACAGTAAAGTAATTCACCAAGGCTGAGCTTCGTTCAGGAGCTGGAACGAAAACAATTTAACAAGTCCGAACACATTTCTGTCGAGACACGTTACAGTTGTTTCTCCAAACAAAAAGCTGTGGAAAGACCGGCGCACATGCCGATAGCCGTTCGAAATTCGAAAGTCTCTTCGGAGCCGCTCGGGAACTCTCGGCTTTCATATCATAATGTAATACAGAACGACTGCATCCTCATCCCAGAAGATCCAAAGCACGTTAAGGAGAAGATTAGCTTTTTCCGGGAAGAGCGTGGTGGTGACTAGGTGGTTTTTGTGTTTATTAGCATCACAGCTTAGCCTACCGCCGCAAAGTTGCCTGCTGTCGGTCTTCACGAAGATGTACTTCGGAGAGTGTGCTTATGAACTCCATAAGCTCATACCACCATCTTCAATCCGCAATCGGAACACCAGACGTACTGCGGGTTACCATCCATCCGCATTATGTTGATAAGCTTTGCAAGTTCTGATAAGTTCTTTTTATCATCTTTCATAATGCGTACAGACAAAATGTTGAACACCTCGCTGTTGTTAGTTTTCCGAACGCTTATGACCTAAACTCCTTCAGTCATCCATCAGTCTTCTTCTGTACAAACTCGGTCCATCCTAAGCCAGATCTTCAATCTCGGACTAGATAGACAAGAGTTAGCCCATTCCTTAAAAATAAAATAGTTCTGTCCAGAGATGAATACCAAAAATAGAACAAAACTCTGATGTCGTTATTTTTATCAAATTAGGATAGTTAATGAATATTGTTTTGCATACTCTGCGGCTAGTACAATTTTCAGTGCGATTCAAAAAAGATTCGCTAAGAAGAGTATGAAAGTGTTAGGGAGTCCGGGGCTGGTATAACTTGGATAATTGCGAAGTGCGATAGTAGGCGTCAATCATAGGTTGGATTGATAGAAAGATGAACTTGTGCAGTTGTTGCAATTTATTTTCGCTGAACGATATCCGCTGAAACTTCTATTTCGGTAGTGGTGTCGTCTCGGCGTCTGCAAAATTATCGATTCACCGCGCGATACCTCTGATAGTTACCGAGTTTAGCGACCAATTGAAATAGCATGGCACACATCTAGTCGACTCAAACCATCTATACTAATAATGGAAGTGATACAAATGACGTGGTCAATATAAGGTCTACTGTTGACGCGTGTATACAGCGAGTATATGACTAAAAACTAAAACCAATTTTATCGATTGGAAAAATGTGTAAAAAATAGTTTTTATATTTTTTTAATAATTGTAATTTAAATATTTTATACAATCCAATTTGCTGTGTGGTGTCGGCCTAGAGAATAGCACCAACCCAATTCTTCCCGCAGGTGTCGTAAAAGGCGACTAAGGGACACAAACCGGGGGGTGGGCAGCAGCGCCCCCTGCAGTACAACTCCACCGAACTGCGATCCCCAACCCGCATGCCCAGCGTGGGGATTATGGGCATTACTGATATTACTGGCATTACCCCCTATGATAGCACAACGTGGCGCTCTTTAGGGGAGGGCTATGTCCAGCAGTCACAGAACATAAAAAAAGAGTAGAAGTCGTAAGTGGGCGGTGCCCGCGTGCCTCACATTAGCAATGTATTGCCTATGCGTAGTCGGTGACAGTTTTGTTGACTTCAGTTGCCGTGCGCTTCTAGTAAAGAAAAAATGGTGAAAACTTTGTTAACCTGCCTTGTTATGCTGTGTTAGAGAGTAAAAATAAAAGTTGGGCACCAAAATATACCGATCATGGCGTAACATTTCATCTGCAAGACGTATTTCATTGGATTTTTAATTAAATTTGTAATGACATGAACACGGAAACCAATCCGAAAATGAGAAAGTGAAACCACCTTTATTTACTGGTTACTAAAGTTAAATTTTCATCGAAGAAATTCTCTAGAAATTTCTGTCAAAATTTGAATTCTACTCAATTACGGATGGGGGCACACATGATAAAAATCTATCGATAATTAATTGTCTATGACTTAGTAGTCATACATACTTAACGGTACTTATATATTGTAAATTCCAATTCCTGTAAGTAGGTAAAATAGTTATTGTTATTTTATATGTACTTCCTAAGCCTTTTCATATGCACCCGGTAGCCGTCCGGTCGCCGAGCCGGGTAAAGTAGTAATGTATGAGCTCCGGTCGCTGGCTGGTGGTTGTGCATGTAAAAACTGTCATTGGAGCTCATACATTACTTTCATACAAGACATGACATGAGCACATACAAGACATGAGCACAGCTAGATCGCGATATAGTTTTTCTTCTCCAGTTTATCAGGGACTGCAATATTTAAGAAACTATCAAAGTAATTTTAATCTTACATTTTTAAATATTCCAACCGAGATGTAAAGTGAGGTTATCGAAAACGACTCATATGGTTTTTTTTACTTCAGTTCAAAACATTAGGTAAATTACTTATTATATTGTTTACCTGTTCGAGTGGTTGTTCTCTTGGCGAGCATCAGATTTTTGTTTTGTTATGTTATTTGATTTATGGTTTTTTATTATTCTGCTATTTACCCTTAATACTTCAAACCCTTTGACAACAGCGAACCGAGGCAATGATAAAACAACCCTCTCGGAATCAAAACAATTTGGAAGTGAGTTTTCGTTTAGTTTTCCTAAGGAAACCGGATACGAAATTAAAATGGATGGCAGCGATAAGAAGGCAAAATTGGTTCCCAACGAAGAGGAGCACAATATATTCAGAGCATTTTCATAAGCACTTCATAATAACTAAAAAGGCGGAAGATGGCACTTATGTGATGCAGCAATACCAGAAAAAATGTGCTTCACTTCCAGGTTAGACTCTCGCGTATAAATGAAATTATATAATACCATCATCAATTAGTATTACTTATGTTATGAAACATGGCGTACAGATAGACAAAGTATTTTTTTTTATAATTTCTAACGCCGACGAAGCAGTGGGTTAAAGCTAATTTTAATAAGAGATATTATTCTAAAATATTATGAAATCTACCACATTGTTTTATTTGTATACGTATCCACCCTATTAGTATTATTTCTTCATTGCACAAAAGATAATGTAAAAAAGATGCATTTTCTACCAGTCAACCAGCAGGCAAAAAAGAAATCGCCAAAAATACTTCTGAGTATCAGTATTCGTATTCAGCCGTTAATGTGTTAAACTGTTTGTATAATTTGTCGATAGGTTCTCCCTATCGACAAACTAGAACTTGCATTGTCCCATCCTAAACTGAGAATATACTTGTTTTTCAATTTTGAACTTTATGTCTTACTAGGTAAAAGTTCTTTTCGGTCCGACGCGGCAGTAGTTCCATCTAGTGTAGAGTAGCGTTACTACAAAATGCCAACCCTTATTTCATCATTGTCATTTGACTTTGATCATTGTTAACATTCTGAAAAGGTGCATATTTTACTCGAAACTTTTATGATGTACACCTTTTCGGCATTGACTTTATTTACCAATGGCAGCTTGGCATTCTTAGTATGCGTTTGGTTTGTGAGTATCAGTTTGGTTACACTGGTTTTCGTACTAATGTGTCATGTCACTACTTCTACTCTTTTTTTATGTTCTGTGTCCAGCAGTGGACTAGTCAAGCCTGACGACGTATATAACTCCAATGGCACTTCTTAAATTCCACTTGCACATTCATTTAAATTGACTTTAAAATGAAGATTTTTAATTAAATGCTCCTTAATAAACTAGAGCAAAATGGTCTCAAATAATGGATATAAAAAAATATTAAAGAACGCATGTCTATTACTAACAGTATAAAACTGCTTGATTTAAAAAAAAATATATGTGTGGTTTTCGTAAGCCCGTAAAATATGTTTTTTTAAATAATTTTTTTTGCGTTTCCCGTCAATGTTGGGTTTAATTTCACCAAGCACATTCGTGCTCTCTCTTTTAGAATACCATTTAAAAACACACAAATACCTGGAGGATTTACAAAGACGTAGACTCAATGCAATTTCAATGTAGGTGCTTAAACCTTGAAACGACACGAATATTCCGTGTCCAGTCGTGACTGCGGGTCATGATGCCTCACGTGTCCTAGCTCCAAACGTGATGAACAATGTAGAATTAAACATCGTATGTACACTTAAACTAGATCCACCAACACGATCAAAACGTTGACAACAGATCAACCATTGCTGCAAAGTCACCCATAACACAACTGCATAGAATGCATGTTTTTAAAGACAAATTATAAACCGTATTTTAAAGACTGTTATTATTATTAATTCATTAATTAAGAAAATAAACAAAGAAAATGTATTAAAAATAATAAAAGAACCCGACTGCAGTGATAAATCAACTATTAGGTTTTATTTTAAAATGCTAACCTCGAATCAGAAGAGATGAGTAGCTTTACTTGAGAGACCAAATGATATAACTTTATAAGCATTATTTGCTCAAACTGTTGCAGTTCTATAACGAAGCTTATTAACGAATTTTATTTTTGTCACGATTCTGATCGCAAAATTCTGATTTGATATAGCCTATGACACCCGCGTAAGGATGACGTATCGAATGACACCTTATTTAACAAAATCTGACCATTGGTTAAGGAGTTATGAGGGAACATAGAATCGGACATACATACATACATGCATACACACACACACACACACACACACACACACACACACACACACACACACACATACATACATACATACATACATACATACATACATACATACATACATACATACATGCATGCATGCATGCATGCATGCATGCATGCATGCATGCATGCATGCATACATACATACATACATACATACATACATACATACATACATACATACATACATACATACATACATACATACATACATACATACATACATACATACATACATACATACATACGAACTAAACACATTGCCCTCCTTTTGGGCTTCGCTGCAGTCGGGTAAAAAGGACTTAATGTAAATTGCATTTTCCACCAGTCAACCCGCAGGAGGTCCAGCAGGGTAACGCTCTGAGATTAAAATGCGTATTTCAGCAATCAGATAAAACTTTTATTATGTTTTCGTTGTGCAACGGCTAGACTAGCTAGGAATCGACTGATACTCGTAAAGAAAATGTGACGATTTCCTTCAAATAATTCAAACTCTGCCGAGACGACTGCGCCGGCCAGCAGCTTATATCTAGGTATTTCTTATGATCTTTTTATTAAGAAGCTTAAATGGCTTAGTATCCGTTTCCGCTGGAATGTTGATATCTTGTCAACTCGCTGCAACGTGTTAAATAGCACTTGCTCCCCTTCCTATCTCAGGGAACGCTTAGTTTATCTCCACAGTGACGCCCGCCCTCTGCGGTCGTCCCGGATTCTTCATCTCCGCACCCCAGAGCATAATGCGGCGGGTTATTCTGGCTCTTTTACTGTGACTGCGATTCGCTTGTGGAACAGCCTGCCTCTGGACATTCGTCAGGCCTCAACATTAGAGATTTTCAAAAGGAATGTTACCAAGTACTACCTTGATCTGCAGAATAGGCAGTAATTTATCACCAATTATTTTATTAATTATTGATATGTAAGTAATCGTGATAAGTTATTTACTTCAATATGTATGCATGTATGTATTATTGGTTGTGTAGATTTATCATATTTTTTATTATTCAGACCCCCCCCCCCCCCCTCTTGCCCCTGTAGGTTTAAGTTAATATATCTCCCTATGTTTATGTAAGTTTATTATTGTATTCCACCTTCTTTTCCTGCACTACCCTTTGCCAGTCTCTTCAACACCAAAGGTTTGCTGGAAGAGAATGCTTCTTGCATTAAGCACGCCCTTGTACATTTACTCATGTAATTAGTGCAATAAAGAATTAAAATAAATAAGAATAATAATAAAAATAATAATAATAAATTCTACACAACACAATCAATTGTCCTGTTCCAAACTAGGACACCCTGTGCTATGGTAACCAGCTAAAGACGTCTCAAACATGGAAATACACCCAGACTGAGGCCAGTTGTACTGATGTAGTACGGCGGTCTCCTATGGGAATCGAACCTACGACCTCTGCCTTTATAGTCAAGCGTCTTAACCGCTAAACCATCGATGCAGTCGAATTGTAACATTATAACAAAAGGACTTTCCAACAATGTCAATCAGGTACGTGTTGTGGTCGATTGCGGTTTCACTGCAAAAGCCTGCAACGGTACAGCTAGGAATATGGAGTTCGTTACACACCTTAGAATTCTCTTCCAACTCGATGAGCTAAGAAAATTCTGCGTCTATGATGTAATCTTTTGAAAGTGTTTACTTTTAAAAGTTGATTACATGACATCGAAGAAGAGGTTCCCCATACCTGTCCGCAAAGGGAGGTTACACTTGTCAATACATGAAATTTAAAACGCAAAAAACTATATTTCATTGTATAGAATCATATATTACTCTTCAGTCTTCCCATCTTAGTAAAATGTTACTTTTAGTTGGTACTACTGATATCATAATTTCACTAATTTTTGAATTGACAACTGTCGTGTCGTGACAACTTGGCAAAATTCGTAGTAAGTTAAAAAAAAGAAGGAAACTGAAGAACGAGCCCGGCTCAACCCTAGTCAGGTCAGGCTACGCTGCTCGCGGTGGGCGGCCGTGGAAAGTAAATCGAGGACCTGGAAGGGGCTCCCGCCCGAGGTGTGTTGGCCTTCGACCACTTTCGCTATCAGACCTGGTAAGTCCTTCAATCTTCCTAAATCTCCGCTTTCAATTGCACTTGATAAACAACCCACAGGCACACCACGAAATCCCCGAACTAAACAATTACACTTATAATGTCGCATGATTTTTTATTTAGCCTAAATACGTCCTACTGCAGGGCACAGGCCTTCTCTGAGACAAAGAGAGAGAATGGTTATGAATACTACGCGTGCCCACCGCGGAAAGGCAATTTTGAGGCTCTGAAGTAGTTGAATACCTCAGACACTCAGGTATCCTAACGATGATTTCCTTTCGTCTTCCTTTTTTCGCACGTATGCAAACAGAATAAAATAACACTCTAACTTACTTATAAAGCAGAGTCTTATAAGTCAACGCCTGCCATGATACCGTCATTTCACAAGTCAACGCATATCACGACACCGTCCCTTACTTAAGACCGACCCACTCTTCCCAGCGAGTAAAAGTGGGTGTCTCGCGTCAACTTATCCTCCCGAGCATGTCCATCGATCCACTTAGTACGAGAACAGATTATAAGCACCCTGAAAGTGATCGAGACTTCATTATATAGTAGCTAATCCGGACATGTCTTACACCGTGGAAGTGTATCAAGACTTTATTAATCAGTTATCTGGACACATCTGGAGCACTGAGCTGTACCATGATATTAAAGGTGCAGCCTTTGATACTTACGCACATACTCGTAGCTATTGTATAGACAATCTGAGAGTCTCAGGGCTAGTTTCTGGTTTGAGGATTTTGCAAAGTATATAGTAAACTGTACTGAACTGTTTGAATATCTCAGAAAAGAGCGTGAAACAACTTTACTTAAGTGTTTACTTAGTGAAATTCCCAATTCAGAAACCTGCCCATGTCGTCTAACGTTAGCCAGTTGAAGTACCGTGGGTTGGCTACAACTAAATAATGAATTATTTTAAACTTTCGCGACTTGTACACATAGTTAGAATATTTTCGGGGCTTAATCGCGTAGTAATTTATTGCTATTTTACCTCGACGTTTCGACGACGTTACAGTCATCGTGGTCACGAGAAGACTGATGGCTGGCGCCCGTTCGCATCTTCGGCTGATGAGGTTTCAGACTACCCTCAATCAGCTATCACAAAGCACTATTAGGGTTCCGACACACTACACTGACAATGTCGGACGATAAGCCATGCGGCTTTTTTCCACTCGAACACATCTTGATGACCGGATCCTACGTTTGCGACAGTTTAAAACCACATTCCCGATTAAAAATTTTAGAAGACTCTTCTCGTGACCACGATGACTGTAACGTCGTCGAAACGTCGAGGTAAAATAGCAATAAATTACTACGCGACTAAGCCCCGAAAATATTCTAACAATAAATAATGATTGGTTTGCAAGCGGTTACTTGAACAAACATTATACGAGTACAGCAAGCTTATAAGCTTGGGATACACTAAAGCAACTGTTGCTACTAAATATGTAACCTATGTGTAAGCTCACAATTAAACATGCAACCAGCCTTCGGCAGAAACTTTATTACCATATAGATAATAATAATAAATAAATAAATAATAAATAAATATTCCTGGAAATATTACACAGATCTCGTTAGCCCTATACTAAGTACAACTAAATGACTTGTGTTATAGGTGCTGACTCGACGATAGATTTAATACAATAAATACATATATTACATCCAAGACCCGAGACAAACTAGAAAAGTTCGTTTCCTAGTTTGTCCCGGCCGAGGATCGAACCCGAGACTTTCGGTTTCACAGTCAGCGTGCCAAACCGCCGCGCCACCGAGGCCGTCTCAAGATCAATGACTTGAACCACCTTAAATGACATCTCAGAAGCTCTAGCGGTGATATTAGCTACCAGTCCACTCTCGCAAGTGCGGTTTATATGGGTTTAAATGTTCTGAGGGTTAATAAATTAAAAAAATATACATATATCGCTTATACTCTTTTTAATGCACTAACCCGTGCTAAGGACAATTTTAAAAACCTATTTAGAGACTCGCGACCTCTGGCACGGATAGCCAGAAGTCGCGAGTTCGAATCCCGGTATGGGGGGAATATTTAGCCTCTAAATAGGTTTTTAAAATATATAGCGCTATCAAGATCTATCTCAGAGCTGACAGTGATTTATGAATACTACCTGCCCTGAGATTTAAATTAAAATCTTAGGAGGTTGACATGCTTATTTATAAATAGTCGATTCTATGATAAGAATTGATCGTCTCGTCAAAAAATTTTTTGACATAATTCATAAATACTTTATGAATCTATATATGTTTAGTGTATTATATGTGTAAGTATATAATTAATGTGTAAGGTTTTCTTTTTCCTTTTTTTTATTTTTTTGCACGCCTGCCAAGTTTTCGTTATACCTCCTGCGGTTGACTGGTAGAAAATGCTTATGGCATTAAGTTCGCCGCATTGTACAATCTTATGGTGCAATAAAGTATTAATAATAATAATAATAAATACTTTATGAATCTGAATTTAGCTAGAACCACAGGTTAAAAACTAAAACTAGTCATTGAAGTTATACAACGTTTTAATTAAAGAGCTTCTGAAGAGGCATTACTCATTTTTTTACAAATAAATCTGTGATTGTTTAGAGATTTTGTGTCCAGTCTTGAACTGCCATTTAGCTTAAAATTAAAGGAAATTGGTTGTTAAATCCCTTAAGCCCGTTAAAGCCCTGCATTAGCCTGTATTGATTGCACGCTTAAGCTTCAACACTTGTGGCCGCAGGTGACCGTCGTAAAACAAATAGACTAACGGGCCACCTTTAACAGTCTACAGTGAAACATGACACCCAGGAAAGTCAACCTTAGGTAATAGTGGACTCAAGATTTACTCAAGCGGTCAGCCAATTGTATAGTTTTGAAAGTAATGGTTACTATTTTATTGGAAAATATGGTACTCACCTCCATTTTTTGTTTTAATCAGCACTCATTTAGTCTAATAAGAGTGGAGTATAGGGTCTAACCCTCCTGTGGTGCAAGAAGAGAACCGTGCCCCAGCAGTGGGGACATATAAGGGAATACAAGGGTTGATATCGAAGTCTAATCAGTTTCACAACATAAAGAGATAACATCACATAACATAATTTCACGCCTGTATTGCAGAGGGGTAGGCAGAGACCAGTGACGCGATCCTGACAATATCACCTTTGCTTCATCAACGTTAATTAGCCGTTGCATGCACGAACGCAGGTTCCGGGTACTATTTTTAAAGAGATAGCGAAGTATAAAATGCGCATTTGTATTTAAACCCCAGTTTAACCACTAGATCTAAAATCTAGTGGTTAAACTATTTTGTAGAGTAAATAACCTATTAGAATCGTATAAGGTCAGGAGGTTTTGAATCCTGCTAGGAATATAGACTTAGCGGCCCTAAATATCGCCGTAAGTTTGTGAACTTCTAAGACTCTACTCAAAGCTCTATATCTTGCGTTTCGGTAGGCTTACATAAAATGGTGAGATTTGGTTGACTGTACAGAAAAAATGGAAGTGTACCAAATCTTACTGGGGTAGATTATACGATTTTTTTCATTGTGAGTCTGGCACGCACGAGTGTTTTTTTTACATAAGACACTATCTCAGTCAAATGAAGGGGAGACCTCTAAAGGTCTATCCACATCATCAAGAGCCAGCGATGATGTGCGGGATTTTTAATCTAAAATAATCCTTAATTACTTACAAAGACAAAGACTACTGTACAAAGGGGAAAAGGCCCTGTCCCACAACGTGCCTCAGAGCCGCCCGGCTGCCGCAGATATTTGCCGAGATTTTTGAGCGAATATTATACTCCTTCATCTTAAAAATGCTTTTAGTTGTGGGGTTGGCTCTACACCACGTTCACAGGCGGCCATCAGGCGCGCGCAGATTCGAGCCTCATTGCTCGACCTGCGACCGCCAAGCATAGCTGGCAGGCTACAAAATCCAGGAAGGAAGAAGTAGGGATTATATTTAAAAGTTTTCTCTTCTAGTCTGTCTAAAAAATGTATGGTTGCTATCGGAATCGATTTTATTAATAATTCAATGTTGTTTTTCATGCAGATGCTATTTTGATTGCAGTTAATGTTAACTCCTTCTGTACATTATAATTTTCACCGTGCCAGTGTAGATTCAGTGTAAATAAACCTTGTACGTAAATTATCAATTTCTTTGTCTTTGCCGCTGGATTCTAAAAAAAATATTTAGTTTGTATCGCTACATCCTCGGGTCCTCATATCATGCCCTTAATGTCCTCAAGATGTTGCATGCTTGCCTGTTACCTTCCTGTTACATAGGATATCACAAAACACGATGAATCGCTTACCGGCATGTCTTTGTGGTCAAGTATATGTTCTAAACAATGTGTAAATTGAAAATAGCTTAATGTGTCTATTACAGCGTATTACAGCTATCAAGGCTCCGCATAGTTACCGACGCCGAGCCTGTGATTGTACACCAAATTACATAATTATGCCACTTTCGGGCTACGAACAAAAAACGCGGCATCTCGTTCAATATCAGCCAGTCACTTCTGCTAATAATGAGAACGGGAGCTTAGTGATCGGAAATGATACGATAGATTTCGAAACTAACGTTACATTGTAGTTTAAACATTCGTTCCTAAGATCTGCTTTGCTCCGGTTTTTTATTGGAAATATTAGGCAACTCATCCCTTCAACCTGTTTGTGAATCGCTCGGGCTGCCTGAGTGATGTTAAACGACCAGGAAGGTTAAGCAACATAGGGCGCGTTCAGTGCATGGATGGGTGACCGTCTATGACTAACGCTAGTGGCATTGTTCGAGCGGATCCGTGCTTCGCGGGGCACGTTAAGCAGTTGGTGCTGGCTGCCGTCGATACATGGCAGTCGTTAAGCCAAGTCAGAGGCCTTAAGGCGGCTTGAAAAATTCTGACAGTAAGACTAGCCATTATCTTACAAGCCTCCACTAATCCGGACTTGACCCCCGTGGTGGCCTATACCTTCCTAAGGGAAGTGACCTGTGCTCCTCCGTGAGGACATAATGGGTTGATGATGACTGGGCAGTGTGTTCTGCCCATTGTCACGTATAGAAACATGGACCTTCACAAAGCTGAATTTGCACCGGGTCAGTGGCATAAAGAGCTATGGAGCGAGCCATGCTAGGACTTAGACTAGTGGATAGAGTACCAAATGCTGACATCCGATGTCGGACGAAGGTCGACGCTATTGGTGACCGAATCTCGAGTCTGAAGTGGCAATGGGCGAAAGAGCTGGTGAGTCGGGAAGGCCAGTAACAGTAGTTAAATTTCACTTTTGCATTAAGAAAGATTTCTTGAACTCATCGCATTGTGGAACGCACTTGATCAATGAATACCTGCGACTGCGGTGAAGCGCGGTTGTTAGAACGGTGGCATTGAAGAGTTTGTGGGTTCAAGCCCCACATTGTGATGTGCCAAAGATTTTGTCTTATAAGTTACGAACATTATGTTTCTGAATTTGTAATATTAGCAATACCACTCGTTAACCGTGAAGGAAAACATCGTGAAGAAGCCTTGAGGTGTCCACTTATCAAAGCGCTAGAAATTGGCAATCCGCGAACACCAAAACTCTCTCTGAGAGAAGGCCTATACCCTAAGTAATACCTCTACGTATTCCAATAAATGGTAATAATTATAATGGAGCCTAATAGACGAGTATGTTAATATACGTCAGTATATATTTTTCTCTGTAATAGCTAGACTCGATATCAACTTTTGTATGTCCCCACTACTGGGGCACGGGTCTAGGCCATACTCCACCACGGGGGCCAAGTCCGGGTTGCTGGAGGATTGTAAGACATTGGCGGGCCTTACTGTCAGAAGTTATCGAGCCGTCCATAGGTCCTCTGTTATGGCTTAACGACTACCATTACATGACAGTCGGCACATTCGGGCAATTAGCAAGCACCCTTGCAAAGTACGGAAGCGCTCGGAAAAATGCCACAAGCGGTAGTCGCGGGTAGGTCACCCATCCTGCACGTGACCGCGCCTGTTGTGGCTTAACTCAAGTAATTGACTCCCATCACTCGGTTGGACTAAGCCACGAGCGCTTCATAGTTACTAACCAATAACCGATTAAGAAACTCCTCTAAGAATGTTGTCTGATCTATTTACCTACCTATAACTGGTTAACTTTTTTGAAACGGTTTTCTGCTGGGTACTCACAAAGTACCTAACAAGCGATAGAAAGTGGATAAATAGAACTCGAAAACGGTTACTTGGCATGTTGTATTATTATATCGTAATGGCACACAATGGAAGAATGGGGCTTTCTCACAATGGCGAATGCGTTTATATGCAAATTGCACGCAAAATACAACTTTGATGAGAGATAGAAAGAGAGAGACGATTAAGTATTGCGACTATTTAATTGGAATAATTTACATCTATGATCTAAGACATCTTCACCAATCCGGACTTGGCCCCCGTGGTGAAGTATGGCTTATACCTTCCTCAGAGTCCCGCGGTAGGGACATAATGGGTTAGTGATGACTGACATCTGTGATTTAAAAGTACAATTTTTCGTCAGTCTCCCTCAGAGGGCGCCACAGTTATTTTTATGTGCCGGTTGTTTTATCTACGTCACAACATTGACGTGACGTAGATAAAACACCCAAAAGTGAAAGTGAAATTATGACAGCGATTATATGAAAGTATTTCACATTCGCTCTTTTACCATTGCTATATTAAATAATGATTTCATAACATTGTATTAAAAACCTATTTAGAGGCTAAAAATTTCACCCATGCCGGGATTCGAACCCGCAACCTCTGGCTATCCGTGCCAGCGCTCTACCAATTGCGCCAATGGGCGACTCACGGCATCAGTGAAATTTCGAACCTCTTTACACTATTCTCTGTATTACGTACAGGCAGCGACATCTGACTTAAGCAAATTGCATTACTTACAGCCCCGACTACCTACTTTGCAGTTACACTACAAACTACGCTGCCTGTACGTAATACAGAGAATAGTGTAAAAAGGTTCGAAATTTCACTGATGCCGTGAGTCGCCCATTGGCTCAATTGGGAGAGCGCTGGCACGGATAGCCAGAGGTTGCGGGTTCGAATCCCGGCATGGGTGGAATTTTTAGCCTCTAAATAGATTTTTAGAATTCATAGCTCATTTTTATTTTTGATATCATTCCGCTTCATTCAGCAATTCAGACAAATTCTGATTGAAAACAAAAAAAATATCAACAAAATCAACAAATTGATTTACAAAGATGCAATTGATTTATTGATTTACTAGCTGACCCAGCGAACTTCGTACCACCTAACAGTCGATTCGTTATTTTGTTTTTTCTCCGTAAGAACCACCCTCGTACTTCAAGGAATATTCTAAAAAAAGGATCACCGAAATCGGTTCAGCTGCTCTCACCGATTCATTTTTATATTATAGAATAATGTGATTGAATGGCCTAGGACTAGCAATTAACTTGATAGACTTTATTACTTTCCGTGTTTTAACGATTTTTGTCAACGATTTCTTTAAGAGGGCGCCTTCTTAGGTCCACGAGGACAAAAGCTGAATGATATTTACATTTATTCTTGAATGTAACTGCTCTAAAAGTTATAGTAAGAATAACTTCCACACATCATAATCACTTGACCTGATCCCAAACTAGGATACCCTGTAATATGGTGATGTCCTCCTCATCGAATCCGATGACGGCAAGGACGTCACAAACATGAAAACACACACAGACTGAGGCAACTTGTACAAAAGTACGGTGGCATCGAATCCTCAACCTCTGTCTTAGTAACCTACTGCCTTAACGGCTAAGCCAACGAGGCAGTAAACGAGTACATAGTCATCTTTGTGCACGCACTAGAATCTCTACTAATCTTCACGCATAAAAACACTCCAAGGGCCTCTACAACTACAATTCTATGTTCGATGTTTTCTAAGGCAATTCAAGGTACACTGCAAAGCCCAATTAACCCACAGACTAACAAGAAGACTCAGCTTCGCAATGTATCGCGAATTTTCATTAGAAGCACCTAATTGTAGGTGCTGTTTCATGAAACCTGGCGCTTGAGTTAGTGTGATGATCGACAAAATAGAGATGGACTGGTCGACCCTGGGCATTTGATCGGACTGGACTTAGATTGGAAGAAAGCGGTCACCCGCTTTTCCCTACACAAAGTATTAAAGAATATATAATTTTTATGTCATTTTTAAAACTTTAAACCTTCTTAGAATAGTTTATCACAGAGGCTAGCGCTTTATTAGTTAATTTTATCTTCATAGTTAGTATTTATTTGTATAACTGGACGCTATAAATATCTAAAAAAAGAGATATTTCCCAGTGTCGCTGGTTGCACAAATAACTTAAGAGTTTCGCTGGATGTTAAACGTAAATAAGAATAAAATAAACAAGCTTACTCCCAGTCTGTAAATTCTAATTTATGGCAGTCCATTCGGGTCGTTAAAGCCATAAGTTATGTCTTTATTTTATTTGACCTTGTATGTACTTAAAATGCTGTTCGAGATTAGTTTCACGATATTTTGATTTTTAAGCTTCTGCTAATAAAGGCGTAGAATGATTTTATTGTTTACTTATTGTTTACAAAGTAGTGTTAGGAAACAAGAGTTTTTAGGTAAATAGGCATTGCTTTTTCTGATTTTGTCTCTCATGAACAATTTTGTCAATCACGCCAGGACAGTCAAATGGATTGGGTTGAAATTCAGCACTGAGATAGATTATAATCTGTTATAGCAGATTTCTTTGTAAGGTTTAATGATTAATTTGTCGTAGCAATTCCGCTCGTTAACTATGAAGTAAAACATCGTAAGGAAACCTGAGAGTCTGACAATGTGCAAGGCCCGTTAACTAAACAGTTATACACACGTACTTAATTGTTTCTGTATTTGGTTTTAGGTTTTAGGCATTTCTTTCTCATAGGTACGAATTTACGTTTCATTCACTTGTCTAACTAATTCTTAATTTTATTTCTATAATTGTATTGATTTACGGGTCAGCAGTCTTATTCCACTAAAACACTAGGACGTATTTAAAGCAGGCTTATGAGTGTTTTATTGGAACCGACTTTTCCTAAATGAGACCTCAAATTCTACCTATCTATCTAAAAACGCGGAAATGTCAGGTCTTACTCGACTTTACTAGTTGTGAACGGTAACAAGTTACTCTTAGATCCACTTCCACAAGCTGGCAAATCTTGATTTAAAACCTGTGTTTAAAACAATTTAAACCGGATTCTCAATTTAAAAAACTAACAAAATTGTAGATTCAAGGGAACTGCATAAGCAGCCCTTAGTATATTAATCGATATAAATCTTCCTGCATCGCAAGAAAGTTAGGCCGTACTCCACAAGGGGGGCCAAGTCCGGGTTGGCGGAGGATTGTAAGACAGTGGCGTACCTTACTGTCAGAAGTTATCAAGCCGCCCATAAGACCTCCGACATGGCTTAACGACTGCCATTACATGACAGCTGGCACCAACTGCCTAACGTGTCTTGCGAAGCACGTAAGCGCTCGGAAAAATAATAGTATATTAATGAGAAAGTATTTTTTGGAATTTAACAGAAACGTTGTGTTCGAGCAGTTTATTCAGTGGAATGTTCTTAATAAGGACGTGGCATTGGCTTTCATTGTAAAAACGAGTAAACGCACCCTCGGGGCATCACCGGACGGCCTTCTACCTCTAGAGCCTTCCCGGACGTACCTCGACGCATTGTAAGATATACATTGACGCTCTTATTGTTGTGATCTTCACTGAGTTACAAGGGAAACTTATAATTCATTGATTCGTGATAAAATGTTGTTATATTTTGAGGTAAGAGGTGGCGGGCGGAACGAACAATGGGAGGCTTCAAACTGGTTTGGTTCTGTCTTATTTTTAATGCTCTTAAGGTCTATAAGAACTTTAAGTGGAGTTGAAATAAAAGGTAAATATTAGACTGATCTCTTCCACGCTTATAGAAAACGTCAACGTCTATAAACGTGGAAGAGCGTTTATAGAAAACATCGAAGTCATTGAAATGCGGGAGTTGAAGATAACGTAGTGAATTTAACTTTAACAAGCTTTAGTACGTATCTACGAGCTATGGTGTTCAGTCGGACAGCGCATCAACCTTTAGATGCGTGTTCTCTATTCAGTTGTGTTATGGGTGATATTGATACGAAAATGTCCATCTACAATCTACAACATCTATGTAATGTCATTTATTACACTCAACTGCACATCAAACTTTTTACTAAACATTTGTATCAGCGTTTTAAATCACCAGTTCCCGGCACGCGTTGTGATTAAGGCACTTTCGGGTACTAACTAGTTAGCACCCCAAAGCGCCTTAACGCCATCTGTCTATCTCAGAGAAAGCCTGTGCCATGCAGATCGACATACATATAGGCTGCTTATGCTATTCAAGTATTATAGCGTGATTTGCTCGACTATACCACCACTAGCTTTTTTTGAATTTTGAATTTTTGACTAGCGAATTTATTTCAGGGGATTTAAGTAAAAAGTATTCTTTGTTTTAGTTCAGAATATGGCACCACATTGAAGCGCTCGCGGCCTAGTCGAATCGAGTGATTGGAATCAATCACTTGAGTTAAGCAACATCAGGCGCGGTGAGGTGCAGGGTGGGTCCCGTAATTACCGCTAGAGGCATATTTCCGAGCCCTTCCGTGCTTTGCAAGGCACGTTAAGCCGTTGGTGCCGGCTGTCATGTAATGGTATTCATTAAGCTAAGTCAGAGAACGGCTCAGGACGGCTTGAAAACTTCTGACAGTAAGACCAGCCTCCACCAATCCGGACTTGGTGGAGGCTTGCAGAACCGCCGTCGTGGAGTATGGCCTATACCTTCCTCAGGGAAGAGACCCTTGCCGCTCGGTGGGGATATAATGGGTTGATGATGAATACGAATTTCATCACAGACCAACGCGGCTGTGTTTTGTAGGTAACTTCTTCAAACCCGCCGGAGAGCTAAGCACATAATTGCCCCGTAATGGCCGACGTTTTGCCACAATGGGTCAATTAGCGAGCTGAGCGTTTTGTTCCCACTTGCCCGCAATGACACACTGTTAGTGGGCAGCAAAGCGGTGGCGGTGCCAGGCCTTTCACTTGGTAACAATTTCACTATACAATGGCTTTGTGTAAATTACTGTAATCGCGAGGGAGACCTGCGCGAAGTCGTCGGCTTGCGCCGAGTCGATGGATAATTACAGAACAGATTGGCCTTCACTTCTATGTAATGAGATGATTTATACAGCGTCCAGTGGCACCTTCATTCAACTAGATAGGTGAAAGGCCCACTAGGACCGGTAAAGTCAAAAGAGAACACCCGTCTGGTTGAAGTTAGTTAGACTATACTATGGATGTTTTTTTTAAGCGCAAGGGCCTAGGCGAACCGAGTGATTGGAATCAATCACTTGAGTTAAGCAACAACAGGCGCGGTCAGGAGCAGGATGGATGACCGTCCCGTGACTACCGCTAGTGGCATTTTTCCGAGCGCTTCCGTGCTGCGTAGGCACGTTAAGCCGTTGGTGCCGGCTGTCATGCAAAGGCAGTCGTTAAGCCATGTCAGAGGCCTTATAGGCGGCTTGATAACTTCTGACAGTAAGGCCCGCCACTGTCTTGCAATCCTCCACCAACCCGGTCTTGGCCCCCGTGGTGGAGTATGGCCTAACCTTCCTGCGATGCAGGAAGAGACTCGTGCCCCACCAGTGGGGACATACATGGGTTGATATCGAATATCGAATGGATGTTTTATAATATTTATTAAGGACTTTGACTGTACGTAATACAAAGAATATTGTAAAGAGGTTCGAAATTTCACTGATGCCGGTGAGTCGCTCATTAGCTCAGTTGGAAAGAGCGCTGGCACGGAAAGCTAGAGATCGCGGGTTCGAATCCCGGCATGAATTTTTAGCCTCTAAATAGGTTTTTAAAGACTTTGATAAGATAAAGGTTGGGGTTGAACAAAATAGTATTGAAAATGGAGATTTTCAATAGGGATTGGTGGAACAACCCAGTTTATCAATTGGACGTGTATATTACGTAGGAGTAAAACCTTGTTCGATTTGATTTGATTAGGTCTGCAAATCCATTCTAATACTCGTACATTCGTTATCAACCCTTGTATGTCCCCACTGCTTGGGCACGGGTCTCATCCTGCATCGCAGGAAGGTTAGGCCATACTCCACCACGGGGGCCAAGTCCGGGTTGGTGGAAGATTGTAAGACCGTGGCGGGCCTTACTGTCAGAAGTCATCAAGCCGCCCATAAGGCCTCTGACATGGCTTAAAGACTGCCATTATATGACAGCCGGCACCAACGGCTTAACGTGCCTTGCGAAGCACGGAACTCGGCGATTACAATGTCTTAATTATTGTCGTGTATCAGGAATTGCGCATTTTTGAAGTGAACGCACCTTGACCCGATGTGCAGTTTTGTTGCAACTTTAAATGATGACTAATTCTTATAATTCTTAAATGTTTCTTAGAGCTCTCTTTATTTGCAATTAAACGACAACTTACTCAAGCATTTTTCTATAGTTCACTGCTGCAGTGTGAGAATACGTCCATTCCCAAGATGCGGTGTGATTGAAATCAAGGGCGAGCGCACGTGTGTCTAAGACGTGTGACCGAGGTCGTGGGCTGCAGATTGAAACATGGCATTTCCTTTACTGTTATTTTGATGCGATTTGATCGCCTTCGCAGTTTACTGCGCTGTTTCCGCAGCTTTGTGTGAAATTCGGATTCAAATTTTTCTATGTCATTCATTTGGATTTAACTCGCAATTATTCTTTATTTTTTGGAAATGACGGGGAATATCACCGGCATTGTTATAGGAAAACTCACAGACGTTGCATAGAAAAAGATAACAAAAACTCTCCATGCTCGGCCTTGTAAAATTTGCACTGCACTGCAAATTTTACAATGCCGAGCATGGTAAACCTGCTTAAAGGCGCTTGGGTACCAAGATGGAGGTCGTGGGGTCGATTCCCACTGGGGGAAACCGTACATTTGTACAAGTGGCCTCAGTTCGGGTGTATTTTTATGATTGTAACATTCTTACCGGGTTACCATAGTACAGGGTATCCTAATTTGGGACCAGGTAAAGTGATTATGTTGTGTGGAAATTATTATTATTAACTTACAGTAAACTTACGGCCTTACCTTCCTGCGATGTTGGTAGAGACCCGTGCCCCTTCAGTGGGGACATACGAGGGTTGATATCGAAACTCAGAGGCTTTCGAAGTACTTCGATATCAACCTTTGTATGGCCCCACTGCTGGGGCACGGCTCTTTTCTTGCATCGCAGGCATTCGAAGTACTTACCTATTATTTTTGCATAAGACTGTCAATTGTAATAACTCAATAAAATCATTTGGAGATATTGTTGGGTAAGTGTACTTAATAGGAAGCTTTACCGGGTGTTGCAGAAAGTTCAGGCCTTTCCTGTACATACCAGCCTTCATAGTTTAGTAAATACTTTCTCTTATTTGTTATCTCTGCTTTTTCCACTTTACCAGTTTACGGGTTCTACGCAGATGGAGAAATATTCCTTAATGATGGTAATAATATCATCAGTGACCACACGAGTATCACTTTTAACAACATTAAGTCAGTTCAGTGTGCAATAATCCAAGCAAGTAATCCGATACGCTGGTGTAGCCAGGCTTCTGAGACTTGTTATGACATAAAACCGCAACCTGTTTCTCCAAAGCTTTGCATCGAATAAAGCTACTTACTAAGGGGCCATTCAACTATTAAGTAAGATTTTAGTAACTATTAACCGGCCAAGTGCGAAACGGACTCGTGCACCGAGGGTTCCGTGCCAGTAAAGCCATCTCATGTTGGGTGGGAGAACTAATTATTTTAAATTGATAGTAAATTTTTTGTGAGTCCAAGTCCCGTTAACCGTTTTTTATTATTTAGCGCTAGAATATATAATAAGACCTATAATCCCACCAAGTTTGATGCCTGGTCTATTACCGTTTTTACGGTAGAGTATAAACAAAAAAACTACGAAAAAGCACGGTTTTTGTATGGAGAATCCCTTAATATTATATTAAAAAAAAATGTTAGGTAATCCATCGTAATAACATATATTCTGTGAAAATTTCACTGACTCGCTATTATGGTTCCAACGACAGAGCCCTTTAATGGTTAATCGGACGGACAGTCAGACACTGGAGGCAGAGTAATAGGATCGATGTAGCACGTATTTGATACGGAACTCTAAAAATCATAACGCGTTAATTTTCATAACACATTACGTATATAAATAAGAGCATTCGACTTCATGCTAAGTAACCGCTTGTCAGATTCAGCCCTAAAACGTAAAAGCAATATTTTTTTGCCTTAAATAACATATCAAAATCTCGTTAAAGTTCTTTTACGACCATTAACTGTAAATAAAATAAATAATACATTCGTTCGTTCCAGTGAATACTGTCTTTACCAACTAACGCATGTTGAAATTGCTCAATCAGAGTCCAGTAAACATATTTACGGTCTGTAATTATAAGTTATCCATCGTCGATATTGAAAACCGCAGCCAAACTATCGATTTACGATAGTATACTATTCAAACTGCAGATAGCTACCAGTTTATCGCCATAATGGGAGTTTTGATGGTGGCTGAGCTTCATCACATAGGGCTGTCGACCAGTGTTTTGATTCTTGTTTAGAGATTCGGTACCACACCATAAACAACTTAATCGATTGCACTAGATGATTAGACATCCCGGACTAGAATACTAATTAATATCTTTATTAATACATACATCACACATAGGTAAGTAAAAAATATATATCATGTCAATGTGGCGGACTTAATGCTGTAAGAATTTAGTATCAGTGAACTGCAGGTGGTGCAAGAAATTAGAGGCATACGAGATATACGCATACTACGTTATACTTAAACTAATTACTCGTATATAACCTGAAAATAATGATTATATGATTAAAGCGTGCGTGTATGCAACGACTTATAAACGTTGATGAAGCTGAGGTGATCTGTCAGGATTCTGGCAAGTGGCAGGCCCTGGTCTCTGCCTACCCCTCTGGGATACAGGCGTGGGGTTATGTATTTATGTAATATAATCTGGGTTTATTGAAACGCCTCATTGTCCTGTTTCGTGTATTATTAACACCGAGTATCGCGTACAGTTGCAGGTGCTGTCGCATACGCATAAGTCGGGTCTCCTCCTCGTGTTTTACATAAAACATTGTGCACAACAATCGACATATGTATGAATATCAATATTCACATTTGCACCAACTAACCGTCTCACTTTTCCTTCAGCAACTCTCCATCGTGGGTTGCCTGAAAGAAATTGCTCTAAGCAATAAGGCCGCCAATTGTACTGTATCTTTGTAATTATGTTTTGTTTGTTTTTTCCTATTGTTTAATAAATAATATTCTTATTCTGTTTTATATTTTTTTTTTTGTTTTTTGTACATCTACTTCCTTCTCTAATGTATTAGTCCAGTTCATCCGAAGGTTGTCTGGAAGAGATCACTTTTAGTGATAAGGCCGCCGTCTGTACTCTTAGGTTAAGAAATATCTGTGTAATTTCCATTTTTATGTACAATAAAGTGTTCTCTCTCTCTCTCTTATCTTATATAAAACAAAAGTTCCAGTTTCATAAAGCAAGCAGTTGTCGTACCTAGGGGTTATTGCACCGCCTTCTAAAAATCATACTTACACATGTTTTGTTTAATATTTTATCTGGAGGTGCGCAGAAACACTAAACAGCTAATTATGCGTTGTGAAATTTGAATCTTTAAACATTCTTATTTTTTATACCGAGGAACAAAAATTCGTTCTTCAACATGACTGACATTGTAAAAGTCTTGTTAATAATATAGTTTTATAATTTTATTATAATAATTGTATATAATACTTATGGTGCTCCACGCTTGCCCCTAACAATGTATTTTGTAAAACCTACATGTACCAGGTTTCTGACAAATAAAGACTTGCACTTGAAGAAGAAAACGAATGAGAACAATAAAAAGGGGTATTCACTAGTTCGATAAAAGAGTTAGTCGGCAAGGGGTTCTTCTGTAACATCTAGGTATTAGAGCTTTTAGCTCGTGAAGATGACGGTGATTCTCACAAACCGATGATTGCGGGGCGCAGAGCCCGCTATTGGTTTTTTGACCGCAACCATGGCTATCGGCATCACTAACGGCCCCTAATTGTAAAAAAGCCGAGATGGAAACCTGCAATCAAAGAGACTGTGTCTATTGAGCCCAGGTTAAGAATTGAACTGAGTTTTTGGACAGGATTTGATGATTTAGACTCACCATTTAGGAATTATGTAGAGTAGATAACACTTACCAGTAGAGCTTTGTTTGTGTTCTTTACTCTAGTCTAACGATACAAATCGATATCAACTCTTGTATGTCTCCACTGCTGGGGCACGGGTCTCTTCCTGCAGGTTAGGCCATACTCCACCACGGGAGCCAAATCCGGGTTGGTGGAGGATTGTCAGGCAGGGCAAGGGTCTTACAATGCAAGAATACAATTAATCACGGAAAATTTTGCTATAATATCTTTGCTTTACGCTTTCATTTAGTTTAGATGAACTTCTAAATGTTATCTATTTAATCTCTTGACGAAGACTGTGGTAAATAACTTTTTAAAAGCTTGTATGAATTTCATAGCTAATATAATTTCTTTTTGTTGTCATGGAATAAAGTTACAAAGTACACTTTTCTGTTAAGCTCGGTGTAACTTTCTGCCAATATTGCCTTTATTAGCTTTAGATATTATAAACCTGTAACACAATCTAATGTACATGTTTTAACGTGCTACGTAAACAAAGCCCTCAGAGGCTACCTGCTGGCTCGGCAATTGTGAACATTATTCTGCCTTCAGCAGTACAGGCGAACATTAAGTTAGTTATGTAGCTAACTTAATGTTCGCCTGTACTTAAGTAGAATATGATCCAACAGTCGTGAAAGTACCATCGCGGAAAACCTACAGGTGAAAATGATATGGTTATTTATAGTATGAAATACTAGCTGCCGTCCATGTCGTTCACGAAGAATTTTTATACGTATTTTTGCAGAATAAAACCAGAGCGTAGTCTAGGTGCTACTGCAGACTTTAGTCTATTTCTGTGCTAAATTTCACCCTAATCAATTTAGCCGTTCTAATACAAACTACGTACAAACTTTCACATAAAAGGTAGTCAGATGAAAAAAAATATTTGAACGTAAATAATTTACGTTCTGATAGCAAGAACCATTGTGAAGAAAAAGGCAACGAATAAAACTGCACTCTGGGCATCTTTTCTAAAATCATATTAAGTATTTTAGATAGCTTGGTACCTACCTAACAACATAATATGAGGACAATCAACAACTTCCAATGCTAAAATAAAGAAAAGTACTTTCCTAAAAGTAGGAAAACACGTATATAGTGGCTAGACATACGAACTGCGTTCACGAGCATAACGCAGCATAGAGGCAATTTACCAATTAATTAATTGATTAATATATTTTATTTCAGCTTACAATAGTAACATAGCTTATATTAGGCCATTTCGGTGGCCTTATAGGCGGCTTGATAACTTCTGACTGTAAGGTCCGCCACTGTCTTACAATCCTCCACCAACCCGGACTTGGCCCCCGTGGTGGAGTACGGCCTAACCTTCCTGCGATGCGGGAAGAGACCCGTACCCATCAATGGGGTAAAGGGTTGATATTATATCATTAGTAACTAAAACCTAGCTGAGGAGAGGCGTAATTGAATTTAAATATTTTGTGGATCGTCGTGCGTGCAGACAAAACCCCGATTGTGTATGCAATGTGATTGCTCGTAGTCCACTTTAAACCTGAGACAAGGAACAATGCCGTTCTGTCTATCGCCAAACGATACTAAGCGTCTCCCGCGGCGACGCGCACGCATCAATCTCGACGCAGCATAATATTGCCACTTTGACGCGAGGGAAACTTGCTAAGCTTCCTGGGAAGGGATTCTGGAAAACGAGGAAGGTTGGGCTCGATACTAGATTTGATTAGAACTTTGTTTTATGTCAGAAAACAAAATACTTTTAAAGGCGTACATATCTAAGTTTCACCGTATAATTGGCGGTCTTTTCTCTCTCGAATCTTTTCTATGTAACTTTAGGATGAACAGGATTCAAAGATGAAGAGAGTAGGTAGGTGTGAAAATAATTAATAGCACATAGGTTGCTCGCTAGGCATGCTTATATGTGGGCATTAGGCATGTTCAAATAACTTTGTTTTCTAAGGTACGTACATACATTTATATTCTTGTGTATATTCTCTTTAATACACTAACCCGTACTAAGGACAATGCATAAGGCAATGACGGCATGGGTGGAATTTTTAGCCTCTAAATAGGTTCATATATAATAATAATAAATATTCAGCGACATATTATATACACAGATCTCGTTAGCCCCATACTTAGTACAATTGACTTGTGTTACATGTACTAATACAATAAATACATAGATAACATTCCAAGACCCGAGGCAAACCAGAAAAGTTCGTTTCCTAGTTTAACCCGGCCGGGGATCGAACCCGATTATAGGAAGACAGAAGATAGTGTTTCAATGGGACCACGAGAAAACACCCCACAAAACGCTAACCACGTTCAGTTAAGGCTGTAGCAAAGAAGGTAAGAAAACAGAATCAGCCTGTCTCTGATCATCGCGCCGGCAATCGGCTGGGTAGCCAGGGGCGCGGCGCAGGGCCGTGGAATTAAACTACTTTCTACAATTGACGAGAGGAAGATTTGTGGTAGAGGCTGTTTACCGCGCAGTAGTACCTATGTGTTAATGCCCGACAAATAACTTGGCTTGGCTTTTCGAACTTCAGACAAATAAACAACGTAACATTACCGTAACGTAACGTCACGCCTGTATCCCAGAGAGGTAGGAAGAGACCAGGGACTGCCACTTGCCACGATCCTCGTCTATAAATGTTCATCACATCAGTCGTCGCATGCACGCACTGTTCATCGTCCAGGAGGGTTCAAGGTTCAGACAAATAAAATAATTCTAAAATATGCTGCTTTTACCTGTACATCGCCAACTCATTTCTACTATTTGAATTCTCGTTTAAGTTATCAAGCGGGTATTCATTATATTTAATACTGCAGTACGCCGGTTTCTCAATCGCGAGGTTGTGGGTTCGAATCCCGGCATATACCAATGGCTTTGTTTTTTTATTCTATGTACACTTAAGAAGTTACAGCAATACCACTCATTAGCAGTGAACGAAAACGTGAGGAAAACCTAGTGTCTGAAATGTTAACATACCTCAGCACTTGCTCCTCACAATGGCCCAACTATGAGGCTAAGTCTGGAAATCGCAAGTCTAACTAACCAACATTAAAAGACGGCTCGTGCCGTCTTTTAATTTTATTAAATAATTCCGAAACAATACGTAAGTATTGTACCGATTTGAAATCTCATTACCTACATAAAATATATTCAGGTTATTTAAGGCATACGTAGGTAATTCAAGAACAGCTGCACTGATTTCATCTTTAATTGGTTGGATTTGTCGCCACCTCAAATCGCAGGTGACAATGAAAACGTAGAAAAATTACCAAAACGAATTGACAGATCGGGATGATTTTATTCTTGATTTCCCGAGCCAGCTAGAACCAATTATATATAATTTAACTAAGCAATACAAGCGCTCGAAACGCTCGCTAATGAAGCGCTCGTGGCCTATGTGAAGTGATTGGAATCAATAACTTGAGTTAAGCAATAACAGGCGCGGTCAGGTGCAAGATGGGTGACCGACCCGTGACTACCGCTAGTGGCATTTTTCCGAGCGCTTCCGTGTTTCGCAAGGCACGTTAAGCCGTTGGCGCCGGCTGTCATGTAATGGCAGTCGTTAAGCCATGGCCTCTGCCCGCCCCTGTCTGACAATGACCCACCAACCCAGACTTGGCCCCTTGGTGGAGTATGGCCTAACCTTCCTACGATGCAGGAAGAGACCTGTGACCGAGCAGTGGGGACATACAAGGGTTGATGACGAAGTAATACAAGCAAGAGGAGAATGGACGGCACGTCAAAACGTAGGAATGACATCGTAGGAAGCCATTTGGTACGGCGGTGACAGCGCATGCTTCGGTCCTCGAGAGGACCTGCGTTCGATATCTACTTAGTCATCATCGTCAGGTATTTAGCCATCTACCTACCTACCTACTTAATCGCACGAGCCTATTTCTATCAATGAAACGTGTAGGTAGGTCTCCGCGAGCCGGAATCCACGAGATTCCACACGGAGCGAAAACATTTTCCTTTCTACACATAATGGAGTCGTACACTATTGTCGTGACCCGTCTGCGCTCGCGCGTGACAGCGCAAAAGGCTGCATCGTTTTTAATGGCCTGCGCCTGCGTCCCCCGAGTCCTTACTCCGACCATACATGGATTAAAGGCTTCGGTAAATCCTTTTGTTTGTGTATCTTTAACTATGGTGGTGGTTCTCGAGTTAAGCACGGGCAGGATCCTAGTTTTAAGACTTGTCATTTGTGACGTCGGTCGAGTCAAGTCAAGATATTAAACAGTGTATTTAATTTAGTTTAAATTGCTATGTATTCATTAATATCTACTTAAGTATTTGTAGTGTAATTATTGTGAATTATTTATCACTATGTATTAGGTATATATTTGTGAGTGTGCTTGTAAGCGTGTAAGTATGGCTGCATATGAGAGTGTGAGTGCATGTTTGTTCCGTTTTGATGCTCCGTGAGTCACCAGAAGGCCCTTGCTGAAAATCTGTGTTGTGGGTGCAAACTCTCAGCTTATACTGAGCATGAGGCCTTTTTTCCGCTGCATCGACATAATCGTTGGAATTTATGTTCATGTCATTCATCTGTAGTTCGTCTTTTCTTCTGCTTTTGTTTTACTCCTGCTTTCTTTCTGTATTTTCCTTTTCTGTCAAATTTTGTATGTCTATGTGGCGTTAAATAAATGTTTTTCTTCTTCTAAACGTTTCGATCTGGTATTCCGGCGCTGTGAAGCTAGCCAAAACGTACAAAAGTATTTTTTTATGTAGCATACAAAGACTCACAGCACGGCACAGGCCTTCTCTCAGAAAGAGAGTACGTGTACCACGCGTGCCTATCGCAGATTGGCAATTTCAAGCGCTGAGGTATTTGAACACCTCAGACACACAGGTTTCCTCACGATGTTTTCCTTCAATTAACAAGAAGAAGAAGAGAATAAATAAATTTATTTATGGCTACACAAACAGGATGTTTGACGGCCTCGTTGGCGCAGCGGTTGGCACGCTGACTGTAAAACCGAAGGTCTCGGGTTCGATCCCCGGCCGGGTCAAACTAGGAAAAGAACTTTTCTAGTTTGTCTCGGGTCTTGGATGTTATCTATGTATTAATTGTATTAAATCTATCGTCGAGTTAGCACCTGTAACACAAGTCATTTAGTTGTACTTAGTGTAGGGCTAACGAGATCTGTGTAATGTGTCCATGAATATTTATTTATTTATTAACAAACCGTAAAATAGAAAATAAATAAAAAAGTAATAAAAACAAACAAAAATCTTAAGGTAGAAAATACAGCTGATAAACAATTACAGTCTCATACTTCGGCAGTTAAATCTTATAGTGCCTACGGTACAGGTTAAACTTGCCTTTTGCTAGAAAACTGAAACAAAACTATTCATTTTCAATGTGCAAAATATTTTCGTTGCTTGGAGAGAACGGATTGTAGAGAAAAACTTAAAGAAAAACACGAGTTGGGGACCCGGATTTAGCTTTCATAAAACACGATTAAAAAAGGCAAGATAAGAAAAGCTTTCCACGATCAAACTAAAAAAATAGAACCTCACCTACTTACAACTTTTCCCGCGTATCCGAAATGCTACTGAAATCTAACCGAACGATTGACAACAAACAACGCACTTTAAAAAAAACACACAATTTTAATTACAAACACACAGGTTGCAGAGCGTTTTTGTCACTGGCCACAAAGGAAAAAGTTGACGCTCAATAGAAGACACGTTTTAAAAAAAATCGTTCGAAAATGTTGAATATCGAAGGCACTCGTGCGGCACGAGAGACAGACTGACTGAAGCCCGCGTTCCACGCCTCTATACAGAAAAATAAATGGAGCTGAGGACAGAAAGTTTTCTTTGGAAGCCGCTTTCTAAGTCCCAAACCAAAATCCTTTGGTATATAGTCTCAATTGCTTTTTAAAGGTCCTAAAAGTATTAGACTATACTTTTATAGGACGAACTTGTTCCGATATACTTACTAGCTACTGACCTGACGCCACAGGGTATACTAGTTCGAGAGACTTCAAAAATGTACTGTTGCAAAATTGTTTTGTTAATATTATTTTTTTACGTAAAGCAGACAGTACTAGCAGGAGTATTGACATTTTCTGAGGTTACTTAGAGAGCCCGACTGTATCGTTCACAGAACAACTGACCCGGTAAACGACATGTTGATCAGAATCAATAAAAAAGTTCCAATTCCAAGTTTCCATCCATCCGTTCATAATTTATATCCAGTACTAAAGATTCGTGAAACCTTGTGAAACCCTCAATGTAAGATAATTGTTCGGGCTACAACGTAAATAGATTTATTGAAAGAAATTAAACGGCACATATGTAGGTAGTCTAATTTATTATTCCTAAATGCCTCTGTCTCAGATGTAAATAAGAAGGTAAGAACCACATATAAAAAATACGCTACCTTTTCATATTCCGATTTTGTATTTAAACAAATCGTTTAAAGAAATGTTCAAATTACGGAAAACAACAATGAATCAAATTGTTTGCTCGTTCTAGATCGAATACTCTCTCTCATTCATTCGTCCCATTAACTGAAGAATATATTTATTTATTCGTTTTTGAGGTGGACTAGAGATTGACTCTCTGTGCGTCTCCCTATTTTGATACTATCGTTTCTCTCTCTCCCACTAATTGCATTAAGCATGGAGGACAGGGACACAAATGCACCTTGAAAGCCTTGAATAGGCTCGCAAAAACACGCTTTTCTTAACGGCCCGTGGAAGCCTTATTGCGATGTGACATGAAAATCGTTCAAGTCGAATCAATATTATATAGAGACCTCTGTTATAGAGATAAGTTATCTAGCAAAATTAGCAATTCCCGAAAAATGTCGATTGTAACACTCATTCACCACAACTTTTATTCTACGACTTTCGTTTTTTTATCTTTTTTCTTATTTAATTGTATGTTTTTCTGTTGTGTTTGGCGCTAAAATACGCTGTTTAAAATCCTTTTTTTCATAATTTTAACGGACATTCGTCTAGCTATGTACCTACTTCAATGATTTCACCCAGGCTGTGAAATAGGTAGAGTGCGTAATCTGTTAATATAAGGTGCCTAAACTCCAATGTGTCTAGAAATACCTATATATCTAAAAAACTCACACAATAAAGGCTAACAGAGTTTTTACAGTAATTGCGTATTTTTGCGGTAATGCCGTAGATTCTATTATAAATAATGTAGCAATCTGCTTGTATGAGTTTTCCTTATTACCTACTAAAATAAGTACAGGATATAGTTAACTTCAGTGATGCCAACTTAGGGCCAGTTTCTGAATTGAGAATTTGGCTAAGTAAATAGTTAACTGTAGTGTTGTCTCTTCGAATTTCTCAGCAAAGAGCGGACAGAACGTTACTTACGTATTTAATCAGTGAAATTCTCAATTCGGATATAATATCGGCCCATAATCATGTTTATTTTGATATTATTTTCAGTCACTTCAAACTAAACTCAGTAGGGTACTAGAGGACAAGTGATTGTGTTTTTTGAAAGTTATTATTAGATACTATTAATAAACACCATTTCCATGTAGAGCTCGACTCTTAGCGATGCAGTATTTGCAGCTGTCAGTCTTCACCATTTAAAAAGAACTCCTCTAAAAATCCTAATTTTGTACTTTTTTTGTGGACGTTTTCGTGATATGCCCTCAGCTTCAAGAGAAAATGTGACGGCTCTGACTACACGAGGAACTTACTCGTCATTCGCGGCAGGTACTGTTAGCCGATAGTTTTATTGCTATTAGTGACTATCGACGACACTCACAAATATAGATTTTACATTCGATTCGTACCTACATTTTGGACTATCCTATGCAAGAAAATATATCAAATAAAACCCCCGAAGTTTGCTATCCGTGACTCTGTCTAATAATACAATATATGTTGAATAATGGTCTGGTCGAACATCTGGTGGTGGGTAGTACAATGGAGCGTGAGACCCAGGTTCAATCGCCAGTGCGAGCATGTACCAACGACTTTGTTTTCTGAGTTGTGCACATTTGTGAAATTATAGTAGCAATACCTCTCGAGAACATGAAGGAAATCATCATGAGGTAACCTGAGGGTCTGAGGTGTTAAAATACCTCAGTGCTTGAAATTGCCAATCCGCGGTGGGCACGCGTAATTAAGCTCATGCGCTCTCTCTGAGAGAAGGCCTGCGCCCTGCAGTGGGGCGTTTAAAGGGTACATAAGAAATAATATCTGAAGACTACAGACGACCTTTTCTCGATCGACCGTCGTCTTATTAGTACAGTTACTTAGTTGACCGAACTTTTACATTTCTTTTGCCCAGAACAATCTTTCAACGCATCTAAAATTCTAAGCCAGTGCGTGTGCCCAAGTAGTCACATACTATTTAGAGGCTAAAAATTTCACCCATGCCGAGATTCGAACCCGCAACCTCTGGCTATCCGTACCAGCGCTCTACCAATTGAGCCAATGGGCGACTCACGGCATCAGTGAAATTTCGAACCTCTTTACAGTATTCTCTGTATTACGTACAGGCAGCGACATCTGACTTAAGCAAATTGCATTACTTACAGCCCCGACTACCTACTTTGCAGTTAGGTTTTAACATCAGAACGATATCACTGTACCCACATGATTACACTATTTTTATTTTTAATGCACTAACCCGTGCTAAGGAACAAATTTAAAAACCTATTTAGAGGCTAAAAATTTCACTATTTAATTAATTGGTAGAGCGCTGGTACGGATAGCCAGAGGTTGCGGGTTCGAATCCCGGCATGGGTGAAATTTTTATCCTCTGAATAGGTTTTTAAATTTGTTCCTTAGCACGTGTTAGTGCATTAAAAATAAAAATAGTGTAGTCACATACTAATTAACGAATTATTTCAGAGTATAGGGCTACCTCTGCCAACTTATTTATTCTCGAGTACGCAAATCTCAGAAAACAGATCTCCATCTCCAAGATATGTGCGTCGACACTCGACAGTAACACGGGTACAGACGGGCCTACAACATACGGATTCTCGGGAGATACAGAAGACTGGATCCGGTCGGTTGCTTAGCCAAAACTTGATAAGTACTTAGATATTTGGGAGGAAACAGCGAAAAGTGTCATCCTGCTCTTTTTTAACGTATAGAGTAAAATAACATAACGGTATTGTTACTGAATGGACTGTATAAATAGGAAAACTGATGGAAAATTAATAAAACGAAGTATAAGAAAATATTACAGCAGATGGGCAACGAGATGGTGACAAAAATAATGTTACAGAAGTGAGTGACATTAGAGAGAAAAGTCAATAAAACGAAATCATAAAAATATAACAAAGAGTCTAAAACAGGTATGAAGGTAGTCAAACGATAATAGTTAAAGAATCAGAAATTATCAATTTAGCAAAGCATCGCTGTCACTAAATCGAAGTTGCCGTGGCATATGGCGTACACGGCACACGGTGACGGCCTTTACAGAACTGAAAATATTTATAATAAACAGCAGAGGTTTCTACATTTTTTTAAACCTATTTAGAGGCTAAAAATTCCACCTATGCCGGGATTCGAACCCGCAACCTCTGGCTATCCGTGCCAGGTAGGTTTCTACCTACCTACCTACTCAATATTAGGCTATCCTCATATAGAAACTTGTCACGATCAGAGATCACGAAACATTTTCTGACAGTTTCGGATCCTTCTGTGGCCTTATTCTTGAGCAGGCGGCGAAATAAAACGAGTCCGCCATTTTGAAATATGCCTGCGCGTCCGTCCCGCTCAGCACAAAAGAATTAATGAGGACTCCGCGAATCCTGCGCAGCGTATGCGTGCACATGTCCCGCTCCGGTATTCCACTGTGTCCACGCGATGCCTATTGCCGCATGATAACAATTCATTACCTATACTTAATCCTTTGTTTTGGGTGAAATTCATATTAAATACACCTAAGCACTAACTTCCATCCAAATAACACAACGGCAAACTAGAATAAATTATGCTATCAATCAATCAGCCCATATACGTCCACTGCTGGACAAAAGCCTTCCACGAAGCGTGCTATTACATTCTATCTTCGGTTAGCCTCACCCAACCGTTTTCCTTCTACTTGAACAAATCAGGGTAGGGCAGGGACATGAATTAAACTTAGCTGACATAACCTACAATTAAGCCTTTCAGTTTTTATTCAACAACTCTAACTAATGTATTATCCTTATTTTGGTAATTCAATTGATATCAACCCTTATATGCCCCCACTGCTGGAGCTCGGGTCTCTTTCTGCTTCTCAGGAAGGTTAGGCCATACTCCACCACGGGGGGCAAGTCCGGGTTGGTGGAGAATTGTAAGTCAGTGGCGGGCCTGGCAGAAGTCATCAAGCCGCCCATAAGTCTTCTGACACAGCGTAACGACTGCCATTACAAGACAGCCGGCACCAACAGCTTAACGTGCCTTGCGAAGCATGGAAGCGCTCGGAAAAATGCTACTAGCAGTAGTCACGGGACGGTGATCTATCCCGCACCTGACCGCGCCTATTGTTGCTTAACTCAAGTGATTGATCCAATTCCAATCACCCGGTTCGCCTAGGCCACGAGCAAATAGAATAAATCTTTACACACTATTTTTATGTCATACATTCTGGTTATTGTTGTTACTATCATGCTGATGTTATAAATGTCAAAATTTGTGAAGGTGTTAGAAAGTTTGTTACTCAATCCCGGAATAGTATTTTAGTAGCTGGTGAAATAATGAAGATTGTGAGGCCATGGTCACCCCACACATACTCCACAATAAAGATCTCCCGCTTTGCATATACTCAGGCGCTTACGCCGCGCTGCGCTGCCGAGGTCCTCAGTCTCTTTTGCTCAATTAAGCCTCTTAGCACAACTTACGAGTCGACGAGACGACGCATAGAGTTGTGTACGACGTTCGGCTGCGAATTCTTCGAGTGTTAGGGGAACTCCACTTGAATAACTCGAGCCATTGCAACATCTACTTAATAGTCTTACTTCTTTATTAAATAACACCGGCTAGTGCACTCTCTCAAGGGGTAGTTCTAAAATAAATCAAGTGCAATATTAAGTGAGGTAAAGACCATAATAACTACTTACTTATACTACTCGTAAAGTAGTTTTAGGCGAACATTAACCGACTTTGCCATTTATATACCTAGTAGTCATTCAATTCAATTTATTTCAACGTAAAGAATTTACATTCTGTTTGCTGAATATCAAAGTACAATGTAACATGAAAGTGAAAGCCGCTGCCTTCGGGCCGTAGTGTAGTGGAAAAAAGGCAGCGAAAAAAAAAAAACTCCATTATTATACTTTTCAGTTTGAACAAAGTTTACTGTAAGACATGGTCCTGATAAACCTCCTTCGCTTCGTGGACATTAATAAATAGCTGCAGGTCGAGTACCTACAGTACAGTTGACAGCTCATCAAACTTTCCATGCGTGCGTAGAGTGCACAGAGTGCGCTCAGGTTGGTTTCGGATGACTTTGCAACAAAAATGAAAAGGTTGACCTACTGTCGATGTACCTACCTAAGTTTTCATACGTGTATGTAATATAAGTGGGCGGGTATGTCCGTAGTACGACACAGGGTATTCTAGAGTGGGGCCAGAAACAATGTATGCACCTGTATGTAAATGTTACGAGTATGTTATTAGTATAGTCCACGGACGTGTATCTTTTTAAATCCGAGATTTATTTAAACCTATAAAAATATAAACTTTTATGTATACCACGAATAGGAATGTCCCACAACGTTCAGTTGGTAGATAGATAGTCATCCACTCTAGTCCAAAAATTGAGTTTCGCACTTGCTCGATACTTTTTTCACGTTTCACTCTCGCGTCTACAAACACTATGACAAACATTTACTTAAAGAGAATGCAATTTTATGTTATTAGTACCTGAATTGCAAGCTCAATCGGAGTCACACACTATATTTAGAGTATCTAATAAGGTAGGTTCAGTCAAGAGGTCAGATCAGGTCAACATTAATTCTTTTGCAGTTTGGGAGTTTAGATATTTCGATCAAGTTTAGGCTCCACTCTTCGAACAAAACATTCTGTTGCAGTAATTTGTAAACAGAACATAAACAAACAGTCTAACAGATTGTATCTTTTCTTCTCTTTTTTTGCAAAGTAGCTTGTAACTAAGTAGAGCTCGCCTGTATGTGATAATGCGTTTTCGATAGTACCCGCAATCACCAGGTAGGCACTCGAAAGTGGAGTTCAACCTTTACTTGAATTTTGGTTGGGAATGTTAAGAAAAGTACCTACACATATATATCTGTGCTGTCGACTATACTAAACATATTTAGTGACATACCCGACAAAACTAAACGCGGTTTAGCTTAGCTTAGTGTTCCAAACTGCGCACAGCAGCTCTAGACAGCCTTGACTAACACAAAGCCGTATAGGATCCTGCCTATATTGTGTGGCAATCGCACGACAGATACAAAACCACCGGTGTTTGGCAGCGTGGGAACGTTCTGCTCTCATGGGACACTCGAATTATGATCGAATTGGGCGCCAATAGAGCACAATGTGGTTTAAATAACAGGAACTTCTAACAGTTATACATAGTTCTTCAACAGAATGAAATAAGAATGATGAATGAATGAATGTTGAATGATCTTAGTGAACCAGAACTTCCAGGGTGGCTTTTCTAGTAAATTACTAGAATTTGAATTGTTCTTAGAACAATGTGGAGTGGATTTACTTTGTATCTCTGAGCACTGGCTACTAAAGTCTCAAATGATTTTTTTTGTACATAACTATGAAATAGCCAGTTGCATAGAAATAGAAAGTCAGCATTGCACGGGAGAAGGATCCAACGTGCAATGCTGATGTTATATGATATTTTGACTTTATAATTTGTATTGATATTTTGGTTTCCATAAAAATATGAAGGAAGCAAATGGGCACTAATTGCTGGCCTATGAGTTATTCAGCGATTCCACGAAAGTTTGGTGATATGCCTAAGTCACCCTTAAATTTTGTTTCTCTTCTAAAATATGATGGAAGAAATTTTCTACTTAGAGGAAGCAAATAGAAACAATAGGGTACTAAATATTCATCACAATTTCCGACGATAATACGAGTAGTCACGGGTCATTCTGACGCTGACGAAGTGCGTACAGAAAAAACTGCGGGCGTAGATTATCAGATTGCTATCGAATGAGAAGCGCATGGCCATCAATCACTCGGTTCCGCTAACCCAAGTGATTGGATTCAATCACTTGGGTTAAGCAACAACAGGCGCGGTCAGGTACTGGATGGGTGACCATCTCGTAACTACCGCTAGTGGCATTTTTTCCGAGCGCTTCCGTGCTTCGCAAGGCACGTTAAGCCGTTGGTGCCGGCTGTCATGTAATGGCAGTCGTCTGAATCCTATAGTTGCTTTTATATTATTTTCAATAATTACTGTTTATTGTTAATGATACCTAACAAAATTTTTGAATTAGTTTACGCCAGTTGTTTATGTAATAAAAATATAACAAGAGAGGCAAGAGGCGCTGTATGCTGAAATACAGGCTATAAACCTAGTTCAGCAGCAGATGCTACAAAAGACATGTTATTATGTAAATGAAACTTTTAGTACTAGATATTAAATAAGCCAAATCTTGTTTTGTTAACATGTACTAGATATTAAATAAGCCAAATCTTGTTTTGTTAACATGTACTAGATATTAAATAAGCCAAATCTTGTTTTGTTAACATGTTCACACCTTTTTCTGGTTCAATAAACGTTATCTTATCTTATCTCGTCTCGTCTCGTCTCGTCTCGTCTCGTCTCGTCTCGTCTCGTCTCGTCTCGTCTCGTCTCGTCTCGTCTCGTCTCGTCTCGTCTCGTCTCGTCTCGTCTCGTCTCGTCTCGTCTCGTCTCATCTTATCTTATCTTATCTTATCTTATCTTATCTTATCTTATCTTATCTTATCTTATCTTATCTTATCTTATCTTATCTTAAAGGGTTTATATCGAGAAACCGGGAGACCGCCCTGGTGGCGCACTAGGCTAGAACAATGACAACTCGTGTATGGCAATGTAAATATCGATGTGACGGCGGTGCTGCCAGTAGAGGGCTTTGTGATAAGTACTCATGAGAAATAATACTTATAAGATTTCAAACAAAAAATAGTTTCGCTTTATCGTATTCCTTTATCGTTGTCTGTACGTCTGTTTAGCACCCACGACTTCGTCTATCCCTGTATACTGTCGACAACGCATGCACTTTTACTCGCGACTACTTTACTCGGTTACGTTACGGGTGACTTTGTAAGAAAAGTTAAAGGTAGATTTGCGGTCAATTCTTGATCAACATCTTGACCGAGACTCCTATAAGCGCACCGTGAGGATGTTTCATCAATACTCAATAATTTATTGCATTCCACAAGTACAGACTACATAGCTAAAAATATGGATCTTTGTGGACCCTGTAGGGCACGCAATATTATAAATTATAGTAGGCCTTTATAAATTAGGCCTATGACATTTTAATTCTAATTATACTGTACTATTATCAAACATAATTATAAACTATTTTGATATCATTATCAAAGCTGAGCACCTTAGATACTTCATCACTACTATACCTACACATAAATTAGACACACACACTCACTCACACATACACACACACACACACACACACACACACACACACACACACACACACAGACACACAACCACACCGAAATTTAATCCCCTCTTAGTATTAGTAATATTTATTAAATGCATAATTGTCTGTACCAACCAAATTTTTTTTTAGGTTAGTTTATCTTCCAAATTCCATTTTTTTTGTTTACTTTTGTGATTCTAACCGTATAAAAAAGTTCGTAATTGGCCTATGTTAAGTCTAATTAATTGTCTACCTAAATTGTATTTGCGCTATGAGCTTCTTGTGATTAAATAAAATAATCAACCCATTATGTCGCACGGGTCTCTTCCCTGAGGAAGGACTATTCCTTCCTCAGGGAAGAGACCCGTGCCCTTCTCCATCACGGGGGCCAAATCCGAATTGGTGGAGACTTGCAAGTGGCTGGTCTTACTGCCAGAAGTTCTCAAGCAGCCATAAGGCCTCTGTCTTGGCTTAACGACTGCCATCTATAGAGGGCAGCCGGCACCAACTGCTAAACGCGCCTTGCGAAGCACGGAACCGCTATCACTAGTGTTAGTCATAGACGGTCACCCATACATGCCCTGAACGCGCCCTATGTCGCTTAAACTTCGTGATTGTTTAAGATCACTCAGGCAGCCGGGGCTACGAGCGATGAGGTTGTTTATTGTGATTGAATCATCGTAAAGCTGTCTGCTGTAATCTATTTTGAGGAAACGAGTTTACATTGCCTTTCTTTATTAATACGGATTTATTACTTTAATGTTGGTTTGAGGACGGAGCCACGGTTAGGAGGTTGATTCTTGTACCTCGTTATTTGTGCAAGTATCATCCTGTGGTCTTATGTGACCTTGGTAGAAGGTACTCTTTCTTTCTTTTGAAGAGACTGAATCTTACTAATGTTATAAATGTGAAAACTTGCATGTAACAAAGATACATACACCCTCGAACATACCTACATGTATGTTCAAGGGTTAATGTATCTTTGATACTCAATCACGACAGATCGGCTGAACGGATTGGGATGAAATCGGCACAGAGAAAGCCTGGAACAGCACATAGACTACTTTTTTATAATATTAAATACATCCGGGTTGGAGGATTGTAAGGCCGTGGCGGGCTTACTGTCAGTAGTTATCAAGCCGCCCATAAGGCCTCTGACAATTCTGACATGACTTAACGACTGTCATTACATGACACCCGGCACCGATGGCTTACCAACGTGCCTTGCGAAGCGCTCGCCACAAGCGGTAGTCACAAGCGGTAGTCACGGGATGGTCACCCATCTAGCACCTGACCGCGCCTGTTGTTACCTACTTAACCTTAGTGATTGATTCCAATCACTCGGTTACACTAGGCCACGAGCGCTACGACGGTTAAACGATTGGAATCGCTCAGGATTGAATCGGGAATGTGTTTTCAAACTGTCGCAAACGTGGGATCCGGTTATCAAGATGTGTTCGAATGGAAAAAAGTCGCATGGCTTATCGTCCGACATTGTCAGTGTAGTGTGTCGCAACCCTAATAGTGCTTTGTGATGGCTGATTGAGGGTAGTCTGAAACCTCATCAGCCGAAGATGCGAACGGGTGCCAGCCATCAGTCATCTCGTGACCACAATGACTGTAACGTCGTCGAAACGTCGAGGTAAAATAGCAATAAATTACTACGCGATTAAGCCCCGAAAATATTCTAACTACGAGTATTTGCGATCATGGTAGTAGACAAATTTTTCATGGGGTCCGACTTTTTTTTACTGAGCCTCCTCTAAAAACGGGAGGTCATTGCCAGTAGTCCCTCCTCTTTTCCATCTCTCCCTGACTACAGCCACCTCGTACCATTCCGGCTAGAATGCATTTAGATCGTCCCGCCATCTTCGCTTCACCTTGGGCTTTGCTTCGGGGTCCGCCTACACCGACATTATTATAAATACATCTTCCGAATTTTGTTAAACTACAGACAAGACGTTTCCGAGAGCAAATATTGGCGCAAAACAGGTTTTTTTTCCATTTTACGAGCATTAAATCACTCAACGTAGCTATAAATTAAAAGTGATAATAGCTATAAATTAAAAGTGATACTGGGGGACTTCACGGATGCCGTGGATGGCTTTTGCAGATTTCGGGTTTTAATTTATGACAAAGCAGACTGAATGCCACTCCTACACGGGTGTGACAGAACAGTATAGTATTCCAAAAGTGACAAATATTTTCAGAGTGCTTAGTGCGAGTTTGACAGATCCAATCGAATAACTTTACTACCGCGTTAATCGAGCATTGAGTAGTGAGTATGAGTAAGTTAACCGTTCGAACTGGCAAAACGCTGTCACAGTACAACTCGCACTCGCGTTTATTCGTGTTTTGGCTGGTAAACGTGTTCACTTCTCAACGTAAACCATTACAACTCGCACTCAGCAATTTTAGTTTGCATACTTGTCGCTAGGTGGCGCTTCCTCGATGCCATAGAAATATGAGTTTACGTTAACGCGATCGAGTAGTTAAAAAACTCGCACTAAGCACTCAGAGTGCTTAGTGCGAGTTTGACAGATCCAATCGAATAACTTTACTACCGCGTTAATCGAGCATTGAGTAGTGAGTATGAGTAAATTAACCGTTCGAACTGGCAAAACGCTGTCACAGTACAACTCGCACTCGCGTTTATTCGTGTTTTGGCTGGTAAACGTGTGCACTTCTCAACGTAAACCATTACAACTCGCACTCAGAAATTTTAATTTCCATACTTGTCGCTAGGTGGCGCTTCCTCGATGCCATAGAAATATGAGTTTACGTTAACGCGATCGAGTAGTTAAAAAACTCGCACTAAGCACTCAGAGTATGGAAATTAAAATTTCTGAGTGCGAGTTGTAATGGTTTACGTTGAGAAGTGCACACGTTAACCAGCCAAAACACGAATAAACGCGAGTGCGAGTTGTACTGTGACAGCGTTTTGCCAGTTCGAACGGTTAACTTACTCATACTCACTACTCAATGCTCGATTAACGCGGTAGTAAAGTTATTCGATTGGATCCGTCAAACTCGCACTAAGCACTCTGGTCCCTTTGTTATATGATCCTCTACGTGGTATACTATGACAATTCGATTTACATTGCATAGCTGATTAATACGTAGAAAGGCGGCTACGCATTGTACATCGAAGTGTCATTATAATGTCGTCGGGACTGAGGAGGATAATAAATAATAACGTCCACCCAACACAGTCACTTGAATTGCGGCATTATTACGTAAGAATCTACTGAGTTGCGTGACGTTGATTTTTCCTTTTTTTGAGCTACTCCGGCTGTCAAATGCATACATTTTTTGACACTTAGGAGTCGTCTAAATGCTCCACTCAATAGAGTGGAGTGCTACGTAATAGGAGGGCTGGTCCCAAACCCTGAACTATGGTGACCAGGCAAGGACGTCACAAACATGAAAATACACGCAGAATGAGGCCACTTGTACAAATGTACGGCAGCCTGCAGTGGAAATCGATCGAAAGTCTTCTGACTTAGTAGCCAAGCGCCTTAACGGCTGGACCAAAGGGGCAGTAAACTACTCGTATGAATTATAATTAAATTAATAATGAAAATAATAAAAGAAAGATTGACGAAATAAATATATATTGCGAATGTGAGTGGAAGGGCTGGTAAGGGACGTCCCAGGCGGACATACCAAATAGGGGATGTGTTACCAAAAGGAAAGATAAAAAGTACCTACCCGGAACCGGCGTGCGTGCATGCAACGACTTATGAACGTTGATGAAGCGAAGGTGATCTGTCAGGATCGTGGCAAGTGGCAGTCCCTGGTCTCTGCCTACCCCTCTGGGATACAGGCGTGAGGTTATGTATGTATGTATAATAAACTAAGAATTGTAGTATGAAATGCAGCCCAGCTAGGGGAGCACAATAACGAAGCACGATAAAAGTTTTAACCTATTATTGGTTTCACCGCGTAAGGCGAGAGGCCGCTACTCGATAATGGGATAAAACTTTTATGTTGACCTTGTCCTCCCATAGCAGGAGCGTTGCTATGTAACTTTTCATAATCACAACGGTTTAACACAATCCGAACTGTAAAGACACGTTTGTAACGAGAAAATAGTGAACAATACGGTGAACAGTTACGTAATATGAGCCCAGGCACCTGTTTCAATTTATGACAGTTCGATGTACATTACGTAGCCGAGTCTTCATACTTGTTAATCTGCGGGTATCTCGACTTTGCAATGTAAATCGAATTGTCATATTAAACCATTATATGTAGTTCTAAAAAACATTGTAATCGACAGCTTGCCAAAAAAGTTGTTTTTTTCTATACATAGCACACACAAACACTGAGTTGGTGCGTTGATTAATTTCAGAGCATTAACAAAATTTTCCTATACATATACTTGTATTCTTGCCAAGATGTAATTCCAATTTAGATTTAGTGTTGCCCGAACGTAATTTTAGTATATTGTCTGTAATTCCGACCACGATGCGGATTTGAAATATTACATTATATTTCTTTGTCAAATCTGTGATTTTATTAAAAACATTTATTCAAATATAAATAAATGTTTTTAATAAAATCACAGATTTATTAAGATCTCATAATGAATAAAACTATCATAGTACACTGAAAGTGAAAGAGCATTTTAATCTTATACTAGAAATAAGTAACAATTACACTGGCAATTTACAACAAGTAGTTAGTCACAATACATTTTAGTTCCCGAATCAGATTCGAACATTCATCCGTGGCTAAAGATTTACATTTCAAAATATCCGCATTATTTGAAGTGATAGCTTTCGTCAATAACAATACATGGTCATTTTCTTTAGTTAACACTTTACACTGGCTCACCAACCACAACATCTGTTTCTTAGAGAGTAGTTTAACAGTTCTCTTGGCGAGTATATTATAAGTCTTCATATACAAAATAGCGTCTTCAACTTCTAAAGACTCGACCAAACTTATCATGTCACCGAGGATTATTACCACATCGTGTTCTAGGTCCTTATTGAGTTTCAACTCAGGCAAATCTATGACGGATATGTCCTGCTTTTGCACTACACTGAGAGACTTCGCTAGCGCACTGATGGAGACGCTGTAGAGCACGTTTTGTATCAATCTGAGTATCCGCTTGAAGAGGACTCTGTCGTCGGGAGTCAGTCTGCGCGCCACCCCGAGCAGCCACGCCAGGAGCCCGTAGCCCTCTAGCAGAATATCACAGGCGCGCGGCACCGCCGCCACCGCACCAACCACGCCTAGAATACGCTCCTTGCACCGCCGATCGCTCAGCACCGACGAGTAATAATCCATAATCATCTTCAGGCACATGGTTTTAAAGATCACGTTCACGTCCGCCATGGTTCGGGTACCGTCTGCTATAGTCTCCAGCAGCCAGTTCTTGCGGTCCGCAGACTCGACGTCGCTGTCGTGGAAGAGAGTGAGGAAGTCTGGCAAGACGGTGAGGTCGAGGCGGTGCTTGGCGATGAGGAAGTTGTTGACGGGCTTGTAGAGGACGCTGGCGGGGGCTGCGGCGGCGGCCAGGGCGCGCGCCAGGTATAGGGCGCTTACGGCCGGCAGTCGCGGGACGGCGGAAGGCGCTCCGGGCGCGGCCGATACGCTTCGCTGCAGCAGCGCGATGAACTCTGTCAAAAGAAGCTTGTCGCTTCTCTGGCGTCTGGAAGGGGAATACGAAAGATTTTTGAACTTTTTGCTTCAGCAGGTCAACAGTACGCGTTTATACATTTTCTGTTAACTACAGTCCTATTGTTGAAGTTCATCCTGCACTGAAGACCAAGTTATAAGACTACACAGCGATCGAAATCGCCAAAAAAATTACATCTGTTCCATGCTATATTTTGAAACCTGCTCTGGTGAGTATAATTATGAAACGTCTGATATTCTTTCGCAATTTCAGAGTTAGTCTCATAATGAAATTTGTTTGATATTGACGATTAACAACTTTTCCGCATGACGCTGTAGAAGTTGATCCTAGACTCTCTTAATGTAAGTTTGAGAAACATCAAAATCGTTTCTTCAGTATTGATAACTAAGCCACTTGAAAATTCCATCGCCGCTTCAACTTCCTACGCGCAAACACATCACATTGTTGAGATGTCAATGTATTAAGAACTTTTGTCAAAGTCAATTTGACACTTTTTTAAACATTAACAAGACAGGATAATATCAGAATCCTTAGGGTAGCTATTAATTAAGAATTGAATTTGAATTCTTTATTACAAACCATTGACAGTGCCCCTCGGCCGTGTTACAAAAAACTATAGTTCAGATAATATAGCCAATTCGAAGTAAAATAAAGAAAAAATAATATGCGTATCTTATGTTAACCATGAATTATAGAATAGAATATTTGTCATTGTACACCGGAAATTACATTGTGAACTTTTCTAGTTTTAAAAACGATTGGGGCAACTCACGTCTCGGTTTGCAGCAGCATACAGAAGCGGTGCAAGACGTGCGCGGCGGCGGCGCGGGCGGCGGCCGGCTCAGACGACAGTGCGGCCACCACCAGCGCGAGCGCGCCGCCGCGCAGCAGCTTGCCGCTCGCAGCCGCCGACCCCGGCGCCAGTATATGGCTCAGCAGCGGCAGGAAAAACGCTGGATCGTACACAGTCGACACCACCCGCCCCGAACCCTGAGACACCAACTCGTCCCAGTCCCGTCCCACACCGCACTTAGCATACTTCGCCAACAGACACAGTCGCCGCGCTGAAGCCTCGTTGTCCGCCTCCGGTGACCGATCTAGGATACCGTCCTTCGACAGGTGAAGGAGCAACGACTCGCCCGATGCGCCTAGAGGCTCCTCGTCGAAATCCGCGGGCAGCTCGAAGTTGTAATCCATCGCTTGCGCCACCGGATAGTTCCTTACGGTTTTCTCGACGATGTCTCTGTCAAATAGGTTCAGAACTTGATTCGGGGTCGGATGAGACCACAGGGAAGAGGCTTTCTTCTTCCGAACGGCGTAATAGTTGGCTGCGGACTCGCCCCACAGGTACGGTTTGTATTCGTGCAAAGGCAGGTCGTTTGTCTCATAGAAATATAAGATTTTCAACAGGATTCTGTCGCAGGGGCTGGTAGTTGCATGATAGGCACTCAGATAGACCGGAATTTGGGGTGTTTTCATCACGGATTTGTTCTTAGAGATCAAGACGTAAAGGAACTCTACTAGTACCGTTTTTATTTTCTGCTGTCCATGACTGAGCATTACTTTTAGGAACTCTGAATGCGAGGTGACCATCTCAAATAAAGAGATGATATCGGTGTGGTCAGTTGGGTAGAGCAGTCTCACTAGGTTGGTCAGCAGATGTAGCAGTCGCGGCCCGGAGGCTATCGCCTCCTCGTCCCCTTTTACTCGCAATGAGTCCTTCAGGACAGCTTTACAAAAGTTCTGCCAAATGGAGCTTTCTGTAAGTTTGCTAAACGATTCAACACTGTATTCTGGGCTGTTCGTGCAAATCTCGACGATCTTTTGCATGCTCATTACTATTTCGTTTAATACGCTCGCGTCTTTCGCCTCTTTCAAAGCCATTGTTGTGATGTTCAACATGGAAAGAAAATAATTCAACAGAAACTCTGCATTAGGACCAGGGTGAAGACACACTCTCAGGCAAACTGCTTGCATCCAGTGAATGTGGCTCAGCTCTACAACTTCAAACTTATGACTCTTATTTAAGAACTTCTGACAGTCTGCCACATCGATACACTCGAGCAGCAGTTTCCGAATGAACGCCCAAGAAGTGATGTAGACCTGGCCAGCTTTGTGGGGTTTTTCTAGCACTTTCACGATGTTGCTCTTGTACTCATTGAATATTACACCCAAGAATTGCTTATTACTAGCAAAAAACTTATTGTGGTGCAGCACAGCACTGCCTAAAGGCAATGTTAACTCTCTCTGACTCAATATCTCCTTCCTGTTGACTTCTTCCTTGAAGATGTTACAGAATTGGATGTTAAACCTCAACAGCGTCGCAGCTAGTTGTGATGTTGATTTCCGCATCGCGTTTGCGTAGAAGAAGTGTTTAAAATTTTCTGCTGATACTAACTTTACATGATGAGGTTTATTTTCAAAGTAGTCTACTAACACAGTCTCCAGATTTGTAAGATTTGGGGTGACATTTTTGTCGCTGAGTAATCTAGTATAAAGATTGAAGATTTTTTGGATCAAATCTTGTGGGAGATCCGTCTTGACGGATCGCGAATACTTCGTCACCAGGGTTCTCAATATTTCCAGAACTGCGCTAGGCTCCTTGTCTTCCCTCACGCACACTGCCGCATCCAATTCAATTATTAGGTTTAGGATTTTCAAATTATCATCGTTACTCATACCTACTGTCTCTATTACTTTTACTGTATGTTCAGTATTAACTGTTTTACGTTTCTTAATTTTAACGAGAGTTTTAACAACTTCGTTATAATTCTTCTGCTTGAAAGACTTCAGTACATCGCGCTTTTTGTTCAGGTAATCTATCGTTTCTCGGTTTTCATTTATTACGTGCATCAGGAAGTCAGTAGCCAAAATTCCGGGGTCGTCTTTGTTCAGGTCAATAGGGCTGTAAATTTTTAGCACGTGCGGACATTTCAGCAGGCTCATCATGATAGTGCGACAAATGTCTTGTTTATGTTGATGTTTGGCTAAACTAGTAACGAAATCAAACAGATGCGTAATCTTTGCCTGTTGCTTTTTTTGCAACAGTCCCATGTTCGCCAGCCTCACTGTGCAGAAAATAATGTATTTAGCCCAGATAAATAGTTCAGAAATGTCAATGTTTCTGTTGACCCCATAAGATTTGTTCAAAGCAATCAAGGCATTGTCTTTTCCAGATGACTCTTCTAGGAAAGGAAAAATATCCTGCATTACTATGTCATTTCCTGAAATGACGGCTTCAGAGATGCTCTTGAGTATGGCATCTTGTGCTGCGGTGGAGTCGTCAAGCGCGGCCGGATTTTCTCGCCAGCTGGTCACATATTCCCGCACCGCTAACTTACAGTCTCCCATCAACACCTCCGTAAGTTCTGGAGTAAAGTTACAGTGCAGCAAGTTAGCAATGTATAGGGACAAGAACTTTTTCAAGTCCTTGCTTACATGTTTATGATTCTGACAATATTGCATGCAGCCGACGATGAATGGTGATGGAACCTTGCTCTCAAGGAAGCAATTGTTTTCTGTATTGACACCCTGCATTAGATCATTGAAGAGTTTTTCGAGATTTGATTCATTATTCTTATCCGTCATTTCAAAGTTCACCATCTGACTTCTAACATATTCCGTGAGTTCTATTTTGTTTTCTAGAATGTATTGGACAATATCTACTATGTATGCAGTATTGACTTTGCTGTTACGCAGGGCGTACAGTACAATATGGATTTCATCCTCATCTGTTTCAAATATTGATGTTGTCTTGAAGAACTTGATTATTGTTTCCTTAGCTTCAGTCCAAGTGTTGGTGTCATCACTGGTGTAAACTTTCAGCATGATTTGAAACAACTCTTTAAATAGTGGGTTGCTCACAGAAACAGCTGTGTGGTCTAAAGTTAACCATAGTGAGACAATCTTAAACTGCAATATTGAAATATGCCCCTCAGAACATATGCTAGAATAATCCAGGATCTGTTTCATATTGAGGTTCCCTTCAAGAGATTCAAAATGTGCCGGATGAACATCACTGTACAGCAACAGTAAATCTATGAGCAATATTAAGGAGTCTGCTTCATTGATATTTGGTAGTGAATAATCCTCAGATGGAGGATCATCTGTTGTCTGGTTCTCTAAAATATGATTTATAAGTGAGACAATAACAGCAGGAGTGGGTAAGTGTTTTGGCAAGAAGAATTCCAATTTATTCTTCAATTCCACAACAATGGTATCATCCAATAACTGCATGTACCGCTTTAGTGTGCTCAACATTTTCACAAGCACTTTGACGCAATACAGAGCCACAATACGATCAGCTTTCCCTAGGTTCGATTGTATTACTTTCAGCAGTGGCACAGGCAATGCTGTGAAGCGCACAAAGTTAATGACTTGTACAGGGTTCAAGTTAACTAACCTTGGCACCATCTCTTCAGTTTTCAATGTAGTGAGCAATTTTATGACAAAGTCAACTGTCCGCTCCCAAATTGGTGAGTGTTGCGGCTCGAAACTCTGCTCCACCAAGTGTATGATTGCTCGGTGCAGGTCCGGGCAGCGCCGCGTAATCTCCAACACTATTGCAGATTGGCCCTGGTGCTCCCAAGGCCTTTTTAGGGTAAGCAGAGCCTTGTACAAGTTTTGGTTCTTGTTAGCATCAGAGGTTCCCATACTGCTGTCAACAAAGTAGAGACCCAGCTTGTGGGATGTGAAAAGTGTCAGAATTATTTCATCAAGCAGTTTGATAATGTCAGGTCGGCACTCCTTTATGGATTCATGGCTGGTGTCGGGTGGTCCTTTCCAAAAGTATATTTTAAATAACTGATGCAGAACATTGTGGCTGAAAGTTTTCATTTTTAAGCTCTTTGATATGAGAGGATTGTCCACAACATTTTTCTTTAGTATATTAAGGAACATCAGCACTGCCTCAGCCTCATCTTGGACTAGCCCTGGCAGTACAAGTGGGAGCAGCCCCTGTTTCTCCAGCAGAGCTTTGATAAGTGGTAGGTGGCCCTCCACCAGAAACGAGGTCATGAAGTGAACAAATGAAGTTCTGACATTGTCTTTCTCCTTGTAGTTTGGCTTTTCCAGGATGTGGTGAAGGCTCTTGGGGGACAGTGCAGCTAGGCCCAGAACCTCCACACCGAGTTCGGGGTTTAATGTCACTATAGAAGTGAGAAGTTTCAAGATTATTTTCCTGTGTCGCGGGCCAGAGTTCTCGCTGATCATAATCTCTGTGGTGGTAGCAAAGTTGTTGAGGAAGTAGCGGGCTGCCTCTTCGGTTATAGGGAGTAGGTGCGGGGCTGCGGCTTGGACCTTGAGGATGATGAGTTGAAAGAGATGGAAAGCGGGCGTAGCGAGGGTTAGATTCCGTGCGCCGTCGACGCCTAGCTGACGCAGAATCTCGTGTGCGTTGCCACCGCTCTGCAGGTACTGTAGTAAACAGTCGGTCTCCGCATCTGGTCGCTGGCATGCCGCTAGGAACTGCGCCAAGGCTGTAAGACACCATTCAGTTACCTATGGTTTGTTAATGTGTTGGCTGGGTTAAGTAAATTTGGAGGCGCATTTGTTTATAGCGTGTTATGTCTGCTAACAGAACTATACTATTTATTATGTTGCTTTAGAAGCAAAGAAAATTACTTGCCATTACAACACCTGTATATTTTAGGTTAGGTTTTAAGAAAACATAACCTTATCCATACCACATAAAGTAGCAAAACTTACCAACGGTCTGTCCTTGCTTTGTAGCCAATTCTTTTCTGAAGTGTTTGGTGTCGAAATCATTGTTCCAAACCTCTTTACGATGGGATACATCGACAATAACGTCGGATTCCGATTGCACTGTTTCGGGGACCTCGGTTGCACTTAATTTACTTTTCTTAGCAATATCCTCTTTACCACTAAACTTTCTTTTCACCATTTTTAATTTACTGTAATGATCAAGCAAAAACAAATAATTTATAGTAAGAAAAACGTGGAATAACTCTAGTATGTAAATAAAACCACTTTTTACCAACAAGCCAGAGAGAACAGATTAAAATGCCGAAATGTAGACCATAGAGTACAGAACATGACATTCAATATTGTTCTGTTTATTCAATCTTCATCACAGAGTAATAGTTATTGTTGGTGGTGATACCTCAGAATAAGATTATTGTTCTGAGGGTGATACGTACGTCCAGAGTAAACACAGATGATTATTCGACGTGTGACTCTAGACTCTCCTACTCCCAGTCCAATAGCAAGCGATTTGACCACAGCAGCACAAGTTTTACCCCTTAGGATTGTGAATTGGATCTGGATACAAACTTGTCAAAATGAAATTATGGCTTTGTTGAGTATAGTCTCTCTGAAATGTTTTATGTTGGTCATAATTATAAAACTGCGTTGCTATCCGGCACGCCGTTTGTAAATAATGGGAATGAGCCGTTTTCAGCACACATTCACATCACAAAGCATTTCATAGATTTCATTTACAGGGGTGGCCATAGGAGAACTGGAATACGGCGGTCAAAATTCACCTGCGTTGAGCATAATATGAATTGCTTTGTGAATTTGTGCTGGAAGCGGCTAATTCGGGGTAATAATTAGCGCCAGCAATGGATTAAAAATCATAACTTGTTTTAGAATACTTTTTCTTTTCAAAAAGTAAACATCAAAAATCTTAACCACTATGACAACTAGGTATTTTTAGAGCCTACAGTCTAGACCACCTACAACTAGGACTTTAATTAGTTTTCGCCAAAAACGGCCGTCCAAGCGGAAATCGATTGAAGTCCTAGGATGTTGATATGATACTACGTTTAAGGTGTGTTTTTAAAATAGCTATCACAGAAATAAAACCAGTTAGGATTCAGGGTGAAAGGGCAAAACCAAAGTGCCTTAAGGGAAAGGGTTCAAAATATTGTTTGTATTGACGAGTACAGTTTCAGAGGACTGTGCAACATTTTGCAGCATTAAATAGTTTACTAATTCAAATAAAACTCCGTATTTTAATAAAAAGTAATTTATTTGTTAATGACACTAATCATAGTACAAAAATAGTTGCAAGTCATACCTGCTATCTAAGTATTACTTATAGAATATTTGGCACCCACATTTAACAAATAGACACAGAGAAATGATTATTACTTCACGTTACGAACGACTTTGAAACGAAAATAACTTTGTTAATTATAAAATAGTCCGTAGACAACATTTGAGGAATCGCGTTAGACTACATTATGGACGTTTATCAGCTATCAACGGCCGTACCACATTAGAATTACCTATATTAATAAAATAAACATTTTTAAGCCCAAAGGCCACACACGACAGGAATTGCTTTTGAAATGAGCAGTTTTCAGCACAAGTTCAAACAGCAATTCATACATGGCGCTTACAGGCGTGGCCATAGAAGAACCGGAATACGGCTGTCAAAATCAATCGTTATAGGGGAGAGTGGTCACCTTTCGTACGCGGGGCACATTCATACAGTTAGTATAACAGATAAACTAAACGGCACACAAGCGCGCGTTTGCTTGTCTGCATAGACATACCGGCCGCCATGTTGCTAAGCAAAGTGTCGTGCCAGTCGCACCACGGTGCATCGGCTGACAAAACGTAATGTGTTTTCGCGCCTGGTGAGTAAATTTTTTACGTAAATTCAATTCGCAATTGTAAGTAGAATTATTATGTTTTTGACAAAATTGTGTTGATTAATATTAATGTCAACATTGATTATTTTGAGCTTTAATTGTTATATTTCTCAAATTAAATTAGAATTTGTATAAAGTAGTATTTTAATTTTGTGCAAGGCATGGGGTGCATTCGGACAGCAAAACAGGGGGCACATTCGTACGCGTACGAATGCTCCCCTTTAGATTTTATTAACTACCAGAACATCACAATAACATTTTTCTTTTTATGAAGTAATTCTAACAAATCGATATATTTTATAAAGTAAGCCTTATAACTAATGTTTTATTGCAGAATCATGGTAAGAAAATATAAAAAAAGGGTACGCGTACCCAAGAGGTGGATGAAGAGTCCATGAAATTAGCAATTGATGACGTAATTCTAGGACGGCTGTCATATAGAAAAGCCGCGTTGCAATATAACATCAAGACATCGACGTTGGAAAGCAGAGTCAAGAAATTCAAAGATGGCTCTAACACCGATGAACCCTCACGAACATTTCATTCCAAGAAGAAAACCGGGTAAATCCGTATATATACAGATACACCTGAAAAAAACTGAATTAGAAGAGAGACATAGACAGAAAGAATTGAAAAAAAATAGAACAGGAAAGGAAAGCCAGAGCCAAAGCATTGAAACGTAGTTTGAAAGAACTTAGTTCAACACAAAAGAAAAAGAAAGCTAAGCAAATAAAAAGTGATGAAGATTCAAAGGCATCTGAAGGATCGGAATTTAGCTTGCGGGAGAGTTCAATATCTCCAATCGGTTCCGAAACCGACGAAGAGACTAATGATTGCAGTAGTGACAATAATTTAAATGTGACACCAAATAAAATCAAAGATAATTGTTTGGTTTTGGTAAAGTTTGAAAAAAAGACTTCTGTTGTTTACTACGTCGGAAAAGTTCTTAGTCATTAGTCGGGTACGGAGCTGAAAGTATCTTATCTTCGGAAGAAACCGGGATCATCATGGTCATTCTTTTATCCTGATATAGAAGACATACACACTCTGTATATCAGCGATGTCGTCATGATCCTACCTGATCCACAACCACGAGCGGGCTGTACAGCTAGAATGGCTAGACTTTTTACTTTTGCAGTTAATTTAAATAATTATAATGTGCAATAACTTCTAAAGTAACAACCAAATATGTATGATTATTGACTTTAAGTTTAGATTGTCAAAGACTGTGCAACATACTCATAATAAATGATTGTAAAGAAATCATTGAGACTGATTGTTAAGCTAAGAATTATCAATAAGTAAACTGGATAAACGATTTAATTTTTTGTTATGTTTCTAAAGAAACATTTATCGACTATGAGTCAAGTCAAATATTTTAAGTTAGTTCTTTAATAAATAAATATTTTTGTAATAATTCATAAGAAATTAACGACTTTAATAGGCTTTTTAATTACCCTGTATGAATCTACCCCATGGCGTATGAAAGTACCCCACCTACTGTACGAACGTACCCCGTACGTGGGGTACGTTCGTACAAATATCTTATCGTAGAAAAATTACTATAACTCTTTAACCTTTTGACATAATAGTTTCGGATTTTTTTGTAACAAACTACAATATATTTGTTACGCTTAGGCATATAAACTAGATAAAATCAACAATCCATCATAAATTAAAAAAATAAAATATAAAAAGCGTACGAATGGTGACCACTTTCCCCTAGTATTTTCTAAGGTTAACACGAGCACTAGACATAATTAAAACTGTTTTTATACGGATTTATGCTCGTTTACTACATTTTTACAATTTTCCGACGTTTCGGCATTTTTACAGGTGCCGTGGTCTCGGATGACTGAGGTGACAGGCGTCTTTTAGAAAGCAAAAGCATTAAAGGTTAGTTTACTACCCTCGGCAAAAATTACAAAAGTTAATTATGATGAAGTTACGTTCCAAAATAGGCAAGCTTGACTTGTTGACTTTATTTAAAAACCTATTTAGAGGCTAAAAATTTCACCCATGCCGGAATTCGAACCCGCAACGTTACGTTCGTTAGTGCATTAAAAATAAAAATAGTATAATTGTTGACTATATATAAAATAATTGGTTTGCCTATTTTGGAACGTAACTTCATAATTAACTTTTGTAATTTTTGCCGAGGGCGAGGGTAGTAAACTAACCGTTAATGCTTTCTAAAAGACGTTCACCTCAGCCATCCGAGACCACGGCACCTGAAAAAGTGCCTAAACGTCGGAAAATTTTAAAAATGTAATAAACGAGCATAAATCCGTATAAAAGCAGTTTTAACCTGTCGAAATATCTATGTACGTCGCAAGATAGCGTTTTGACGGTGGCAGCGTGGCAGGTGTATAGATGTTTTATCGGGTAATACTGAACTCGCTCCGATTGGTAACACAATTGACAAGTTCCGCCCGCCTTAGCTCAATTGAATGTGGGGTCATGTTTAGCGCTAGTTAGCCATCTTATGTTTTTAACTAACACTAACTAAATAACAAGGTGATAAACGCTACAAATCAGTAAAATCCAATTCGGTACCTAATAGAGGAATCGAAATCTGCCCTTTCGTAACCCTTATGGCCTATGCCATAGGAACGAGCCTCGATAGATTATTCCACAAAGTCATTCTGTTCGTGTGCGCCCGTCCTAACATTCATTTTCATTTATTCCTATTCTATGACCCTGTTTCAAAATATATTATCATTATGTTCTAGGAAGAGCGATTTGCCAATTGTCAATTCGTCATTATCATAAAGATTAAAAATTAAGTTAATTTGTCATGAAATACCTAAGTAAACAGTCATCACCATTAATTACCTTCATAAGGTTAAAATAATATGTGAAAAGGCACTTGGAAGTTAAATGAATGCACTGCATTACATACTTAGTAAAAACTTTAGCCTATGCATTTAAGTACTGAGATGATTTAAACAGAGCGTCCACTGGCACCTTCACTTACTCTAGATGGGTGAAGGGACCTCTGCATCTCTCGGACACTGCAGTGCCTGGGACATTGTTTTTAGATTGAGTGGGCATTCCCAGCACCTAGTCCACCGGAACGACAAGCCAATACGTGTGGATACTCATTACTCACGATGTTTAAGTCCCTGATGTACATAACTCTAAAATAAACAAAGTCTAAGTACATGCCCGCACTGGGAATTGTACATATCTTTGTAAACTTAACCTATTACAAACATAACATGGAAACCAGATGTTGCGATACACTTACAGAACGTCTGCACAGAGCCTGGACTGGTATCCTCTATTTTTAGAGTGTTTTGAATGTTGTGTTTTTTCTCTAGATGTAATTGTTTCAGTAGTAACAACAATATACTTAACATAAAAATCAAGACATCACAGAGTAGTCATAACATCGTTTGTTTATTTAAATATGCCCACCAGGGCGTATTACAAAATAAACGCATTATAAAATACTCGTAGTTAGCCACAAGCAGTGCTCGGATATGCCTCTTTGGTCCGACCGACATTTTGGCATACTATATACTTATCAGCCCTATAGAATCTTTTAGAGTTCAATCTAAAAAAAATTATTTTTTTTTAATTATATTATTGTTGTTGCACTAACCCGTGCTAAGCACAATAATTAAGAACCTATTCAGCGGCAAAAAATTCCGCACATGCCGGGCAGAATTTTAAGCCTCTAAATACACTCGAACGGTTGTACGAGGTCGCGACCTCTGGCTGGCGAGCGCTGCTACGGTTAGCCAGAGGTCGCGGGTTCGAGTCCCGGCATGGGCGGAATTTTTAGCCTCTAAATAGCTTTTTATTTTTTTTTATTATTGTATTAGAGAACATAACTTTTCGGATCTTTGGCGACCTTTAATTATAATACAACAAATTATATTTTATGCTTCCATATTTTGTAAATTTAATATTTTTTTTAAGTAAAACTTTGGTCATTATTGAATTATAACCAAATCTACTTATATTATTTTTATTTTTAATGCACTAACCCGTGCCAAGGACAATTTTAAAAACCTATTTAGAGGCAGATCCACTTACTTAATTTTTTGTCTTAAGAGTCGACTTTCGCACCGATTCGCAGCTCTGCGCATCATAGCAAAACCTGTTCGGACTCTTCCGACAAAAAGTTTATTAAGTTGATCCGGCTATGATTCAATAATCTTAAAAATATTAAAGTGGTTTTAATTTTTTTTTTGCAGCCGAGAGTAATGGCAAGACATCGTGAGGCACGCCACAACAGCTACAATAAAGCCTCTTCATGAACACACTGCTCAGTCAAGAGCGTAGCGACCAAGAAGAAGAAAGTTAATGAAATTTTGTTTTGTTTAAAATAAAAATAATGTCACTGCAACCAACTTTGACACAAATTACCATTGAAATCGAAGCATCCTATTACCGCACCGTAACACCTTAGTTTTCTCGGTGCTGCAAGTCCCGGATTACTTCCTCGAAGTTGGGCTCCAGCTCCCGGATCCGCTGCAGCACGATGTCAGCCAGATTTTGCTCGGGGTCCGTGTCTGGAAGGGCGGGGAAGGGTCAGACTGAGGCCCATCGCTGGGGCATTGGAACGGTGCAGCAACCCTGAGAGAGCTTCTAGTTCGACACCTGCTATTTAAACTGAACACACCAAACACCTTATTGTACTATTTTTTACAATTTATGTTACTGTACTCTCTGTGAACAAAAAGAAGATTCTATCTATATATATCGAAAATGTTATATCACTATCTACTTAGTGATTTTGAATTAGTTCACAATTTTTAAGGGGCATTTTAACTATGATTTTGAAGAACACAGCACTAGTGTAAAACTAATGGAGCTTTAAATTTAAAAAAATCCAAGATATAAAAAAAACAATATCAGGACGAAAATCAATAAAAATCGAAAAAAAAAAAACAATTGCTCTCTCACTCGTTTACGCAGATGTTTCTCAACATATCTTTTTAAAAACCTATTTAGAGGCTAAAAATTCCACCCATGCCGGGACTCGAACCCGCGACCTCTGGCTAACCGTGCCAGCGCTGTCCCAACTGAGCTAATGGGCAAGTACCGGCATCTGTGAAAATTCGAACCTCTTTGCAACTCTCTGTATGCAGCGACATCTGGCTGAAGTAATGTGCATCACTTGCAGCCCTTAGTACCTACTTTGCAATTAGGTTTTACATCGGAATGATATCGCTGCCTGTAAGTAATACAGATAGTATATATAGTAAAGAGGTTCGAAATTTCACTGATGCCGTTAGATGTTGACTCTAGGTTTAAAGACACATGTCTTCAAACCTTAAGTCAACATCTAACAGGTGAGCACTTAACATCTTAGACCCCGTCTTCGTTTACTATCAGGCGTGACTGGGGTCAAGATTACGCCTGATTTCTAGAAAAAAAATTAAGTTAACATGAGCAGTGGACGGGTACGGGCTGATTGTTTGCTATGTCATACCATCATAGTAGACGAGCTGGCACTTCCCGCGGCACTCGGGACTCTTGTTCAGAATCTTCTCGAGCATGTCGCAGAAGTCTGAGCGGATCTCGTCCGGGTCAGCGTGCAGCAACTCTGGAGCACAAATTTTAGCAATTTCACTGGTCTGTGGGTACAGTATTTGCCACGACCCGCGGCCTCTGTTTTGGTATTCTCAGTGGAGGCTGTAGTACTTTATTTAGCCAAATGAACTGAGAACTCTTCATATTGATGACTAAGGTTTGGTGGCAAAAACAAATTTTGAAGACAAGAAGAATCCAACGATACCTCTCAAGCTAATATCCATCAAGGCGTTTATATTACATTATTCATTTTTTTATTATAGATATTAGCAAAGCAGGTATAGTTAGTGTTTAAATTAGGGCAGTCTGCATAGATAATGTTCAAATTAAGTTACATATTAAGATACTACTAAGCATTATAAAGGGGAAAAAACCCAACTTGTACATACATCTCCACGAAAAAAAAATATACACCACTAAAAATTAACATTAAATCGTATTAGCAATAAACAGTACTTTTAAAGTTATGATAAGATCTACAGCCCTAAGTAAAAGATAATATCGTAACAGCAATAGGCTGCACTTCAAATGTTAACAACAGAACTAAGAATAATTGTGCCATGCACTAATTTCATCATCCATATATATATATATATATATATATATATATATATATATATATATATATATATATATATATATATATATATATATATATATAATTATTATGTGTAATTAAATAAATAAGTATATACGGTGAGTCATGTTAAGGATGATGAAATGAGTGCATGGCACAATTACAATTATAATTCAACCCAACAAAAAAAAATACAAAACACTACTCCACAATACTCTTACATAAAAATTCAAAATATCTCATACCACTGGAGGGAAAGTGTATACCTTACACACAGTGGGTACACGGTGTTTTTAGTCGGTAGGAGTCCGACACTGCCGGGGCTTCCCTTCCCTGGCATCCATGATGGATTTTCACCGTGTATCCACAACAAAAAAAAAAAAAAACCGCAACATTGTCTGACAGTTTAAAAACAAACACCCCAACTCAACGGGAGGCTAAAGGATCACCCTGATTACCCCAGACTATTTCACTTCAAAACTATTGCGCCACGATCAACTTGCCCTATCGAGCTCAGGCCACCAAGAGCTGCATTGCTTGGTGCGCGGGGCGTGAGAATGTCATTCGTCAGCCCAAACGGGGAGGAGCCCCCACACTCACTTTTTTCACTCACGTTCCATCTCGAGCGATTCGGAGGAGAACGACACGTAGATAGTGGTGTAAATAGAAATATTTCAAAATATTGAAATATAAAAATGTTTACATAAAATATTTGCAAAGCAGATATAGTAAGTGTTTAAATTAGGGCAGTCTGCATATATAATGTACAAATTAAGTTATTAAGTTACTACTAAGCATTATAAGTGAAAAAAATATATATATACATAAGATATACACCCACAGAGCATGCCAAAGAAATAACTCGAACAACATAACTCTCCTTCTAGCGCAGTTCGGTTATAATATAACACAAGAAGTAACTATATTTGAAATTGTACCATCATATAATTGTGCGAGTGTAGCACAAAAAAATACATATTTATATGTAAGCGAAATTAAATAATACTTGTAAGATAATACCGTGAAACTCCACCTGGTTAGAATGGCACAGATCCTACTTTGGGAGTAGGACAAATGATTGTGATGGGTGTAATAGCGACCTTTTTTTTTTTTTTTATTTATTTATTTATGACATAATTTTATACAGAGTGGGTTACATGAGTACCAAGCTGCTTAAACCTGAGGGGTTTATTTGCAGATGGTTGAGTTAACTTGCTTAACTTAATCCAAATTTTATTTTCTATATCTAATTTTGTTTTTTATTCTATTGGTAAGTAATAGTTACGTATTACATTTTTACTCTTTTTCGGGTTGTTACGGATTTTATCAACAATATCGTCTGGTAGTTCGTTAAGAATATTGGGGAGCAAGTATTCCCACGTGCGTGTCCCGTATACATTGGTTGTAGGTGGTAAAGTAAACTTGGTTGAGTTTCGAAGCTGTCGTAAGTTATCTGGGCGACTTATCTTGTTTAACGAGTCGATGTTGTTGATTTCCTCCAGTACAATAGCTATTTTTATTTTTTCTTGTATCGGTAGTACATTGCAGTACTTAAACAGGGCCGAATAGTTATCACGATAGAACATTTTAGTTTTTAATGGTACAATTGTTTTTAAAAGTCTAATTTGTAATTGATAAATACTGTCTATGTGTGACTTGTAGGTTCTTCCATAGCTACTTAGGCTATAACTAATAACTGAATCCCCTAGGGCTAGGTACAACAATCTTAGGGTGCTATATGGGACTTTAAATTTAAGTATTTGTAGTTTAGATAGGAGTGATCTTAGTTTACCACAGACATAGTCAATATGCGGTTTCCAGCTGAACTTATTATCTATTACTAAACCCAAGTAGGTGTGTTCCTTTACTAATTGAAGTTTCTGACAGGAACAGTCTTTTGGGTTTGTGTGAAGACAATTATGAGAGTGCGACACCACAAAAGGTTCGTCCATTGTATTTTTTAGGTAGGGCGAGTGTATGTGTAGCAGTTTTGTTTTTTCCGCATTTAGCACTAATCCGACGTCATGTGCCCATTTGCACAGTGTGTTGTAGTTGGCTTGCATCTGTTCTTGTGCTTTATCTAGGTTTTTATGAGCTGTTATTAGGCAAGTGTCGTCGGCAAACTGATACACAGACTCTTCGTCAAATGCGTTACACATATCGTTTACGTAAATTAAATATTCGGTTGGACCGGTAATTGAACCTTGTGCCACGCCCTCTTCTGTGGGGTACCACTTACTATATTTACCATCTATGTTGACAGCCGTATACCTATTTATATGATAGTTTTGTAATAGCTTTAGAAATGGTCCCCGTATACCATTTTTCTCCAATTTAGTGAATAAAGTTGTGTAATTTATTGTATCGAAAGCCTTACTAAAATCGATAAAAATTACAAGCACATGCTCTTTGTCATTCATGTGCTTGTTGATCTTATTAGTAAATTTGGACAATAGTTGTGAGGTACTTTTTTTCTTTTGGAATCCGAATTGTTTTTTGTTTATTATATTATTTTTAGTAAGGAAACTATTTAATTCATTGCCGAAGTATCTCTCAACAATCTTGTCCAAACATGTAAGGATTGTGATAGGTCTATAGTTATTTATATCGGTTTTGGAACCTTTTTTATAAACAGGTCTTATACTGCCAAGCTTGAGCTTGTCCGGGAATATAGAAAAATTTATACAGGTGTTTATTAGGTGGGTTATAAGGGGCGCTATGTACCTATTAATGAACATAATATCCTTACAGCGTATGCCATCATTTCCAGGGCTTTTTTTTGCATTCATGTGTTTTATTATGGAAAAGATTACATCGTCGCTGGCTTTTCTTAGCCTCATTGATACATCACAGTTTTTTGTATATAACTCTGGCTGCAATAAAGGTACATCACAGTAAGTACATATTTTTTTAACGTTATTCCGAAAGTCTTTGGCAAAGTTTTCTACTAAATCGTTTGTATTGCTATTAAACGCATTTATAATTATTTCATCTATAGATCTAGAAAGTTTTCCACATAGATTATTTACAATCTCCCATATTTTTTTAGGGTTTTTAAAGTTACAACTTATTTGACTTCTAAAGTAATTGTTTTTAACATTATTTACTATTTTATTTGTTTTATTTCTATATTTATTGTATAACAATCTTTTATTTAAGTCACTTTCATCACCTTTCCAAATTTTAAACAATTCATCCCGTCTGGCACACATTTTTACAATTTTATTGGAAGCCCAAGCACACTGTTGTCTTTTATTTAACTTTATTTTTACAGTTTTTTTACAATTTTCGTACACGCTATCAAATTTACCAATAATAAAGTTAACGATCTCATTAGGGTTATTATAAGTTAGGCCTTCGCTCCAGTCAATTTTGCTTAGCTCATCTTGTGCTTTATTGCTATCTATTTTAGATATCAATTTGCACTTCGCTTGAGTAGTCGCGGGACCTGTTACAACGAGACCGGTTATGTAATGGTCAGCCAATGCACTATGGATAACAGCTGTTTGAATAGAACGATTGCCCGTGCAGCGGGAAAAAATATGATCTATGCATGTCTTAGTAATTATTTGGCCTCTTTTTTCTACCCTTGTATAGTCAGTAATCCCACAGTCAAGTCCCGAACTAGACATGACATTAAGATAACTTGTAACAATATTATTTGACAATTTTATATCTATATTGATGTCGCCTAAAAATAATACGTCCGACTTTTCCGGTATTTTTGAAAGCATACAAGTTATTTCGTTTATAAAAAGTTGCTTACTTACATTTGGTGGCCTGTACAAAGCACATAAACGGGTTACATATTTATCACTGGTTGAAATCTCACCCAGCACGCACTCATAAGTAATCGACGACGCATGTAGTCGCTTAAACTGTATGCTTTTATGGACATAAACTAGAATACCACCTCCTTTTCTTGTACTACGTAGTTCAGAGTGCATTTCGTAATCTTGAAGCTCAAACAGTGATCTGCAGCTATCTGAGATGTTCACCTCCGTGACGACAATGATGTGGATCGTGCTAGGGCTGCTCGTGATTATTAGTTCAAGTTGTGCGAAGTTTTTGATCAGGGATCTGATGTTTACACTCAGGACAGACAGCCGCTTATGTTTTTTATGGTAGTTGTCGAATTCATTCCATGAAGAGTGTGTTGTTTCGCTTTGTTGTGATTGTACACAATCCATGAAGTTTTAATTCTAGTAGGTAGCTTGTATGTCCATTGTCAATTGTGAGAATTTATGTGTGTTTTGAGAATAGATTTTTCAGGCGATCTATATCGCTGGTGGATCTTATAATGTAGTGCCGATCTTTCTCATTTTTTCTAGCCATTATCTGTCCGTTTTTAAACCATACAAATCTGCACAGATCGGTTTGTTTTAGGTCGGTTTTTGACTTCCATAGTAGGTAGGCGGAGTTGGCGGAGAGGGACTCGCGTAGGTAGATTCGGTGGTTTTCCTCACGACCTATGTCTATGTTAGTGAGTTGGCTGTTCTTCGAGGCTTCTAGCCAAGAATCGCGACACCCGTCCTGCAGGGATACGACGATGACCGATGACTGCGACTCTTTGTTGGCATTTAGTCGCGTTTTTGTTTTCCTATACACTTTTTTCATGTTGCCTGGATCCTGTTGTAATTTTGAACATATTTGGTTGGCGATTCCTTCAACGTCTTCGTTTGGGACCTCTTTCACTCCACATATTTCAACTTGGTTGGATAGTTGTTGTTGCTCCAGCGCGTTCATTTTTTGTTCCAAAGCGTCATGTTTAAGTTGTAGATTTAGATAAGAGTTTTTCGTATCCTTGCATTGATTCTCCATGAGCTTCATGTTTGATTCGAAGTAGATTATTTTCTCCTCGTACTCGTCAATTTTATCGGAATAAAATTGCAGGGTAGTTTTGAGTTCCGTGCTGATAATCTCTCGAACCTCTTTACGAATTTCGCGCAGAATATTCTGGATCATTTTGTTTTGCAAGGAGACATTAGCGACAGACTCGCTATCGGTGTTATCTTCCTCCTCAGCATCTGGCACAATACACGACAAACGTTTCGGTTTGGCACCGCCCGTGCAGGTACGACATTTCCAGTCAACGGAATCTGTCGCCACTAGCGCATTGAGCTGGTCTGTAGATATTGATGCACATTCACCATGGAACCACTTGCTACATTTTCCGCACTGTAGTCCTGGGGATTTTTTAGTGACAAGTTTATTACATTTTAAACACTTGACCATGATTAAACGCCGGTCGATTTCGCTTGCACACTTTATGTAGTTATGGCACGCGCGCGCGACAGCTCGGGTTCGCGTCAAGCGAGTAACTGACCTTGTGCAGCAAGCCACTTACCGTCACAGAGCGCCTCGTTAGTGACGACCTCGTGCAGCGAGCCACTCACCGTCACAGCGCGCCTGCAGCGAGCCACTCCCCGTCGCAGCGCGCCTGCAGCGAGCCACTCCCCGTCGCAGCGCGCCTGCAGCGAGCCACTCACCGTCGCAGCGCGCCTGCAGCGAGCCACTCCCCGTCGCAGCGCGCCTGCAGCGAGCCACTCCCCGTCGCAGCGCGCCTGCAGCGAGCCACTCCCCGTCGCAGCGCGCCTGCAGCGAGCCACTCCCCGTCGCAGCGCGCCTGCAGCGAGCCACTCACCGTCGCAGCGCGCCTGCAGCGAGCCACTCCCCGTCGCAGCGCGCCTGCAGCGAGCCACTCCCCGTCGCAGCGCGCCTGCAGCGAGCCACTCACCGTCGCAGCGCGCCTGCAGCGAGCCACTCCCCGTCGCAGCGCGCCTGCAGCGAGCCACTCCCCGTCGCAGCGCGCCTGCAGCGAGCCACTCCCCGTCGCAGCGCGCCTGCAGCGAGCCACTCCCCGTCGCAGCGCGCCTGCAGCGAGCCACTCACCGTCGCAGCGCGCCTGCAACGAGTCACTCACCATTCGTACAGCGGCTCGTGCGTAACGACCTTGTGCAGCGAGCCACTCACCGTCGTAGAGCGCCTTGTTGGTGACGACCTTGTGCAGCGTGTGCAGCGGCGTGGCGCACTCCATGGCCAGGTAGAGGGGCGGCGCGGCGTGGCGGCGCAGCTGGTAGGCCGAGTTGCGGTACACGCGCCGCTGCACGCCCGCCACGCAGCGGGTCACGTCTTCCAGCGACTGTAATGTTAACTGGAATTTATGACAACTCTTTAACATTACACGAACATCTTTACCATAGATTTTTTATAATGTAGCCTATTGCGTCCCACTGCTGGGCGGAGGCCTCCCCTTTCGAAAGAGAAAAGGAGATAGTGTGGGCTTAATTAGGACGCGCGCCCACTGCGGTAGAGAAATATTATAAAAATGTCATAGTAAATATGTAATACAACAAATTGTCGTCGTCAGGCTATACTAGTCCACTGCTGGACATAGCCCTCCCCTAAAGAGCACCACGTTGTGCTATCATAGGGTGTCATGCCCATAATCCCCACGCTGGGCATGCGGGTTGGGGATCGCAGTTGGATCGCAGATCGATCGGTGGAATTGCGCTGCAGGGGGCGCTGCTGCCCACCCCCTGGTTTGTGTCCCTTAGTCGCCTTTCACGACACCCGCGGGAAGAACTGGGTTGGTGCTATTCTCTAGGCCGACACCACACAGCAATTGATTGATTGATTAAATTATTTTTTGTATTAACATATACACATTAAAAGGTACTAAGTAAGATTTTTATCACGATTATAATTTGAGTACGCGATATTTCAGCTTAAATGGATGCACCATGGTCGCAAGTATTATTTTTTCAAAGTAGCCTAATCTGAGGGTTCACGACCTGCATTATGATATGCTGTCAAAGCTGGATAGTGCGGGTCTTGAAGGACTGGATCCGGGTCCAGCATATACTAGGTATGGACATAATAACCCCATGCTGCGCAGTCTAAGGATAGGTGAAATTGATTATGTCTGTAAAAAAGAGAGATGCAAACCTAAAAACCTATTTAGAGGCTAAAAATTTTTTCACCCATGCCGGGATTCGAACCCGCAACCTCTGGCTATCCGTGCCAGCGCTCTACCAATTGAGCCAATGGGCGACTCACGGCATCAGTGCAATTTCGAACCTCTTTACACTATTCTCTGTATTACGTACAGGCAGCGACATCTGACTTAAGCAAATTGCATTACTTACAGCCCCGACCACCTACTTTGCAGTTAGGTTTAACATCGGAACGATATCACTGTACCCACATGATTACACTATTTTTTTTTATTTTTAATGCACTAACCCGTGCTAAGGACCAAATTTAAAAACCTATTTAGAGGCTAAAAATAGCCAGAGGTTGCGGGTTCGAATCCCGGCATGGGTGAAATTTTTAGCCTCTAAATAGGTTTTTAAATTTGGTCCTTAGCACGGGTTAGTGCATTAAAAATAAAAAAAATAGTGTAATGAGATGCAAACCTATTCACAAGAGATCTGTTCCCCCTCGTCAACTTAGACTTTAGTCTGGGTTGACGAGGGGAACGCATAGGGCTGGTTTCCCGATTGAGGGTTTCGCTGGGTAAATGCTTAAGTAACAGTATGTCACTCTCCTTGCTGAGAAGTTCGAACTACAGTTGACTGTTTGCTTGACGGGATTCGCGGTTCGGAAACTGGCTGTAAAGGGACTAAGCTGTATCCCATACCATGTTTAAACAGCTGTAATAGTTTAACTTTAATTAGCGACCTAAGTTAGGTTAAGGTACACAAATCAAAATTGTAAGATCCCTGCGGACATATACAGTTTATATTCACTGCCCTTGTTTCGGCCATGTAATAATAATTTAAAAGAAAGAAATAAACTATCTATCTATCAAAGTAGCCTATACGTCGCAGTGCAGGGCAAAAGGCTTCCCTCGGACAGAAAATATCGGCTTAATTCCAACGAGTGCCCACTGCGGTTAAGCAATTTCAAACGTTGAGATATGTGAACATCTTAGCCACTCAGGTTTCCTCACAATGATTTCCTTGTGGTAGATAAACAATCGTGCTTTTAAAAAACACGATTCCTTGAAAAAGGTCTGTTGCAGTTTAAGATAATAGTCTGTGGGGAAGAATTTTTTTACCGCATTTTTTTTACTGAATGTTTTGAAAGTTGACAAAACTGTTTTTTTTTTTAATAAATACACATATTATCCTCTTCTTTATTACGTTTATCTTACTACAACTACGAAGGCTGAAATTCAGGCGTACAACTACGCCAGAATAGTAGACAGACATCAAGCTTTGCCGGTTTCCACAATCTTGAAAAACTTCTTGTCTTTAAACCTCTTCAGCCGTCAGAGTCAGACACGAAGAAACATACGCAAAGCTTGAAGACTTGCTGCGATCAAGAATCAACGGATGAATAAAGATAATGATATTATTCTTAAAACAATTTTTTTTTTTACAAAAATACTCTGGTGAACTGTCTAATGAATGGTACACACAACAGTGCTAACATATGTAGGGAGCATTAGGCAGTTTTTAAGCCCATTACAAATTTCATTGACGGTGATTGCAGATAGGTTAGGTTTAATGACGGTGAGTGACCTACGTCATTAAACCTTACCTTTGAAACCACACATTTAAGGCGAAGATAGGCTACATCAGTAGAGCACATGATCGACGCTCTCTCCAGCCGTAACAGCCGTCACCGAACCCGGTCGGAAAGAATTATTTTTATTAATTTACACCCACTCCATTGTGTGCAGCCGAAACATCTCCAAAAGAGATGTAGCGAGACTTGGGGGTGGCAAAAGAAGCAAGAAAGTAGAATTAATGCAGTACAAATGAGGTCCTTGAGAAGTGTGTGTAGTGTTACTTTGAATGACAGGATACGCAATACCTAGTTTGATTAGAGAACGTTGTGGACTGAAAGAGGATGTAGTGACTAGAATTGAGAAAGGAATGTTGCGTTAATTTGGACATGTGAAGAGGATGAAGGAAGAAATATTGACGAAACAAATATATATTGCGAATGTGAGTGGAAGGGCGGTAAGGGACGTCACAGGAGGACATACATCGACCAATTAGGGGATGTATTAGCAAAGGGGTAGATAAAAATTACCCGGAACCGGCGGCGTGCGTGCTTGCAACGATTTATGAACGTTGATGAAGCGAAGGTGATCTTTCAGGATCGTAGCAAGTGGCAGTCCCTGGTCTCTGCCTACCCCTCAAGGACACAGGCCTGAGGATATGTATGTATGCAATTCAATTTATTTCAACGTAAAGAATTTACATTCTGTTTGCTGAATGTTAAAGTACAATGTAACATGAAAGTGAAATCCGCTGCCTTCGGGCAATAGTGGCATCGTCATCATCTGTAACATGGCAGTACTTTTACAAAAAAAGCAGGTTCTGTTAGCCATAGATGAGCACACCAACGCCCCCAACATAGAAGTTAAAGTAAATGATTTAAACTGTTTTAATACGGATTTCACTCGTTTATTATATTTTTACAATTTTCCGACGTTTCGGCACTTTTACAGGTGCTGTGGTACCTCGGATGACTGAGGTGACAGCCGTCTTTTTGAAAGCATTAACTGTTAGTTTACTACCCTCAGCAAAAATTACTAAAGTTAATTATGAAGTTACGTTCCAAAATAGGTAAATCAATTATTATTTTATATTAAGTCAAAAATATTGATTATTAGTAATTGAAGTCAAAAATTAAATTTATAAACCAATTATTTTACATTAACTAAAAATATTGATTAATAATTAAAATTAACTCTACAGTTACACTTTTAGCAAGGGGGTCTCATGCACTTACTCGTAAGCACTGGTTCCTATGCTACCGGTATATTCCAACCACGATCTCTATTGAAATTTAGATGCCGGCGGATCTCTATTGCATCGCGTATCATTCTAGGGAAGAAACGGTCTTCTCGAGCTAGAACTTAATCAAAATGTATAAAGTGGTTGGTACCGCTAAAGTAAATGACCATAATCACACCTTGCAGGCCTCGAAGCGTGGTAGGTCCGGGCGATGCTCCTTGTTGAAGTAGGCGAGGTTGGGAGGACAGTGCAGGCTCTTTGTGATCACCAGGAACAGTTGCCGCACCGGGAACCGGACCCCCTCGCGGCTCTCGTAATTGCGGATGCTCCCTTGGAAACTGGGGTAAGAAAAGGATAGATAGATCATTATTTATTTGTACTAGGATTTATTACTGTGTAGTGTCGGCCTAGATAATAGCACCAACCAAAATTCTTCCCGCGGGTGTCGTAAAAGGCGACTAAGGGACACAAACCGCGGGGTGGGCAGCAGAGACCCCTCACCAAACTGCTATCCCCAACCCGCATGCCCAGCGTGGAGATTATGGGCATTACCCCCCAATGATGGCACAACCTTGCGCTATGGCGCTCATTAAGGGAGGGCTAATATAGCAGCAGTAGACTAATATAGCCTGAAGGATTTATTTAGGATCGCATCTCAATATTTTCGTCTAGTGTAAAGATGAACTTTGAAAGAAGAAAAGAAGAATGAATCCAGCGCTAAGTAAATACAAATGACGCGTCTTATTACCGGACCTGTCCGTGGTGAGTGTTGTGTGTCCGACAGCTGCGAAAAATTAAAATTAACTATCCACAATAATTGACTGTACTCGCCACTTCAGTCTACCCGAGACCACGGCAACTGTAACGCTGCCGTATCTAACGTTGGGATATAAAGCTATTACGTTTTACCGATAATTCTCCTCGGTTTTACCTAATAAATAATGCCGATTAGACCCGTTTAATATAGCCGTCACTGTGAGAACGTTAGGTGTTTAAGCCTGTGTTAAGGTCTGTGCTCTGGAGTGCGTCCGGCTCATGGAGGCTTTATGTCGAAATACCTCATTTTCCTAATATCTAAAAGTCAAAATGACTGAGTACCCAAAATGCCTGAAATTCAAAATCCCATAATGAACTTACGCCATAAAAAGAAAATGACAATCGATGTACAGTTGCAAACAAAATTTATTAGAAATTAAAAACTTAACTTTTGTAGCTTCTTAAAATAACTCATAAGTTTTTAACTTTTTTTTCATACGATGGCATTTGGACGTCCGAGTCCGAGTCGTTGGTGGCGGCGGTGGCGGCATCGTGGTTGGTTTCTTTTCTGGCGTAAAAGTTAGAGACATGTTTTTCAAATACCTTTTTGACAGGAGTCATTTTAGTACATACCTCCTTTTTGCAAGCATCGATAACAATATCTCTCTCATTTTGCGATTGGCTTTTTTACACACATGCAAGCTGCTTGGTCGCAATATGAAGTCTTTTTCAGAGTTCAGAGTCAAAGATGCGTTGCATTGACCACGATTTACGCATCTCCACATCGAGCTGCCACTTTTGTTACGGTTTCCAAAATTATATTTATGACCCTCGTATAGCAGACACGGTTTTCCTTTTTGATTATTGATAAAAAAAAATTCTTTTGCCCTTTCCATTATTATTCGTTAATATTTTAAATAAACATATCTATTGCCATTACCTAATGATTACAGGACTGACATATCTAATCAATGTCAAGTATACTTCATAATATTGAATTTCAAGTGGCCACTGATTTTCATACCACAACCAAGAAGTACGAGTACCTACAAAGGTATTTCGACATAAAGCCTCCATGAGCCGGACGCCCTAGGAAAGAATTGACCCGAAATTTGATTGGGTACTTAATCAACTAATTGTTTAAAAAGTTTTTCCTTTAACTGTACCAAACCTCAATGGCATTTTGTAAATCAGTTATTATTGGATGTGGACAAATCGAATTTCAGGCATTTTGGGTACTCAGTCATTTTGACTTTTAGATATTAGGAAAATGAGGTATTTCGACATAAAGCCTCCATGAGCCGGACGCCAAAAATATACCTATAAAGAAGTATTACTCTGAAGTCCGAAGTAGTGCTTATGGATTCCACTCTTAAACACATCAACTGACTGGGCCTGGCGTATGTCTAGGGGCAGCGCGTATATATAGACAGATTATATAAACAGAGAGATAAAAACCTCGTGGCACAGTATTAATTAGTTACCGAACTACTCCGAAACGGCGTCAACGGTTTTTGTGTATATTTGGTAGGTCGGAGACTATGTCGTAGGCTAGTAATATGGGAAAACAACGTTTGAAGGGTCAGCTAAATCAAATCATATCTATATAAAGTAACGGCTTATGTTGGGCACAACGGCACCATGATATTGAGATTCAAGGTCACGCTTTTTTCTTATTGATCGTTTTTAGCGAAGAAGAGGATCCTAGTGAAAAAAAAATATTTTTGAAATTTCAAAACAATGAAGTCTTAAACAAGTTTTTCACTCAGTCACGCATTACGGCTGAACGGATTTACTGAAACTAGGCGAGCAGATAGACAAAGGTCTGAATTGAGACATAGGTTACTAGATATCCCGGTAATGCTTTCCCGTGAGGTTATTTCTAACGCGGGCGAAGCCGCAGGTTAAAGCTAGCAATAGGTAATAATAATAACTTAAGTACAATGATATGTCCGGAATCGATTCCGTTAGTGCATTAGTACAATGACCCATTCAAAGTCGAGTCATGGGACCTGTATTATCATACCATTGACGCCTAAAAGATCTGCTACCGGAGGGCTTAGTGCGAGTTTTTTAACTACTCGATCGCGTTAACGTAAACTCATATTTATATGGCATCGAGGAAGCGCCACCTAGCGACAAGTATGGAAATTAAAATTGCTAAGTGCGAGTTGTAATGGTTTACGTTGAGAAGTGAACACGTTTACCAGCCAAAACACGAATAAACGCGAGTGCGAGTTGTACTGTGACAGCGTTTTGCCAGTTCGAACGGTTAACTTACTCATACTTACTACACAATGCTCGATTAACGCGGTAGTAAAGTTATTCGATTGGATCTGTCAAACTCGCACTAAGCACTCTGAGCGCGCGTAAAGTTAAAGCGGAAATAAAATGAAACCGCCACGTTTATGCCGTTGTCTTTGTTCAACAATCATCATCATCAGGCGATCTAGTCCAATGCTGGACATAGCCCTCCCCTTATGAGCGCCATAGCGCCCTGTCTTGTACAACAATGCATTACCATAATGTAAGCACTGGCTTCAAACAAGGATGTCCTGGCTCAGTAGTATAATTTTGAGTATTTGAACAACCCAGAGGACAATTAGCGGTCCGAATCTGTGAAAATATGGGTCTGGAATTCTCAGACCTAATTCGGATATTGCTTACGCACTAGACAGATCTCTGTCCAAGCCGTTCAGGGGCTAAATCGCAGCTGTCCCATAAACATGGTTTATTTTCCACAATATCGTTTAACATACAAAACATGGGCACCAGCGCGGTCCTTCTCGGCGGGGACATTTACGCCAAAAGCCTTTGGTGGGGCTGCGAGCGCGAGGACCAGAGGGGCACTCTGTTCTTCGAGTTCGCAGCCCAGGTGGATCTGCAGGTCCTCAACGATGGAGGGGCGCCGACGTTTTACATCTGGCGGGGGGACAAGCTGTTTACCAGCATAGTTGACGTAACCCTCGCCACGTCAGCGCTCTTCCATCGAGTGTAGGGTGACATGATGCAAGCATGCGCTGCCACACAAAACCGAACTAAACTGGAGCATTATTACGTACAGTCTATTTATTCTTACTTGTCCAATTTAGTAAACAAGATTCTACCCTTAAACTGTGAGTTTTTAGTCCAAAACTGCCATATTTCCATAAATGAAGTAACTTGGAACACTCTTTTAGATAACACGCTGCCAATTTTATAAACATAGTTCATAATAGTTCATGAATTTGCGAGAAAATGTCTAGTTTAGCCATCTAATCTCAATTTTAAGGTTAGAATCTTGTTTACTAAATTGGACAAGTAAGAATAAATAGACTGTAAGTGTCCACTGAGTTGAGTGACGTTGATTTTTACTTTTTTTAAGCTACTCCGGCTGTCAAATGCATACATTTTTTGACACTTAGGAGTCGTCTAAATGCTTCACTCGATAGAGCGGAGTGCGACTAATAGAAGGGCTGGATGCAACGGCCACGCCTCCTGCTCTGCTCCTACCCAGTTCAGATTCGGTTCGGACGCAGTGCGCTAGCGTATAGTCACGTGCATACTTCAGCACCTTGTCATGGTCAAATTGGGTCAAAATAGTAAATTTCTCATACGTCAGGCTAGAAGAGGTTAATGTGACAAGGTTCTTGTTTACATGTTCGTGCATGCAACTGTAGGTACACTGCTACCAGTGTTGCCAGACGTTTTGAATGAACGATCGTACGATGGATAAATAAAAAGTCGTAATCCCTAAGAAGGCTGCTAAAAAAATAGTACGTTTTCAAAAACTTTGTTTTATTACTTTGATTAATTAATAATTGATCGTAGTAAAGATCAATTAAACACACAATTTTTACGTTTTTATTTATCCCCGTAAAGGGTTTTACTGTTCATATTATTTAACATTTCTCCTGTTGGAGAAAAATCCACACAACACCCATAGCGCTTAATATGTTGTATTGCCAAAAGAACTAACTAGTGACGGTGGGTTGGTACTTAGTAAGTAATAGAATGACCACGACGCGCTCGTGGCCTAGTCGAACCGAGTGATTGAAATCAATCACTCGTGTAAAGAAACAACAGCGCGTTCAGGTGCGGGATGGGTGACCGTCCCGTTACTACCGCTAGTGGCATTTTTTCCGAGCGTTTCCGTGCTTCGCAAGGCACGTTAAGCCGTGGATGCCGGCTGTCATGTAATGGCAGTCGTTGAGCCATGTCAGAAGCCTTTTGGGCGGCTTGATAACTTCTGACAATAAGGTCCGCCACCGTCTTACAAACCTCCACCAACCCGGACTTGGCCCCTGTGGTGGAGTATGGCCTAACTTTCCTGCAACGCAAGGAAGAGACCCGTGCCCCAGCAGTGGGGACATAATACAGGGTTGAAATCGAAGTAAAAGAATAAATAGTGACGTGATACGTTGGTATTAGTACTTTGTTTAAACGAAATCTAAAAAAGTCGTATGTTAACGTACGATTTCTGCCCCTGGATCGTACATGCAAAATGTAAAAAATCGTACGAATACGATTTAAATCGTACATCTGGCAACCCTGACTGCTACGCAAGAAATAAGTCTCGCGGATGTATCTGCGCAGACGACCAAAATTTGCATGTGCGGCAAGTTGATCGACCAATCAGATAGTTTCATTTTATGGCAGGCCGCGCGCTTTTGTTGCTATTGGTTGATTCAACGTCATTGATGCAGGTGACTATTAGTTTGGCAATATTAGCGTGAGCGAAATAGGTACCGCTACTGCGGCAATCAATTCTGCACCTAAACCGTATCGGTTAAAGATCATGTTGAATGTACTTATAGCTTCGGGTACTTTCGTAACACTTCTTCCTAGTCTGCGCGAACGTAGATTCCCGAAGGGACTTTTATGATGTGTGTACTGTACATGCAAGTGATACTATTGCTACTCCGTTCCGTCAATAATCGTGTCCGAATTGGAGATTATCGGACGCCAAGTGCGTAATCTACCAAAGCAATAGTTCTACGACTACTTTGGACCGTCTTTTCATGGGAGCGGATCGGACGCTCTGAGTTTGCCCTGTGCTATCTTATATCTGCGTATGTTTTCTATATAACATAACATTTACATACAGGCACATACCTACATTCCTTCTGGCCTCACACTAGGATACCCTGTGTCGTGGAAACCAGAAACAACGACATCACAAACACCTAAACACCCAAGACCCGGAGTGTCTTTTTTTTGTCCCCAGCCGAGGTTTGAGCCCGGAACCTTTTGCATGGTAGGCAGATGCGCTACCGCTGCGCCACAGAATATAAAGAACATTGACCACTTTCGGCTATGCGTGAACAGCATGTTCATAATGATACAAAGAAATAAATGGTCATTATTAATAAAAACACGAATATTTTTTATATTTTCGGAGTAACCATTTAAAAGATAAAAATAATCAATTTAATAAGTTTTCTTCCTGTCTTTTTGTTGCCACTTTCGGCTTTGGTGTTGCCCGTACTAATTATTAATTTATTATCGATTGGGAAATAATTATTCATATCATGATTAATGTTATGTTCTTTTTAGTGTGTTTTGTAAACAATTAGGTGTGTTTTGTAAACAATGTTTTGTGTGGAATGAATAAATAGGCAAAAGTGTATCAATTAATATCTTTAGCTTCTCACAAACCCCTCACGAGCAAATGAAAAGAAATACGACAAGAATCGAATCGGAAATCTATTACTTTTTTTTCTGGCAACAAAAAAAAGCTGTCAATAGTGTCAATCACAAACTGTTTTGTCCAAGGGGTAGCAGTAACTTAGCAGAAACCTTTGACAGTAATGCTGTCCTGCTTTCGCTAACCAACCTTCCATAAGAAAAAAAGAGATGGCACTACGTTTATCAATGCACCGATTTCAAGGTGCGTACATGCCCTACTGTCAAACGCTACCGACTAGGGATGGGCCTAACTCTCCATCGATGTCGATAAAAACGTTGAAAAATGAAGACTCTTGAATTAATTGTAATGTATCTTTGTAATTATTTTTTGTTTGTTTTTTTCCTGGTGTACAATAAATAATGTTCTTATCTTAAACAATGTAATAAATTAAAATAAATTGTATTGTATACAAGTTTTCAATCATGTTTTATCAAAAAAAGTAACAATAATTTAAAAAGCGACACTTTTTCACACAAAATTGCTTATTTATAATTATATTCGTCAACTTTAACATAATACTCTGTCTCGAATTTCTTGCTGAAGGCCTATGCTTCAGAAAAAAATCCGTGACGACGTATTAGATTGACGTTACGTTTCTTCCTCACATTTAGTTAACATACAGATCGAGCTAGGACCTTGTATTATATATAAGTTAATTGAAAAAGTTATCAAAACTTAATACTCATGTTTATCTTGCAATAAAATTCGAAAAGGAAAATACAATTGCTAATATTCATTAGGTAAATCCATCTTCGGCCGCAATCTGTCGCTAAAAGTTGCCAGCAAACCTTATTTAATAGTCACAATATTATATTGCAAGTAATAATTCAGTAATTCGATGCACGCAGTAATTTTATGTGTCATGTGAGGAATGCTGATATTTAAATAAGTTTCGTTGACAGATTTTAGACAATAGATAGGGCTGGTCATCAACGAAGGAATTTTCGAACGGATGACTATACTACGTCAGTCTTCAGTAAATTTGATCAAGAAAGAAGAATATGACCGTGGCATTGGCAGATAACAGACATTTCTGCTCAGTTTCCATGTTCAGTACTGACCTGAAAACAAAAAGAAACTTAATAAAGGCATACCTACAAAAGAGAGCTACTTAAATAATAAAATATTCCATTATTGACTGATCCTGATAAGTAATTACATACTTTGAAGTAAGGTACAATTTGCATCTATGTGTCAGATATTTTTTGCAATAAGGTGATCACCACACAATTTATTAATTGTGAAACTAACAGCTTTGATGTTCATTCATTTAACATTTTATTTTTACCTTTCAACCTTTCTTAATCCATCTATCTATGATTTACACTGTTGGAGAGATGGTTTTTTTGTGGGAAAGTTTATGGTAGTTTGTATTATTGTTGGGTACGATTTAAATTCAGGACAAACATAAAACAGCTGATGGGGTTTAGAAAACCAATTTTTTACTCGTAGAAGTCTTAATATAAGCAACATCGTGATGTGGGAATTTAGGGCCTGTTTTTTTATATTATTAATTCTCACATCACACTGTTTATTTAATATGATTTAGAAATACTGAAATAAAGATAAATTATTAAATGGATAAAGGCACCACTCGGACGCTGTGGTGCCTGGTACACTGTCTGGATGTAGAAGACTACTAAGGAAGTATGGTGAAAAAAATATTTTGTAAACTTTCATAGTTATTCTCGTTATGCTTGAAATCAAAATAAACTCCTGGGAGCATCCTATTTTGTAAAAAAATGTCATAAGTGTATATGAAAAGGTAGCGATAAATATTATGTAACAAATGTTTAACTTTCTTACCATTACTTCAATTTTTACTGGAGTAAGGTGGGCACCACATCTTCCTTCAGGCGTGTTCACAATAAGTTTCTTCGTTCAAATCACTCGGGTCTAAAGTGCCTTGTGCGCAGTTTACAGTCGTTTCTGTCCTGCTTTTTATTTCTGCGTTTTAGCATGCTATTGCGTCCATATATCAATTTGGGAAAACTTGAACAAGAATAAACAATGGATTAAGTACTAAGAAGGAGTAATGAACAAGTATCGACTATACTACTACTATGGCGAATTTTCATCGACCATGCTTTTGTCATCACTAGTACAACCTACAAATGGATTGGTTTATTTTCCTAATTTTAGGGCGTAGAAGGGTTCTAGAAGCTACAATTACGGTAATTTTGGTTACCGAGTCGTTAGGAAGTTTATTTTCAAAGTGATATTTCATTCCTCGGTCCTTTTACGCTAGAAAATATAGGTTTTAGGTACTCACCTTTGGAAGTTCATATTATAAACTGCGTTTTCTTTGTTTCTTATATGACCTGCCGCAACCACGCACTTTTCACCTCATTGTGCATTTATCGTACAATATCCCAGGGTAAGTTGTTTGCACCAAAATGTTTTAGTTATTTCAATTTTCTAAAAGAATCCGACGACGTCTTCACAGATTTTACACTTGCGATAACCCGACTAAATTTGAAAACATTCAGAGTGTTGCCACTATTGTAAGTTACAATACCATCTTAATTTGGACTCTTACTCAGGGCATCAAGGTATCGTTTTGACAATTAGGCATGTACGCTGTCACGTGACCATCGTTTCTTCTATTGATTTAATTGTTCTGTGGTTTTGTCATATTTAAAAAAAAAAATTTTTGTGTCTATGTCAGTCACATTTTTTTAGTTTTAAAACATGTACGTATCTAAAAAAACTTGAAACTTTTACAAATGGAGGCCAATGGCGTCTTTCATCTCAACAAGAATGTCGATCCAGCAAAATGTTTTTTTTTTATTTTTACGTTCAATGGTTACAACGAAGAAAGCAAAATTATTTGTTTAAAAATAAATAACAATTATTGACCAAGTTATCTTTTTACTGATATTCTGTTCACGTTTAGCCTGATGCTCAAACAAAATGGTCAAATTTCCTTTGTTCCAATAAATTTCTTTCTTTCTCTCTCCCTCCCTCTCTCTCTCTCTCACTCTACCTCTCTCTCTCTTTCTTGCTTTCTTTAAACCGCTGTTACCCGGTGAAGTCGTTCTCGTCCGGCGGGAGGACGATGCGCAGGTAGCCCTCGAAGAAGCTGCAAGCCATCCCGCTGCCGTAGCTGATGGCTGGCGACGAGCACGGCTCTCGCTCCTGCAGAAAAACATACACCGCCTCCAGTCAGTTACTAGCCTGGGGTCGATACTCGCGAATGCGAATTGAAAGCGTAGATACAAAATATTTGAAGGCTTAGACATTTGTCGCATAAAAATAAGATAACTCGACTGAGTTATATTAGATATATATTTTCTCATTCGAATTCAAAAGACCTACATATTTTGGCTGTCGCTCAACTTTTTACGTATAATTCCAAGTCATAAGCCTTAGAGTCGATTACTACGTATTAGCTAATGAAGTGAGAAGTGAGAGTTTAGCAACAATAGGCGCGGTAAGGTGCAAGATGGGTGAACGTTCCGTGACTACCGCTAGTGGCATTTTTCCGAGCGCTTCCATGCTTCGCAAGGCACGCTAAGTTGTTGGTGCCGGCTGTCATGCAATGGCAGTCGTTAAGCCATGTCAGAGGCCTTGTGGGCGGCTTGATAACTTCTGAAAGTAAGGCCCGCCACTGTCTTACAATCCTCTACCAACCCGGACTTGGCCCCCGTGGTGGAGTATAGCCTATAACCTTTCTGCGATGCAGGAATAGACCCGTGCCCCAACAGTGGGGACATACAAGGGTTGGTATCGAAGTGAGAATTGGCTCCCTGAGATTTCCGCACCATTGGACCATAGTGTGTAGCAAAGCTGCGAGATGTCTCTAGCCAGCCTGTCTCTGCGGAAAGTCAGCAGTGCTCTGCGCCTCGATTTTGTAACTTTTCACTTATTCATCTGTGTGCCAAAATAAAATATCTATTGGACTTTGTCGTACGATTATATGGCTCAATGTCACGGTCGACTATCAGATATCCACTCAAATGCGGTATTCACTATGAGTGATACATATTACGTGTCATGTCTATACGGCAGAGCTATGAACATTCTGCTTTCGCACACACATTTATACGTGAACCACCGGCGGTGGTAGCGCCGCGCCTGCCTCACAGGTAGTGGGTTCAAATCACGGTATGTATCAATGACTTTGTTTTTTTAAGTTACGTTTATTTATGATGTCCACTACAACTTCATTTTTTTTTACTAAATAATACCACTTGCTAGGGGTGAAGGAAAAGCTCGTGCGGAAACCTGTGTGTCTGAGGTGTTCACATACCTTAACACTTGAAATGGCTAAACCGCGATGGGGACGCGTCGTGATTAAGCCCATCTCTCTCTGAGAGGTCTGTGCCCTGCAGTGGAATGTGGCATAACGCTAGAAAACACCAACACTTCTCCTGGTCCCAAACTAGGATACCCGGAGTACATAATAATACAATCACGAAAATATAAACAGCTTGAGATCATTGTACCTATAATTCATAAAATCGTATTTTTTTTGTTTCTGTCACTTATTTCGGAGAAACACAATTTTTCCTAAGTACAGAACACAAAGATTCGTGGTAACCCTAGGCGCAAAAGTCCGAATAGTATTTAGCCAGCTTTTTTAATTTTTAGAACTCACAATAGTCTTTTCCGGGAATTTCACAAGGAGACTCGCGACAGTCACAAAGAGGTAATCTGCATCGAAAAGCCGCTTGTCCCAGAGCACTAATCCTGCTGCAGCCCCAGTGAGGAGGGCCAGCCTCGTCATCCACTCCTTCAAGATCGGCGCAACATTCAGAGTTCCTGTCCGCAGCGCGCGGTATGACAACTTCACAATTTCCTCGCTTATGTTGATGGCCACAAGATAAATTATAAAACGGGCTGGAAAAAAATACAGACAATTATTGGATTTTAACAGGATAAACTTATACTAGGCTTTATGTCGGAAGAGTTCGACAAGTTTCGCAGTTTAAAATCCAATAATGTGTATACAGGGTGTCTCATTCAAATCGGTCAGTATGGGAAAGACCGATTTTTTTAAAATGTATGAATGCAGTTTTTCTTGTTATTAAAATCGATGACATGGTTTCTCAGAACAGATCTTCGTATGTCTTATAGTTTCAGACTTTCCCATACTGACCGATTTGAATGAGACACCCTGTATAGTACTTAGGAAAAATTTAGTTCAAAAATAATAGACAAGTTACGAAAATTTTTCACACGTATTATAGTGGTGTAAGTACATTTTATTTTATTCAGCTTTTGTCTGGGGGTAAGCATTTGTTTCAAAAAACCCTCAATGTCCGGAAATTGATAATTGATATAATTTTGAATTGCCCATTTCGTGTCAAGACGTGACTATGGCAGAATTTGTCGACATGCTGGTACGGCTGCTGGTACTCTGGTAGCCACTTCAACAAGAAACAAAATAGACCTATATAGTGAGATATTGTCATCTCCCCGTCCATTTCCATTGTCCGTGTCCATTTTCCCCTAAAACTACGACTATAAGCAAAACTTGATGTAATTTTTGGGTTTGTTTAAAAAAACTTAATGAAATGTTAAGGCGATAGATGATGACTATGATGAGATGCTTTAAAAGCATCGAGACGTCTCAGGGCGACGCCACACGGTTCAATCCTCAATTATTTGAAAAGCATTCAACATTTAACGAGTTTACCTACTTAGGTACATAGTAGTCATTTGTGCCTCAGTAATATTGAAAACGTCCGTCGAATTATAGCTATCAATGAAATTGAAACGTATTTAGACGTTTCAATGCCATTGAAGCAATGAACTTAAAAGCAATATTGATTGGACCGTGTAATACTCTCAATGCAATTGAAGCAATACTAAACTGTGTAATGTCGATTTACAGTGAGATGTTTCTATTACACTGTTTCAAATACGATATTATGTAGTCGCCAGGGTAGAGCTCAAGTAACAGTCCAAAAGTATGTACTACCCTCCCACGGATAAAGTTACATCCGTGCTACCCTCCATATTATTTTTAAAAAAGTGCCTATTTATGGGAGTAATTCTATTTGCCTTGCAACTATTGAAAAAGTAAGCGAATCTCTAATCTTGCGTAGTCTGTGTTTTACAGTGCAGAAATACGTAAGTTGCCACTTAACATCAACAAGTTCAAGTGAGTAAAGCTATATTGTGTTATGGCTCGGTATAATGTAACTCCCAAACAAAATCTGGATATCCACAATTTGACATGGATGCTATTCTATATGCCTTGAGTTGAGATTGCTAGGTCAGTGGGTAAAGTAAAGTTTTAGACAATATTTTTTGAGTTATGAGTAAGTTTGTCTTACCGGCTCTTTCTATAGCATTCCAGTTCATAAGATTGTGGCTTGTATTGTGGGAACCTGAAATTAAAAATAACTATTAGGTATATCGTTTATAAGAACAAACAGGATGAGTCTACTTTTATTACTCGAATGCGGCGGAGCTCAAACGGGCGATAGTGTGCTTAGTTAGCTCGTATGTAGTAAATTATTTCCCAAAGGGAACTGTAAATCAAAAAATGTTCGACCTATATCAACAATATTATTAAACAGTCAATCTAACAATACCGAAGAAGGTTAAACAATTGCATGCCTAATTGAGGTGTAGACCTACCCTATACCTAGGTGTACTTAGCCTAAAAAAAATTTAACCTTCTGCCTCCTCCTCTGGGATACAGGCGTGAGGTTATGTATTTATGTATGTAGTTTAATTTCATACATTTAATTAAAAAAAGGTAAAACAATTCAACCCCTATGTTGCAGCCCTATGAAAACTTAGTGCAAATTAAAACAATTATCACCAGTGGTCGGAGTAGGTATATTGATTTTAGATACTTGCGTCATGATATCATAACATGGACATGCATTTCTTCCGGAATGTACCGGAGTTTCCAAAAATTTGGTAAACCGGACTCTCATGCGCTGTGATGATTGCTATAAAGTGATTTTTTTAACTGTTTCCAAGTTCTAAAACCTTCTTAAATAGTGAAAATAATTAAAACTTACCCATACAAAAACAACTTCAAATGGGCCCAATCCAAGAGTAATAAATCGATGTCCGTAGTTATAAGCCAAATTCGTCGTTTTAAGTAGATTTCAGAAGACAGTAAACAAGCCAGGGTCAAGTCAAGATATTCACAACACATAAAATAAGCGCACTCCACGAACCGAAATAAGTGAGTGAGCCACTTGGTCTGGATGTCGGTGCGAGCGCATTGTTTTCGAACAAACAGTCAATGAGTCATCCTGGATACTTGATTCTAATTGGTCAGATGCATTGAGCATAGAGATAAGAGGACAAAAGACCCTGTTTGCCGGATGTCGTGTGTTGAAATGAATATTATTATTATATCATTTTATACATGCTTAGGCTTTTACTCCAACACTTTTACTACAACAAGGTTTTTACACACCAGTCATTTTTTACTATTAAATTCTGGTCATCTACGCCACTAGCAGCATAGCGTTGAGAGTATTGATACATTTTTAACTAGTTTCATGTAATAATTTCGATGTTTCGGTATTTTTATCATAATAATCCGGAAACTCGGAGGCGTATCCATATTAACATATACGTTTGATGTCAGTGACCTTAATTCAATATACCTACTCCGAACACTGATTATCACTGAACTTAGTTTTTTCAATAAAAGAATTACATGTCAATGTTTCATCAAAATAAAATTATTGTATAGGTACCTTCTCAATAAAGACCTTTGAACACTTCTAGTTAGATGGTGCCTAGGAAGTAATTTAATAGCATCTGCACATTTCTAGTAGCTTTGCCAGAAATCAGATATCAGAAATAAGATATAAAGCTAAGTTTATTGCTAAACACTGTTTAGATAATAGAATTGTGCAATTGACTACCTATTTAGTTTGTGGTCAGAATTAATATGCCCGATCTACAGATTAGAATTACATAGTTAATATATTGTGCATTATTTAATATATTGTGACTTTTTCTCTAGATGTAAACAAAATTTGATAAAAATACGAAAAGAAATGATATCCATCAAAGCAAGTGCTCATTCATTCATTTAACATTTTCATTTACATACAGGCACATTACATTATATTCCACTGATTCAAAGAATACAAACTCATATTTCATATCATATTTCAGGATAATATTTGTTTACAATTAGGGAAAAGTCATCTGAAGCAACCGCTGTACCAGATTCATCAGATTACACTTACAGGAAATAAAATTATTATCAAAAAGCAAGTCCAAGAATGCTACCTGTGATGCTACCTATTATAAAGCTATATTTCTCTGAGCTGAACTCACCTATGTTAACCCACAGAGCAAATGCCACTTGCAAGGCGTAGATGTATTCTTTATTCAGTTCACGCACCATGGTTATTTAGCTTGTGATAAACCTATCCACTGATTATAGGTCTAATCTTGGGCTGTACACTGGGCCAGGGTCGCTCATGCGGGTGTAACAAAGTAATTCAATTCAATTTATTTCAACGTAAAGAATTTACATTCTGTTTGCTGAATGTCAAAGTACAATGTAACATGAAAGTGAAAGCCGCCTATCCTTAGGTACATACTCTTATCTTTAAAACTAATAAGGTTAGAGAGCAAATTGAGATCCATTGATAAAAGCACTATAGAGCGTGTGACAGAAGATCCGCTCAGACAATGGTACCCCGCCGTGGGATGTTCCGACAGACGGACTAGGCTTTTATCACAGAGCTTTATCAATATTTGCTCTAACAAGTATAAAGCGGAATTGCCGAAGCTCGGCAGCACAGCTCGGCAGCAGCACGGCCGGCCCCGGCCCGGCCCCTTGTAAAGAGATCTTTCTACGATAGTATGAACAGTACGAACCGATAATATTTTCTACTAAATTGCATACTTTGTGAAGAGAAAAAGTAAAGGTAGTATAGTAATAGTGATGGAACCTCAAAATCATTGCACGTCGTACGGTACACGTACGCACGGAAACACACCTTTAGAAAGATGGGTACCTACCTAAGTAAACACATTCACAAATTATAAAGGTAACCAGTAAACACAGTAAGCCACAATTAATTATTATGCAGGTAATTGATTCTGAGGTACCTATTTAAAACAAATTTAAAATTCTGGGAATTGTGTTGTGGTTGTGTTCAATGGTAAACACATGGTAAACAAAAAAGAGCAAAGTGGTGGCAAAGTGAAAAAGTTCTATTTCTATAAAGAGTCGGTCGATTGACGTTTACTGTGTTGTCAGACAACAAAAAAAAAACTGAGACTGATGTACTAAACATTTTTTCAGTTCATTCACTTGGTGAACGAATGACTTGTTTATTTTTGTTCTTTAAATTATTTTAGTTTACGAATGAACGATTATTGACCTATTATTAGTATATTACTTCTCAAGCAAAAATGATAACAAATACAAGTGTTTCTTATATTTTTGAATAAACAAAATGATTAACAATTAAAAAAAAAACGTATGCAAAAGATTGTAGAAAATCATGTTAGCGATGTATAAATATAAGGGGCAAATGATAGGTACCAAGAAAATAACCTGGCTTGAATTTAATTAATTTAATGATCGGAAATGTCACTGGCACTTGATTCACTGGTGCTTGATTCATTTAAATTTATGACAAATTCATCAATAACGCTGTCATTGAGGTGGTTTAGATTGCACATTTTGTCTTCTTCCTTGATCGCGTGAGACACACAGTCACTCCATTTTTGGGCGGTTACTTTTCTTAACCCTTCTTCTAAAAGGGATTTTACCTCCGCCATTTTGAATGTTTTGTTATTCATGGCCACAGGACCTTTTACCTGCGCCCATACCAGTTCAATGGGATTAAGTTCGCAGTGGTATGGGGGCAGGCGTAAGACAGTGATGCCGTGCTCCGCTGCCATCTCATCCACAACATATTTGTTGAGGCAAAGTTCTTTGTTCTGCCTAACGATATCCATTAGAGTGGCTTTTACATAAGTTGCATCGAATTTAAGTTTTTGCTTGTTAGCCACTCCTGTATTCCTGCTTTAGTCCAAGACATCGTAGGCAGTAATTCCACTTTTCTGGAGTGGTAGGGGGCGTTGTCCATCACTAATATTGATTGGGGCTTAAGTTTGGGAAGAACCAACTTAAACCACTCCTCGAAACAGTCTGCATTCATTTCTTGGTGGTAGTCTTCTTTTCCCGTTTTTGATTCGAAGAAGAGAAAAACCCCTCTTCACTGGCAATGTGGCTAATTATCAACCTCTTGCCTTTGCCAGACGGGCTTTTCAAGCCTGTGGTCAAGCCTTCTTTGAATGCTTGGTTTGTGGTCGCTATGGTCTCATCAACCCAAGCCTTGCTTTTCGTGTGACCTGGAAAAACAACATAATAAGCGACTAAGAAGACATTTCAGTGTATTTTGTTCTGAAAATTTTTAACACAACATAAATACCATAGCCAGTTCAGTGGAGCTTTCCAAGTACTATGGTTCCATTTATCAATATCATTATATAGCAATAGCAATATAATTGCTTTTATAGTAACAAATAAAAAATATTATCAATTACCTTCGTTGACCCATGTTTCATCCTGGTAGTAAATAAATCTGCCTTCCCTTCTATACTGCTTAATCTTGTGCATGTATCGTAGTCGCCATAAAATTATTTCTTCTTTGTCAATCAAGACACTTTTTCTGGTCTTTGTGGTAAACTTGAAATTCAAATGTTTCATTATTTTTCGCATGGTACTCCAACTGAAGTTAGGCAACTCTGGGTCTTCATTGACAGCTTTCAAAACCTACAAATAAAACAAGTATTGAAATAAAAATATAATAACACTGTAAACGCTCCAAAAAACCTGATTTTTTATGTTCTACATTTAAACTACGATAGCACGGTTTTTCTTGCGAAATGTATAATTGGTATTGAATTTGGAGGCCCTTGCTAAGTTATTGTAGTTAATCTTTAATTGAGAGCATTGATGTTACGTAGTACATGGTTGATACATTTTATGTTTTAGAGATAAAGTGACAAGAAATATTACTCTTTTTCAAAAGATCTTACGGTTTAGGCAAAAATAATTTATTTCAAAGCCTTACCTTTTCGACAGTAGGAGCCTCCTTTACCCGAAAAAAGCTATGAACTTTTCGTCTTATAGCGGAAAAGGTAAATTCATCCAGTTTATCTTTGAATGATCTTTTCGGTCCAGGGTTCTTGGGAGATTTTAATTGGTGAGTTCACTTATATTCTTTCATAACTCTTTCTACTGACTTCACCGATATACCCAAAATGTCAGCAGTTTTGATGAAACAGTCTTTTTGGGTAGGATATTCTAACCCCGGTATTAAAGTTGATAGCAACAAATCGAATACATATTTGTAGACGTTGCGAATCATTTCTTTTTCAGTCACGGTGAAAGCAGATGGTCGTCTTTTTTTCTTGGGAGATGGAAAATTGTGTTCCGTGGAGGAACCGGGTTGAGGTTCCATCCTGATGGTAACAGTGAGCAACAAACTTAACAATAACCACAAACACAACTTGATAGAACTCAACAAAAACAACGTAACAAAACTTAACCGACAAATTGCAACAAAAAAAAACTCTACAATAATAATAACAAGAAATCGCGTCCGCAATGAAAGCATTCGTGCACTCAGACCAGTGGTAAGGAGCCGGATGAAATACTTTCCTCAAAAAAATTGATGGCCGCTAATGTTCCGGTTGAAGACAGTGGAATAATAATAAGAAGCTCGGACCATGGAGGGCGTGAATCAGCATGTCCCTTGTAAATGGCATTGTTCCGGGAAGGTGCAATTCGAAAATGGAACTCGTCCTAATCGTAATTTGCTAAAACGTAGAAAGTTTTAATATTTTTATTTTGTCTTGAACGAAACTAATGAATGATTTTACGTAACCAATCACTTGTTGCAAACACTAGTGAAATTAATCAGGCAACATTATTTCAGAAAATGACTTTTGTAATTGTCAAACGACAGACTCGATCTAAAAATACCTTACCTATAATTATCAACATGTAAATCACAGATTAAAAAGACTATGTACACCTCCCGTTTAGTCTGTGATGATGCATTAGTCTCAGAACAATGAAAAGCTTTAGTTGCTTTAGTTAATAATAAATAATATTTAATAAAGCTATAATAATAATAAATAATAATGCTTTACTTATTATTCTGAGGCATTAGTGCACAGAACACAATAGTGTGACCACCTTAGAAATGTACATAGACCATAGACCTCCCTAGGTGTTCTGTGGACCTCCCTCGTGGTTTTCCGTTTTCAATTTGTGCCGTTTTCCAAACTCCACGGTCTTGTGTGCCGGATTCATTAAAATTATCACGGATGTAAATTTACATCCGTGATAATAATATACATACTGTAGTTAGTCCAGAGGGTGGACTCGTCAATTATCTTTCCGGTAACTGTCTAAATCCACTACGGGTGTGCGACCCCGGACTGCTCGAGCTGCTAGAGTCACAATCCTGCCTTTTCCGTGACTTTAGTATCCCTTATTCATCCATCCCTTCCAAAATCCCAACTCTTTTCCCATATTCCTCCATCCCTTCCAAAAGCCCAATTAATTCCCCACAGAGACGGTCAACTCGAAATAAACCCGGTGGTGGTGGAGCCAAAAGCACCTGCAGCGAAACCGACTCCGCACGTAATGACTTGTCTTTCCTGTGGACCCAGTCGGTGAAGCCGAGAGAGTGGTGTAGGTCTTGGGAAAGCCTGCACCATCTTAATTGCGTCCCAGGCGATGCAGCATCCGTGGAGAGGTCACTTCACCCACTACAGCTTTGCTGAGTGCACAACAACACGGGGAGTGGCAGTGACCGGTTATAAGTCCAAGCAGATAGACGTAAGCGCGGACGCCAGGGGTCACTCTCGACAGTGGGAGGGTTCATCGAAGGCCCATTGACTAGTTACCGCCCGCTTCAAGCCGGGCAGCCCCCGGCCAGTAAGGTACTTGTCCGTCTCGGTGCTGGCTTGTTTCCCTTGGGTGTAGGAAGCACTAGTATATCTAGAGAGTCGGTGCCGTTAACGACTTCACCTGCGGCAAATAGAAATAAAAACAAAACAAAAATTCTAAAACGCCAATCCATGCGCTTTGGTACATGGAATGTCCGTACTATGAGGACAGGCTTCCCGGACACCTCTGGAAGCTCTGATTGCGCACAACATCTTCGCAAAACTGCGGTAATAGACGCAGAACTTCGGAGACTTAACATAGCTATAGCAGCTCTTCAAGAAACGAGATTACCTGACGAAGGTTCGTTGCGTGAGACCAACTACACGTTCTACTGGAAAGGCAAAGACTCCTCAGAAATTCGTCAACATGGAGTGGGATTTGCTATAAGGAATGACCTACTCAGTGCAATAGACGATCCTCGAGGAGTGTCGGAACGCATTATGACGTGTCGATTAAGCACAAACAGTGGTTTTGTCACCTTAATATCCGCTTATGCACCGACTTTAAATTCTTCTCCCGAATCTAAAGACCTTTTTTACGACCAACTACATGGAATTCTAAGTGGGGTTCGGTCAGGGGATCGCTTAATCATCTTGGGTGATTTCAATGCGCGTGTGGGTCAATCTCATGCATCTTGGCCGGATTGTATGGGTAGTCATGGTGTAGGGACATTAAATGAGAACGGACAACGTCTCTTAGAATTCTGTTCACAGAATCTGCTTTGTGTTACCAATACCTACTTCAAAGGAAAGTTCATTCACAAGGTGTCCTGGCAACATCCCCGCTCAAAACACTGGCAGCAGTTAGACACCATATTGACGAGGAAAAATAATTTGAGTGATATTCTGCACACTCGAACCACAGAGCATATAAACACTACGTTTTAAGAGACGGGACCTCCCTATATGCTTTTGTAATGAGTTTAGCCCCGTTAGCAATACCAACCAACAGAGCAAAAATGCAATGTCAAAAGTGCTACCAACATAACAACTTGTCTGTGCATTAGGGACGTCCACTTACATTGGTACTACATTTATCGATATCGATAAATTTTCATCCAGGGGCTCCGCAGTTAGCCTAATAAAATTAATAAAAATCAATGTTTTCAATAAAACGACAAATGAAATTAGTATTTTATTATTGATTATCAAATCACAATAATTGTGGTCAAGGTCTATTGAATTTATTTCAGCAGCTATATGGTTTTTCCTTAGAGGTGTCCAATCTGAGCGAACTTCATCAATCGGTGGTTTGGATTCAGGTGCTGAAATCGTCAAAAAAAGTTAAGTTGAGTCGTTATTGATTATTAATTTGTTGGTAAACTATGCTACTTACCGAGATAGTTCTGATAAATATGCTGAGATTCCAGGCCACAATAATTGTGGTCAAACCCTACTGGACCAATAGCAACAGCTGATATTTTGGCTGCTGTACAAGGTGCTGAAAATGATAAAACTTTGTAATTTATCAAAGTAAACAAACTCTAGTTACAAAAAACTTCAGCGATACATGAAAAGTCTACGTACTAGAGTTGTTTTGTGAAGCTCGACAACTAATAGGTTTTTGTATAGCTGAATCTGAAAATAAACAATTGCAAGAATAGTCCGAAAAAAAAATAGTTTGTTCCTGTTTACCACATAACTACATTATAGACTATGTAACTATCAAATATATTTTTATAAAAAAAATATTTTAAGTTAAAAATTAGTAAAAAAAATATTTTAGTAATTCCAATCACTAACCAGTTTCAAGTGATGCGACGTGGCTACGTGGTAAGGAAACTCAGCTAGTAAGTAATCAGGAAGAGGAGGCGCATTTATAAGTAGAGAAGATACAGCCCTGTAAAAAAATGTTTATCAAAGTATGTCATTTATGTATTAAGACGTAATAATAATATTGCGTTCTAAATGACGGCGCAAAATACATTCAAATGTTCGACGTAAAGCAAGGCGTATTTTGTGTTTTATTACATAATTATTCATGAAATGTAGTAAGTGTTACATTATAAGTTTATAACACAACTCACCATTTCTTTAATCGGCTTCCTTTTAAAATCGTTGTAAAAATCTTTCGGCCGGAAATGATCTCTACAAACATATTTATGTTGGTGGAGTTTTTCGATGGGGATATACGATATAAGATCTTCCACAATTTTCACCCATTGTTTGCATCTAAAAAAAAAACAACATTCAATGCAGCCACTAATAGTGCATCGTTGAAACATTGTTATGGCTTACAGCAATTCACCCGTCGTACACTGAGTAGTAATTCTGACCAAGGTACTTATCAGATATTTTTTTATCGATATTGAATATGTGTATGGCACATCACTATGACATTGAAACATCTTAGTATTTGACTCTACACCACACGTTATTTAACATAATTCATGATCTTGCTCTTGTGCAAGATGACAAAAACTGTAGCCAGAAATACTTACCGGTCTTCATCCCTAGGAAATTTACCCATAAACTTTCTTTTGGTACCCTTTGACCGGCTGCATCTTATTTTGCAAATGGCACAAGTTCGACACCATCCGATCAATGCCATTATTAAAAGAAAATCACTAAACATAGTAAACACTGTACAACAAGATACACACAGCTAGATATTGAACAAACTTAAAACACAAAAATTTTAACTAGAAAACGTTTTAATATGTGCCGCGTTCCGCCATATTTGTAATGTTTTCAGTTTGACATTGACAACAAAGAAAGAGTAAGTAGTATTAAAGAGTGAGACAAATATATGTCCGCCATTAAAACGGGGCTAAATGCGAACAAATATTCAAAGTTCCTACTTGCGCTAGGCTGACTCGAACGTTCCACAGCGCGGATTGTGACACTGACCACTCGCTCGTCGTCACTATAGCATCTTTTTACCCTAAAAAGATACATTCGTCGCGGACTATCGGTCGTAAAAAATTGAAAGCACCAACATCAACATCCAAAGATACGGTGGCTACTTACCAGCGGTTAATTCAACATGAAATAGCTTCTTGGGATCCTAGCATGTCAGCAAGTCAAGAATGGGTTAAAGTAAAATCCCTTCTCACAGTAACTGCGGCAGAAGCATTCGGCTACAAACCTACATCAAAATATGACTGGTTCCAAGAAAACATCGACCATCTTCAACCATTTCTAGATTTAAAACGTCAGGCTTCACTGAATTATCGATTAAATCCGACAACTACGACACTCGACGAATTATCTAAAGCTAAAGCAGTTCTCCAACGCAATGTGCGCTTTTGTGCCAATGCTTACTGGTTGGAACATTGTAAAAGTATTCAGGGTCATGCTTCTACTGGCAACTTTTCTGGTGTATACTCTACTATTAAGAAAGCACTGGGCCCGTTACCGATAAAAACAGCTCCTCTCAAGGAGGCTGATGGCTCTTGTATCTTGGATGCGGATCGTCAGCTTCATAGGTGGGTAGAGCACTATTCAAATCTCTACTCTCTGCCCATTGGTGTCGAGTCTGAAGCAGTTCAGTCGTTTCCCGAGTTACCTGTTTGGAATGAGCTCGACGTTATACCTACAGTTGAGGATTTTATTACCGCTACCAACCAACTAAAGCGTGGTAAAAGCCCGGGAATTGATGGTATCCTTGCTGAAATTATCAAGGTGCGATGTGTAGACCCTATACTTTACAACTTTTTTGTAAAATGCTGGAACGAAGAATACATTCCTCAGGACATGCGCGACGCAAATATCATCACGTTATACAAAGGAAAGGGTGACCGCGGCGACTGCAACTCATATCGTGGAATTTCCTTACTTAGTATAGCTGGCAAACTACTTGGTCGTATGATCCTCTCCAAGTTACAATTGCTAGCTGATCGCGTATATCCTGAATCTCAGTGTGGCTTTCGGGCACAAAGGTCTACCACAGATATGATTTTTACGTTTCGGCAACTTCAAGAAAAGTGTAGGGAACAAAGAACACCTTTGCTGACGGCCTTTGTTGATCTAAATAAGGCATTTGATACCGTGAGCAGAGAGGGCTTATACGCTGTATTGCAGAGGATTGGCTGTCCGCCGAAGCTGTTAAACTTAATAAGACTTTTTCATGAAGACATGAAAGCCTCCGTTGTTTATAAGGGAAATGTATCGGACCCATTTGACATGAGAAGAGGGGTCAGGCAGGGTTGTGTGCTAGCGCCGACACTGTTTGGTATATTTTTCTCTGTACTCCTCAAGGTTGCTTTCGGAAATAACCAACAAGGCATACACCTTCACACTAGGGTGGATGGTAAGCTTTTCAATGTTTCCCTCCTTAAATCCAAAAGACATCGCCGGGATATTTTCATTGATAGCTTGCTGTTTGCTGACGATGCAGCATTTGTTGCTTCAGGCCCATCAGAACTTCAGGAAATGTTGGATAAGTTTAGCAAAGCATGTAAGCAATTCTCTATGTCCATCAACGCAAAAAAAACCGTCATTATGGCGCAGGGGGTTAATGAAATGCCCACAATCTTGCTGGAAGGCTCACCACTGGATGTTGTCGATAATTTCTGCTACCTTGGGTCCACAGTCTCGAACAATCTTTGCCTCGACGCTGAAATAAACAGCCGCATCGGCAAGGCCTCTACGATCTTCGGGAAGCTGAGCGCAAGAGTATGGTACAACAAATATCTCACTGTAAAGACCAAGATGATTATTTATCAGACCTGCATCTTGTCCATACTCTTATATGGCGCAGAGACCTGGACATCGTATGCCAAACAGGAGCGGAAATTAAACAACTTTCATATGCGCTGTCTCAGGCGTATATTGGATATTTCTTGGAAGGATCGAGTAACAAACGAGAAGTTGCTTAGTATCGCGTGCATGCCTAGCATAACCGCACTACTTAAACAAAGAAGATTGCGCTGGCTGGGGCATGTGCAACGGATGGAGCCTTCTCGTTTGCCAAGATTAACTCTCCTTGGTCAAATTTCGGACGCTAAACGTCCAGTTGGGCGGCCACTACTGCGGTTTAAAGATAGCGCTAAACGCGATATGGTGTCTTTTAAAATTGCCCCGAACACCTGGGAAAAAGTTTCTGGTGACCGTGATAGTTGGAGGAAAAGATTATCTGATGGGGTAGTCGCGCATGACAATGCCTGGTTCGATCTGCTCTCCCAAAAGCGCCATCTACGTCACCAACGAATGGCACAACCTCTAACGTCACCGGGAACACAATTTGGTTGCGGACGTTGCGACCGGCGTTGTCGCTCTCGTATAGGCCTTGTTAGCCATCAGCGCAAGTGCCAAAAGCAAGTATCTAACTGACGCGGTTGCTGTTTAAATCATCTTTCTTAGATGTTAAAGGCCACTGACTGTGGCTAGCACATGTCAACTCTGCGCGCGCACTACAAACTCAACATATTTGGACCGGCCGGTCCCCAGGCTTCCGACCTGGAAGAGAACGATCACCCTCTCTTCCCTATGGTGACCTCTGACAGAACATTATCAACCTTCTTTCGTTCTCGCAGCACCCCACGTACCTACAATCTGTCTCAAATCAAGGCCAGCATTGTATATACTTGTATAGGTATAATGATCCTCTTCCTTCTCACTTCATCAGTTCCACTACAGTCAACGCACCGACTACTGGTGATCTTCCCCCAACCCCTCGGCACGACAGCCACACAGTAACAGCACACGTTGCCAGTGGTGCAGCCTTCACCAGTTCCTACCACATGCGCGGTCCCCACGGTACGTCGCCGGTGAAGTGACTGTTAGCCGCCGAACACCCTCAACCAACCGCTAGTCGACTCACTGACTCAGCGTCACCTGGCACTTGTAGGCTTTAGAGCACAGACTTCGATTGCTATCAGACCTAGCTATGCTTAGCTGTGGTCTTGAAGGGGAGTGATGTGGCGAGCAATTGCAAACTCTGCGCGCGCACTACAAACTCCAACATTCCTGCATCGCGCAATCAATGTTTCACATGAGATAGGTAATATAAATATAACGTCCGACTGACAATAGTGGGACCGGCCGTCCCCAGCTATACGATCTGCTTGGTGGGAAATTTCGTTTTATAGTGTTCCTTTTATAGTGGAAGAGCACGATCACCCGCTCTTCCCTATACATAATAACGATATCAAATCTTTATATGTCCCCACTGTTGGGGCTCGGGTCTCTACCTGTACCGCAGGAAGGTTAGGCCATACTCTACCACGGGGCCAAGTCCGGGTTGGTAGAGGAGGGTAAGACAGTGCCGGCCTCTACTGTTACAAGTTAGGAAGCCGCCCATGAGATCTCTAACATGGCTTAACGACTGCCATTACATGGCAGCCGCCAACAACGGCTTGACAGGCTTTGCGAAGCATGGAAGCGCTCGGAAAAACTGCCACTAGCGGTAGTCACAAGATGGTCACCCATGCAGTACCTGACCGCGCCTGTTGTTGCTTAACCCAAGTGATTGATTCCAATCGGTTCTAGATAGCTAGATATACATACTAAACCAATAACTAATCCTAGTTTCAAACTGAATAAAATAAAAAAGTAGAAAATTATGAAAGAAACAGGTAACAAAATTATATAAAATCTTATCGGTTTAGTACGCGTAGCAAAGAGTATATAACCACTAACGCGTAGTACAGAGGTTCAAAAAAATAATCAATGATAGTGAATTGATCGTCTGGTAGTAGCTGTTGTAGCAATAAAAAAATAAAGTCATTGCCACGGAACAATCCATAGCTTGACAACGTAGACAGATTCTCTCAAGGGGTAGCAGTAACTTCCCAGAAACCTTCGACAGTAATGCTGTCCTGCATTCGCTAACCAACCTTCCATAAGAAAAAAAGAGATGGCACTACGTTTATCAATGCACCGATTTCAAGGTGAGTACAGGCCCTACTGTCAAATGCTACCGACTAGGGATGGGCCTAACTCTCTATCGATATCGATAGAAACGTTGAAAGAATTGAGACTTCATGAATTAAATCATGTAATTAATCAAAATAAATTTCATTGTATATAAGTTTTAAATCATGTTTTATTAAAATAAGTTACAATAATTTGACAAGCAACACTTTTTTTATATAAAATAGACGTCAACATAATACTCCGTCTCAGATTTCTTCCTGAAGACCTATGCTTCAGAATAGAATCCGTAACGACGTCCATATTGGCGTTACGTTTCTTCTTCCCATTTAGTAAAAATACAGATCGAGCTAAGACCTTATATTAAAAAGTTACCAAAACTTTATACTCTATGTTTATCTTGCAATGAAATTTGAAAAGGAAAATACTATTGCTAATATTGACTAGGTAAATCCATCTTCGACCGCAATCTGTCACTAAAAGTGACCAGCAAAACGTATTTAATTATCACAATATTATATTGCAAGTAATAATTCAGTAATTCGTGTCAAGTGATGAATTCTGATATTTAAATACGTTTCGTTGACAGATTTTAGACAACAGGTATAGAGGTTGATGACCACATCAACGAAGGAATTTTCGAACGCAAGAATATAAGGATCATCAACTACGTCAGGCTGCAGTAAATTTGATCAAGAAAGAAGAATATGACCGTGGCATTGGCAGATAACTGACATTTTTGCTCACTTCCCATGTTCAGTACTGACCTGAAAACAAACAGAAACTTTTAATAAAGGCGTACCTACAAAAGGGAGCTGCTTAAATAATAACATATTCCACTTTTAAACACTTTCGTTTTAGATCTATTTATAAAAGCTATTTGGGTTACAAGCTACGTCTATTTTTGACTGATCCTGATAAGTAATTACATACTTTGAAGTAAGGTACAATTTGCATCTATATAGTCAGAAATTTTTTGCAATAAGGTGATCACCACATAATTTATTAATTGTGAAACTAACAGCTTTGACGTCCATTCATTTAACATTTTGTTTTTAAACATGTGATAAGTGTATATGAAAAGTATTAATAAAAAAATATATTATATTATGTGACCTGCAGCCACCACGCACTTTTCACCTCATTGTGCATTTATTGTACAATATCCCAGGGTAACTTGTTAGCACCAAAATATTTTAAGTTATATCAATTTTCTAAAATAATCCGACGACGTCTTCACAGATTTTGCACTTGCGATAACCCGACTTAATTTGAGAACATTCAGAGTGCTGCCACTATTGTTAGTTACATTACCATCTTAATTTGGACTCTTACTCAGGGCATTAGGGCATCGTTTTGACAATTAGGCCTGTACGCTGTCACGTGACCATCGTTTCTTCTCGTAGATAGAGTAGAACTACTCCCTCTACGTTTCTTCTATTGGTTTAATTGTTCTGTGGATTCTCTGTAGCGATGGCAATAATCGAGCAAATTGAATAATCGAGTACTCACCTCTTGAGTGGTTTCAATAATCGAGCGATTCTGGTGAGCGAATCGCTCGAGTGGTTGGATAAGAGCAGCTGCGTACAGTTTGATACAAAAAACTTTTTCACTTAAATAAAATTAAAGTCATTTTATTAATTCAGCATCGAAATAATCAAAAAAGGTAAAACTAAACAAATTAAAACATATTGTTATTGTACATGGCGTCTAAGAATTATATTTGGTCAAGGTGTTTTCCAGATAACCTGTTTCTGAGACAATTCCTCACATATCCTGCTTTCGAGAAAACTCTTTCTGAAGGTACAGAAGTGGCTGGTATGCATAGGTACTTTTGATGCAGTTGGTAAAGCTGGGGAAGCGTGGCAGCATGAATTTTCCATAACTCGCTTGGATGCGATTTGCGTGCCAAATAAGGCATTTCTGAGTATTGTTTCATTATGATTATGGCACTTGTGGTCGGAGTTATTGACTTTGTTTTATCAGTCACTCTCTGATCAAAACTCGCCCATATATTCGGCGTTTGATCTGTTGCATTATTGCCTTCCTCTACAATCTGCACAACGCTTGTTTGGTTCTTTATAGGTGGAATGTCTTCTGCTGATTGGTCCTGCTCTTGTCTAATTAAAGCCGAAATTTCTTCTTTTAGCCAAGTTTCAGCGGCTGTATAGTGCGAATCTACCTCGAATCTACTTTGTTATGCCATATTTATTTACCTACAGTTTAAAATTTTACACACACTATTAGTACCTATACACTCACACGCCTCAGTTTAGACTTAACTTCACAGTTTCACACACACGTTTTACTTTAATAAGTTACTCAAACTCTCAAAGTTATGTGGTGCACGAGCGAACGCCTATGAACGAGCAAACTGTCAACTTCCAAGAAATTCAGTACCTACCTACAACATAACGAGTTGCTCGATTAATCGTTGGACAGCGAGCGTTGAGTGAGTTGAACGAGGTGTGAGTGGGCGAACAAAAACCGCTCGGATTAATAATCGAGTAAACAACAACCGTAGCTCGAGTAGTCCGAGTTACGCAAATAATCGAGCAGCTCGAGTAGTTTCTCTCGATTATTGCCATCGCTGTGTCTACGCCTCAGAACAAGGACTAAAGCATAGAAGGAGCGTTATAAAACGAACACCTGACACATGTCTGTCTCGTTAGTTTGAAACGTCGCCATCTACGTGTTAGACAGAGAAAAATATAGTAGTGTGATGTTTTACTATTCAAAACGTACCACCGTCAATTGTCAAGTTGGTTACCTTTGGTTACCATTATGCTACCAAATTAGAGATGTTTAGAAAATCACAACTTATAGTATGCTGCCAAATACCTTCAATTTGGCAGTGTGTTAGACAACAGATGTTGGAGTGCGTCGTCTCCAAAAACCTTGTGTTTTTTGGGTTCTTTTAAAACAATCTGAAGTGGATTTCAGTGGATATTCGTAGTATGGAGTATACGTAATACATCGGAATGGCGTGTGTGATATTGGGATGTAAAACCCAATCAGGAGAAGAGAAAACAAAACCACCTTCATCAGCTTCCATCGGTAAGACTCAATTTTGTGTACTTTATAGTGGTTTTTTCCCTTGAATTTTAACTATGGTCATGGTTAAATTCCGGCATTCCGCCACACGCTATTACTGGAATTGCAACATAGCTTTAATATAATTTGAGAATAGATAGATAGATAGATAGATAGAATATTCTTTATTGCATGTACACCAAGGATTACATAAGAGACTTATAAAATAACAGTACAGTGCAAGTGGCGGCCTTATTACTAAAAGTAATTTCTTCCAGACAAACATTGACGGAAAAGAAGAAACGGAAACTGAAATACGGGTAGTCGGCGCAACTAAACAATATTAGATAACATATTATTTTATAGTTGATACACATACATAAACGATACATAAATATGAAATTGATACACATACATAAATGGTACATAAATATGAAATAAATAAAAATAAACATACACAAGGAAAAAAAAAAAAAAAACATAGGACATGAACGAAAAATAGAATAGTGAGAATAGTGTTTCAAAGTAATAAATCATGAGTATAATCAATTTTATCACAGTAACAAGTTTGTTGTTTATTTTAGGGCGATAGGGATGGGCGTTTCCACTCCCTCAGTGAAAAAGTTATCGATATTTAGTAAAGAAGTTTTTTTTATTTCTTGTATTTATTCCATTATATCTGTAATTAACTTTTGAAAGCTCGATTCAGTAACGTTGTATGAAGTTACCAATTTGATTGTTGACGATTATTGATTAATATTTTTCCTGTTTGAATCTATTCATTGCATTGATATATTGAAATGAAATTAAATGAAAAGGTTTTATTCAAAGTAGCGCAGATACTGCGGCTTAATGAACGTTACAAGTCAAACTAGGTGTCCATTTCAAAATCTGGATCATTTTGGAGAAAAAATGGACAAAAAAACTCCAAACTTAGTCTTTTCAAATTCCTTAATTAACAGAATTTACACAGATTCTACAAAACTCGTGAATTTTACATGCTTGAATTCCAGACATCATTGTCATCTAAATAATCCTTAATATTATAGTAGCTCTTTTGGCACAAAGTGTACTTTATTTATAGATTCAGCATGATAAATTAAAAAACTACCAAAAGGGGTTATGATATTATTTTAATTTACAATACCTAATTCCACCTACTCATAAAATTTAGAACTTGTAATAAGATATGTTCATATATCTTATTGAAAATGAACTTGAATAGTTTTCACTGCACAATCTACGTGTAGCAATATAATAATAATGTAGCGAACAAATCGCATCACTATTGTGAAAAAAGGTGTCCAGTACTGGATTTTATATCTACAGTTTGCTGTCACATTAATAAAGAACTTCAAGGGTGTCGATCTGTCATAAATAAAATTAACGTTTGGACTGATTATGGCGATTTTTAATTAATAATTATTTATTTCAGGTTACCTGAAGATAGCACAATGCAACAAATGTGGATAGACGGCATGGCTTCACGGTCAAATTGGTATTGAACAAAATCACGTACGTTTGCAGCAGACGTTTTGAAGAAGATGGCTTCATTTACAAGATTAGGTTAGGACTTTTTTTTAACAAAGACTGTCATTTAACGAGCAATAATTTCATATAAACAAATTAATTTGTACAAGTTCTCTTCTGATTTATAAGTATGTTTATAAATAGCCAGAATTGTAATGTTTATATTTCCATACCCCTTCTTAGTAGTACTAACCAAGACTATCGCTGGATTAGAAGGACAAACATTAAATGTTTTTAAATTTTTCCTATTATTTTATTTTACGTGTTCTTCTTGCTTTTTGTAATTCCCTGTATAATTTATAGGCACTGCTCTGATTCTTGATACACAGGTTACCCTTCTTCAGGAACCAGGAATTTTAAACAATGTGAGTGTGACGCTGGTTGTGCAATAAATTATTTAATTAATTTCCGTAAACACGTCTTCTAACTTTTTTCAAATAAAAAACAATCTAACACTAGTTATTGTTATACTTCTTTTTCTATGAGCTGCGCTTTAAAATTTTGTATGCTTAAAGCTCGCTATCTAGGTATGGTTAGATCGAAGAAAATTTCTTTATTGGATGCAAATTAAACTTGTACAAATAGATAGTTTTCTGTAGTTTTTTTCAGCTAACCTGGGCTCAATGTCATGTTGTACATACATACAAACTTACATTACATACCAGATTTAGCAATTACAAGTTACAACCTTAGTAAATCAAATATATAACAATCTCACTGTGCATGTTATCGAACTCTTCCTTAATGGGTTCACCGATTTTGATGAGTGTGTATTTGCAACATATAGGTAAGTGAGAACAAGAATTCGGAGAGCTGAGAATTTATCGTAGGGTTAATAGATATGGCACACCAACGTTTGGGCCGTCAGCTAGTACCATATAATATTAATATGGACTGCTATATTTACAGAATGTTTAGTTAAGGATTAAATAATATCGACGTTTTCGTGTTGAATGTCCGATCCGTATGGATTTCTACTTTTGTCTAAGACCCCCTATATAACTATGACTTTCTATGTGCAACCTAGTACGATTGTAAAATTTCGAGTGTACGAGTTGTCCCTTTCTGGCAGAAAGAATCATCGTAAGAGTAACAAGGAAAGCTATTCAATAATTACTTTTTATTTTACGGCTCCTTTTATGCTTTAGTCCTTATCGACCGCCGCCAGTTCGTCGACTGCGCTGGACACCGCTCACAGCCCTATTTCACGAGATCTGGGGTGAGTCAGGGCAGCAACCTCGGCCCTCTGCTGTTTATACTCACTGTAAATGATCTGCCAGCGGTTGTTAAGGATTCAACATGTCTGCTGTTCGCAGACGATTTGAAACTTGCCCGCGAAATTAAGAACGATGCGGATCATTACAGGCTTCAGTCTGATATAGATAGGGTAAAGGAATGGAGCCAGGAAAATAAGCTACGTTTTAATGTAAGTAAGTGTAGTGTGGTGTCATACAGCAGAGCGCACGCGCCGCGCTTCCACCAGTACAGATTGGACGGCGAGCAGCTACCGCGCACCATAGAGGTTAAGGACTTGGGAGTGCGATTCACTAGCGATCTCAACTTCAGGAAACACGTCAGTGAAGTATGTAAAAAGGCCTATAGAAATCTAGGATTTTTTCTGCGCCAAGCAAGCGCCTTCAGCAACATCAGTGCTTTACGGGCTTTATACGAGGCATTAGTTAGGACTCATTTAGAATACTGCGCTGCGGTATGGGGACCACAGGAGGCTAAATATGTACAAATGATTGAACGTATTCAGAATAAGTTTTTGAGATTTGTTTTCCTTAAGATGTATGGAGTGTACCCGGGATATCCACTATTGTACCCTACAGTATACCTTCTGGGCATGGTGGGTTATTGCAGGTTAGAAGTGAGGAGGAGTCTCTCCCTAGCAGTATACGTTTTTAAGGTGTTGCGGGGAATTATAATAAACCCGGCACTACTGGTGCAGATACATCTGTGCGTGCCGGACGGGTACGTTTCGCGCCGGCGCCGGCCGCCGCTGCTGGCCGTGCCGCGCGCGCGCACCAACCTGCTGCGAGATGCGCCGCTCACGCGCGCCTTGCGTACGCTCAACACTGTTGCTAATCATGTTGACTTGTTTAACTGTTCCCTGAGAGGGTTTACGGAGGCTGTTTTAAATGTGCTATGTTATCCGTAATGGGATAGTTTGTTTATTACATTTTCTGTTTAGGTGTTTTGTAATTTTGTATGTTGTATTACAATATTTATATTAACAATTTTAGTTATAAGTTTAATGATGTACATAGTGTTAGTTTATCCGCTGTAGTAGCTTAATTTTGCAACTAATTGTAAGTTAAGGTTCCTGCACTATCGAATTAGGTAATCCTGTAATGGTAGTGTGATGTGTATACAAATAAATAAATAAATAAATAATTCTGAGGTCTACGCTTGACAACCACATACTAAATATTTTGACAATGAGGGATTTTTCTGACAGCTATTAAAAAAAAAATTGTTCTAAAAGCTACGATGAGATGGCGCTGAATCGCAAGGGTTTACCTTTTTTTGTTTGTTATTGCTTGCCACAGGTAAAAACTTTATTGCTGTTTTGCGATTTCATCGTAGATAGAGTTCCCTCTACGGATTTCATCGACTGGAAGGAATCTAATCTGTGATCAACTGATCCACGTCAACTGATCAACCATGATTTTAGCACGAAAATCAAATAACAATAATAATGCAAGAGCAAAAAGAAAAGAGGGAGGAAATTTCACGTGATCTGTGGATTGGGACCACAGAATAAACTGGAAAGTGGCATATCCCATTAAAAAACAAAAACCCTTACTTGAAAACGCCATCTACTGAAAAATTAGGAACTACTTTTCTTAGCTGTCAGAAAAATCCCTCATTACTTGACAGTACTTTGTTCTGTGGTACTATGGTCTTTTTGTAGTTTATATACTCTGGTCTGTGGTACAAACAAAACTCTAACCTCGAATGAAATAATCGGCTAATTTAATTTTCTAATTTGTGCGGCTAAAGTTTAAGTACTGTCTCCGCTCTGCTGTTACAGTTCACGATGGTCGTTTGCAAATTCTTCCAGCAAGGCTACTGCCGGTTTGGTCAGAGCTGCCGCTTCGAACATGTTTACGGGTCCAAGTACACTTATCATGGTGAGTCTCAAGTAAACAAAAACCAACTTTACCCACCAACCAAAAACCCTAAATCACAGACTTAGAGATAATTAATTCACCCGTTATTGCCCCTAAAAAATGAAAGCAAAGGGTTTTTACATGAGCAACATGTATTTATGGATTACCACAAATTAAATTAGTGATTATTATATATACCTTTTTTTTAATCATTACTCCGACTTAAATGCCTGCTGTTGAGCATAAGCCTCTTCAAATTCACATCAAACTTACACTCTGTAGTTTGGCATGAAAGACCTTTATCACTTCTTTCAGCAAACGCGCACGCGCCAGCTGCGCCCAGTGAGGTGACTGACGACCAGTTGCGGCAGCAAGTCCAGGCGGATGTACAGTGTGCGCTGCAGGGCCACCAGTGGCCGCTGTCGGCCTACGCACCATTTAAGGGCAAGCCCAACTTCCCCGGGCTCTCTGACCTATCACCTGATGAGGCGCGCCTATTTATATACGAGGCAAAGGCTAATAACACCCTGGATCAGGCTGTGAGATGTTTATTTACTATTTCTTCTTATTCTCTGTATTTGAGACTACATTCACTTTCTTTTGTGCCTCACAAGGCACCTTAAGCAGTTGGTGCCGGCAGCCGTCGATAGATGGCAGTCGTTAAGCCATGTCAGAGGCCTTAGGGCGGCTTGAAAACTTCTGACAGACCAGCTCCTAGTCTTGCAAGCATCCACCAATCCGGACTTGGCCCCCGTGGTGGAGTATGGTCTATACCTTCCTTAAGGAAGAGACCCGTGCCCCTTGGTGGCAACATAATGGTTTGGTATTGGTATTGGTGACGGTTTGGGTTTCCGCAACTCGACTGCAAATGAGCCTATTTTGCGTGAAATGGAAGGTCCCCAAAGGAGCCTTAGTCCTGCCACCCCAGCTCCTCAAGGAAAGCCAGAAGCCTGCGAGTGTCACTGCAGGCCTCCCTGAGTGTCCCTGGGTTTCCGAGGAGAGCCGTCCGTTGTGAGACCAGCCCCGCGCATTCCACCAGCACGTGGGCGGCTGTCTCTTCCGCGTCCATGCACGCTCTGCACAAAGGACTATCTGTAACACCTATTGTGAAGAGATGTTTATTAAAGTGACCGTGACCAGTTAGAGCCCCTGCTGCTAGGCGCAGTTGTGCCTTGGTGAGGCGAAGGAGGCTACGGGACATACGAGGGTTTCTGCCTGGCATTGCTGCCCTGGCTTGTCTGCAGTCCGTGCGCGAGGTCCAGTCATTGTTGTGTAACCTGTTGGTGCGTTTGCCTAGCCATGTTTTCAGTTGGCAGAAGGGTAGAGGGACGATGGGCTCGGGACCCTCCACTGTAGATCCGGAGCCACCTCGCGCGAGCGCATCCGCTACGTCGTTGCCCCTTGAGCCACTGTGACCTTTTATCCACTGTAAAGTAAGGTTGTTCTTAGAACCTACCTTCGTTAGGGATTCGTGACACTCTTGGATTAGTCCAGAGTTGAAGCTATGACCTTTGAGAGCCAGTAGTACGGCTGCGCTATCAGACAGAATGCGGACGTTATATTTTTCTACCTCCCTCTGTGTGATGGCTTGTGCTGCTCGTATGATGCCCACACACTCGGCCTGGAAGACGGTGTTGTGGGCTCCTAGAGGTGTCGATATTTTAATGTTTAGGTCCTCTGAGAAGGCTCCCGAACCCGTACCTTGCTTCGTCTTGGAGCCGTCTGTGAAGACCATTAGGTCCTTGTTGCTGTTGTCTCGAGCTGGCTCGTCGAGTTGTATCTTATACTTTTTATCAAAGTTGAATACCTTAGGTATTCTGTCGTTGACCGCTAGTAGGAGTGGCTCCTCCGCGGTTGGTAGATCTAAGATCCTGTTGTGCGGGGTCCCATTGTCGCTCCACAGCCCTAGCGTTCGCAGGCGTATCGCTGAGATTGCAGCCTCCTGCTGGACGTGTAGGTGAAGCGACGGTAGATCTAGCATGATTTCCAGGGCCGCGGTGGGCGTGGTCCTCATGCATCCCGTTATTGCCAGGCAAGCCATTCTTTGGAGCCGTTGGAGTTTATTTATCGTCGTGACTTGTGTCGTTTTCGGCCACCACACCAGGGAAGCGTAGCTGATGATAGGTCTTACCACTGCTGCATATAACCACAAGGTGATCTTAGGATTTAGTCCCCAGGTCTTACCTATCATTCTGCGACATTGTGCAAAAGTGATACAGGCTTTTTTGAGTTTGGAGTCGATGTGTTTGTTCCAGTTCAGCTTACTGTCTAGTATGACTCCGAGATACTTGACTTCTGTTGATAGCTGGAGTGTCGATCCAAACAGTCCGGGTAGTTTGAAGTTTCCCAGTACTCGTTTATTTGTAAACATTACCAGTTCGGTTTTTTGAGGGTTGACCGACAGGTTGTGTTCCGTACACCAGTCCTCCACGATGCCTAAGGCGGCTTGAGTGACTTCACATACAATTCCTGCATAGTTACCTGATACTAGAATTGTCAGGTCGTCTGCGTAGCCGACTGTGTAGTAATTTCTGCTGTTCAGTGTCGTGATTAGTTCGTTTACAACAACATTCCACAGTAGTGGTGAGAGGACGCCCCCTTGGGGGCATCCCCTGGCCACCAGTGCCATGGTGGGGTCTTCCTTGGATGTTTTGATTACCCTTTGTCTCAGCATGGCTCCGATCCATTCCATTACCGATGTCTCGATGTTGTGTCTGCCGAGTGCTCGGTTGATACTTGTGAAGCAGGTTTTGTCAAACGCGCCCATACCCCTTTGTTTTGGATGGCCTTCTCCGCCTTGGTAACTACGGCGTGAAGAGCTGATTCTGTAGACTTGCCCGCACTGTATGCATGTTGATTGCGGTGCAGCGGGGTGTTTAGAAGGGCGCCATCCCTCAGGTACCGGTCGCACACTCTCTCCAGTGTTTTCAGCATGAATGAGGTGAGACTGATCGGTCTGAAGGACTTTGCGTTAGTGTAGTCAGTCTTACCTGGTTTTGGGATGAAAATTACCTCTACCTCTCTCCACTGAGTAGGGATGTACCTGTGTGCCAGGCAGGATTGTAGTATGGCCACCAGCGTTTCTTCCAATTTGGTTCCTCCCCATTGCAATAGGGCGGGGAAGATCCCGTCTGCGCCTGGTGCCTTGTATGGTTGAAAGCTGTCGATAGCCCAGTGTATCTTCTCAGGTGTCACCATCGTCCGGGCTATGTCCCAACAGATCTCATTTGCTGTCACGTCTGTGATTTCCCAGTGGGTCTCCCGGACGATCTGACACCCGGGGAAGTGGGTTTGGAGTAGTATTGCTTGAGCTTCCTCGGGGGAGCTCGTGTACGTATTGTCTGGTTTAAGTATAGAGCCTACCTTTTGTGACGTCCCGGAGGATAATATCTTGCTCACTCGTGCCGCCGTCGAGCAGGACTCTATGTCTGTGCAGAAGTTTCGCCAGGACGCAGTGCTCCAGAAGCGTATACGCTTCTTGTATTGCGCCTTGGCTGCCTTGTAGTTGTCCCAGTCTAGATCATTACTGGTGTTCATTGCCCTGTTTAGTAATCTTCTCACTTTTTGCCGAATCCGCTGCAGCTCAGGACCCCACCAGGATTGGCCATCCTTGGGTTTAATGGGTGGGCCGGCTAGGGGACAGGTGTCATGATAACACTGCCTGATTGCAGACGTTATGTTTGTTACCTGTTGTTCGATGTCGATTACTCCGACTATTTCCTTGGGTACTTGCAGGCGTTCCAGGCTGCTGGCTATAGCCTTACCGTACATCACCCGGTTGGTTCTCCTTGGGTTCCTGCGGGGTGTTTGGTCAGGTGTGTAGGCGCGTAGATCAAATCGGATCCAGCGGTGGTCTGAACACGAGGCTTCCTCCGATACATGCCAGTTGGATACCAGCTCGGAGGCTTTGTCGGTCGCGAAAGTTAAGTCGATGATGGTTTTACAACGTCTTGTGACGTAAGTGGGCTTCGAACCTATGTTTAGGATGTTAAGGTTGGTTGAGAAAAGATAAGAAGCTAATTCCTCACCTCTGTTGTTTTCACGGTCCATTCCCCAAAGGGAGTGGTGTGCGTTTGCATCTGCGCCCATGATCAGCTCAAGTTTGAGTCGTTCGCAGTGCTGTATAAGACTAGCAGCTTGATGTGGTGGTACAGCCTCTCCGTCAGGCATGTATGCAGACGCGATAATGGTTGATGATGAATAATTTAGCTAGCCAAGGATATTGATAGTATTTATTTAGTACTAGCTATCTTAGGGCCGAGACTTCAGTGAAAAGCTTACACTAAATAAATCTCACTCGATCGATCGTCGAATCTCTAATAATTAATTCGAGCCTACTTTACACTAGTTCGTCCGTCTATGAGAGCACACTTAGCTTGCGGAGAGTTGCGGTTAGTAATCTGCGAGGCGTTAGGGAAACGCAAGTGTGTTGCCATTTTGCCAAAGACAGCAACGGGCAGCAAGTCACAACCACAAAGCAATGCAGCGAAGGAGCTGGACGCACGGGTTACTAAAGCGGGCTATACAAATCAGCCTTAGACTGAGACGTCACTCCTTCACGTAACGCCCTATAATGTACTAGCAGTGCCCCACGTTGTTAGCCACGGTTTATCGATTTTCCCATAGGAATAAGATATTATCCCGCAGTAAAACGTAGCCTATGTTAATCCAGCTAACTCCATACCAAATTGTATTAAATCGTTCTGGCCGTTTTAACGTGAACAAGTAACATACAAACTTTCGCCTTTATAATATTAGTGTGATGAAGCGTTTATTAGTATTTGAGTTATCTCGTAAAAAAAAATTATAAGTATATACCTATCTCTACCTTTTTAAGAAAACCTTTAAATTCAATTAAAAAAAATTATTGTTATAAACTATCTGAATCTGAATAGCTCATTTTAAAAAAAAATGTGTTCTCGAAAACCCGTAAAAAATATTTTTAAGGTTTTATTTTGACCTTTTCTTATGTTTCTTTAATTACATCTTCTATAGTGTAAATAAAACAATGTTACTCCAATCTCAGTGAGACGCGATTTCCCCATTGGTAAATGCCAAAAGTCCGAATGCGAGTAGTTAGGTAGGTACGAATAATAGGTACTCCCGCTAGTAAAAAAAAAATTCCATTGAAAATTACTTTGATGAATTTGTTCCTCAGAGCAGACAAAACCCCTCCCTCGGAAGCACTGCGTGGCCAGACACGCACTTGGCCGGTTTTAAGATTACATTTCAAGAAAAAATGGTTTTCCCTTTTTACTCCTTGGTCACCATTCTCTCTCTGACCCACCTATGGCTGAAATACATTAGTAGTTACTTAACATGTGGCCAAATGTCCACAGTTAAAGGATGTGTGAAAATGTACTGAAGCTTGCACGTAAATAATTACGTATATCATTTCATTTTAAGCAACAAAAAAGGTTCAAGTGCCTGCAATTGCATCTAGTCCCTACCTAAAATTATTATGTAATGATAATTCCGGTGCTTTCAGGTAGCATACATGAACAATCTCCAGCAAGAGGCCACAGCTAAGTACAGTCAGTTGCTTCAACCGACCCCCAGTCTCATCAAGGTGTTTAGAACTTTGTACAATGGAGAGACACCACAATCACCGTTTTCTGGCTCACAACAAACTAGCTCATCATTTGGGAGCTCCACAAATGATGCAGCTACCTCAGTCTTTAGAAGTGCAGTGCAGACCAACTCTGTGTTTGGACAGAACACAGCTGCGCCATCAATATTTGGGACACAACCTGGTGCAAGCAGTGCGTTTGGGTCACATAATACTGGCAGTACACCAGCTCAATCCATATTTGCTCAAGCGAACCAATCCGTCTTTGGAAGCAATCAAGCACAGGTTAACCCAACCAGCATCTTTGCCAGTGCATCACAGAAAATGTTCGGATCACCAACAAGCACACCATTCGTTCAGCCGCAACCTACATCTCCTTTTTCCCACACCAGTGCCCAATCGCCGAATAATATCTTTCAGAAACAGGAATTGCAGGGACAGAATTTGTTTCAGGCACCCCTTGCAGGGGGTGCTACTAACAGTGCATTTGGGCAGAGTCCAGCCAGTGTTTTCGCACAGGCCAATCCGGATAACTTCTTTGGTCAGAAACCTCCCACCAGCACCAATATCTTTGGCCAATCTGCTCCAGCTCAAAGTAATGTATTTGGTCAGTCTTCGAGTACTGTATTTGGTCAAAACAAAGGCAATGTGTTTGAGCAGAAAACAAGCAGCAATGACAGTGGAGTGTACAGCCAAGTTGAGGAGCTCTCTGCAGAGGATATGGAGGCATTCAATAGTGACAGTTTCACCCTAGGCTGCGTACCCGAACTACCGCCTCCACACTCACTTTGTGTATGAGTCTGGTTGTGATCGTGCAAGGAATAAATTAATGCCACTGTGATATTATTTAAGTTTGTAAATATTAGTAAAAAAAAAGGAGTTGTGTCAAAAATTTGTATGATTTATCCCCATGGCAAATTAAAAGGCCTGTCGGTATTAAGGCAGATCGAATGTATGCATATATAAAATTCAGTAGATACAGGTAATCTCAACGTTATTTATTGCCTACGAATAAAGTTATCGTGGGATAAGACATGCTAATGTGGTCCTTCAATATCTTACGTGGAGCGTGCTGTCTCGCTCGCACTATCTGTTATTTTTAGCGATTGTATAATATAAAATGAGTAGGTACATACCTACCTACACTTCCGATAAATGTTGTCCGAAGGAAAATCAAAAGGTTATTTGATTTTCATAAAAAAAGTTCACAAACCGTTTTCAGCACAAATTCACAAAGTACTTCAGAGATAGCGCTTGGACACTACTGTACTGTCAAATTTTTCTAAGCGCTGATTAATTTTGACAGACGTATTCCGGTTTTTCTATGGCCACGCCTATTAGCGCCATCTATGAATTGCTTTATAAATTTGTGCTGAAAACGGCTCATTGAGCGGGCAAGACAGAACGTTTCACGTAACAACATCCGTAAGGTGGTTCGGAGTGCTAACTAGCGCATGGAATCATAACTTGTATTATAATAGTTTTTTTAAAAACCTATTTAGATAATAAAAATAGTATAATCATGTGGGTACAGCGATATCATTCTTATGTAAAAACCTAACTGCAAAGTAGGTACTCGGGGCTGTAAGTGATGCAATTTATTTCAGCCAGATGTCGCTGCCTGTACGTAATACAGAGAATAGTGTAAAGAGGTTATAAATTTCACTGATGCCGGTGAGTCGCCCATTAGCTCAGTTGGAAAGAGCGCTGGCACGGATAGCCAGAGGTCGCGGGTTCGAATCCCGGCATGGGTGGAATTTTTAGCCCCTAAATAGGTTTTTAAATTATTTTAATTTTTCCTTAGCACGGGTTAGTGCATTAAAAATAAAAATAGTGAAACCAATAAGTTCAATAAAATTAGTTTATTCCTAACCTAAAAGCTACGCTAATGATCGATCTCGCCGAGGTAGAGCGTCTTGTCGCTGGAGGCGGTGAGCAGGATGGGCTCTGCGCGGTGGAAGTCGACGTCGTTGACGGCGCCGCGGTGCCCCGGCAGCTTGTAGAGCACGCGCCGCGAGGTCGTGTCCCACACCAGCACGTGGCCGCACGACGACCCAGCCGCCACCTGCCGCACCACAGAACGTCGACGTCACAGATTAGGCCGGCTTTTGACTATGGGATCACGGATGTAAATACATCCATGTATGGGATGAAATGAAATGAAAAGGTTTTAATCAAAGTAGCGCAGATACTGCGGCTTAATCAACGCCGACGACCCAGCCGCCACCTGCCGCACCACAGAACGTCAACGTCACAGATTAGGCTTGGCGCGCATTGCTAAGCCTAATCTTTCACAAAGTGAAATAAATATAAAAAAATTATGAAATGTTAAAGAGGTTACACCGTTACACGGTCAGTATTAATATTCTCTAAGGCTAGAGTGGAGTAGTAATCTAAGGCTAGATGCTGCCGGCCGGCCGTTATCGACGAAGTTTAGAAAACCAATAGCCCATAAACAAAATGGCCGAAAAAAAATTAGTGCCCAGCTAGCGGCTGGTAGCTAATTGCGATTTTTAGTCGCCATTTCACCTTCCGACATAGCGCGCGATTATACCTTGACCTCTGGCCCTGGCGCAAACTAGTTGCTGTGTAATTTCTAGTAATAGCTTAGTAATTTCATTCCTACCTTTAATTTCGCCATTTAGCCTGCTAGTTGAGCCATTGTAGCAAGAATGCAAGACCATACCTTAGAGCCGTCCTTGGCCCAGGCGCATCTCAGCAGATTCTTCTCGAAGCCGTGCTGGTGGCCGGTGAGGAGCTTCACGCATCGCTCGCTGGGGGCGAAGGGTCGCACGTCCCATATGCGTAGTGTCGCGTCCATGGCGTTCGAAAGCAGATAGGAGCCGTCGTATGATAGTGATAGCCCTGCAAGTTCACCAAATTAATTATTTTGTTACTACCAGCTAGATGCACTTACGTCTATACACTTGCAGCAAGATTTAATCAACATTTAGATTAAAATATTTATTTAAATCTTGATTGTGCAGTATATTCAACAGTTCCTGTTCATTGTGCGGGATCCTATTTCTTCATAGAAATAAAGAGTTTCAGTATAACTACTAGCTAGCTAACTACTAGTCGCTGTCATGCCCGAGTTACACGAGGCTAGTTTTTCAAGCTAGGATAGCAAGCTAGGACTAAAAAAATAATAATTAAAAACAGAAGATCCAAGCCAGGTCAGCAAGCAAGGACAGTGCTAGCTTGCTATCTTAGCTTGGAAAACTAGCCTCGTGTATCCCGGGTATCGTTCGCGTGGGATTCTGATGAAAAGTATCTCTCCCTCACTTGTTACTTACAATAGTGGTCTAGTTTATCATATTCCTAAATCCGTTCAGTTGTCGATGAGTGCATTAAATTTATAATATTCCTAGAATACTAGTACCGTTGATAGCATCTACTTAATGAGATGATTTATACAGCGTCCAGTGGTATCTTCACTCACACTAGATGGGTAAAGGGACCACTCCGGCGCTATAGTGCCTGGGACATGGTTTAATAGACGATGTAGGCTTGCCCAGCACCTATACCATCCTGACAGCATAGTCGGCCTGGCCCACAGGAAAGACTAGTCAATACGTGCGGAGCCAACCAAACAGCGGGTTTCCTCACGATGTTTTCCTTCACCGTTAGCGTGTGGTATTGCGACTACAACTTCGCAAATGTACATAACTTTGAAATTAAACAAAGTCATTGGTACATGCCCGCACTCGGGATCGAACCTGGGGCTCTCGCTTGCCAGTCCATGGTTCTACCCACTGAGCTACAACCGCTTGATAGCACATACCTCAAAAAACAAGCATTCGCATTTGTAAGTAATTTTATGTTTCTTTTTTGTCGTATGCAATAAAGAATAAATGTGACCAAAGTGACACGTACGTTAAATAAACATAGTGCTAATTTCAGGAACTGTTAATCAGAGGTAGATAGAGGTAGAGGCAGATAGAAAAAAAATCATGCTCGTATTAATAGTTCCCACCAAGAATTAACTTTGCCACTTCGAAACAAAGTCCAAAACCAATGATAAATGTATCCTAGCCCTGCCTGTTAATGGGTACTGAAAGAAAATATCGAGCCACATGTACCGACCTGTAATAGTGTCTGTGTGACCCTTCACGTTGTAGGAGATGTCCATATTCCGTATGTCCCAGACCTTGATGACGTTGTCTAGGCCGCCTGAGATGATCTTTTCCGCCGTATCGCTGAACAGTACTGCCGTGACGGGATACTCATTGTTGAGCGAGCCGATCGGGTTGCGCTTCCGAGCATCCCATAGTTTGATCGTGCCGTCGTCAGACGCCGAGACCACTAGTTCGGGCCCGCGCCGCGCTCCTGCGAAGTGTGTATGAAGGAACTACTTTTATTAAGAAGAAAAACAAAACCGGCCAGGTGCCAGTCGGACTCGTACACCGATGGTTCCGTATAAATTTGTAGGTGCTTAAATATTGTAAATAGTAAGTATAGGAATCGAGTCTCGCAGTTTTTACCGAGCTTTTCCCCGAACTTCAAATACTATTTTTTTTATGAATTAATTACCAATATTATACTATTTTTTTATTTTTAATGCACTAACCCGTGCTAAGGAACAAATTTAAAAACCTATTTAGAGGCTAAAAATTTCACCCATGCCGGGATTCGAACCCGCAACCTCTGGCTATCCGTGCCAGCGCTCTACCAATTGAGCCAATGGGCGACTCACGGCATCAGTGAAATTTCGAACCTCTACACTATTCTCTGTATTACGTACAGGCAGCGACATCTGACTTAAGCAAATTGCATTACTAACAGCCCCGACTACCTAGTTTTTTTGCTTTACTTAGAAGTTTGTTATTTTGACAACTTCAAGGGACTGTAGGAGTTCACGGATTTAATTTCAACTCGATACATTCACGCGTCTCCGAGATTAATGGTCTTGAGTTCTTGACAGACAGATTGCTAGATGGACGGAGGGACGGCGGACAAGAAAGTGAACCTATAAAGGTTCCGTTTTTTTTTTGTATGTGACCCTAAAAAAGAACATCTCGATGGACAAGAAAGAAAATTATGATATATTCTTTAGGTTGTCAGAGTTACCAAATTTGTCTGAATGTTAGTAATTTTATTCAAAAGAAATTTGTCAGGATCGTAACCAGCGGCTAAAAGTTGTCGACCCCGCTGGGATAAGACGTGGGTTTCCCTGTGGCCGCCGTCGTAACTCGTTACGCACGAGGATAATATCTTCGTACGACACCAGTTTCGAAAAAGGCGCTATTTTTCTTGGTACTTAATTAAACCTATACTGTCTCTCTCTCTCTGAGATAAGGCCTGTGCCCTGTGCAGAGAGCTACATAAAACAAAACTTATTTTATTTGAGATTTATATTATGGTATTGTTTTGCTTTTATGGGTAAGTACAACAAAATCCTAACCCTTTGGTTTATAAGGATTAGGAAGTAGAAACAGTGAGTTAATTGGTGCCTATCAGCTTGGTAAGAAATTTTGCACATGTTTCATGCTTCACAAACCTGACACAGAGTTGACAAAGCTGGTATGTCCTTTGAGTTTCTTGACTCGAGTGCCAGTGGGCACATCCCACACTGCAACAGAGTTGTCTGTGGAGCCTGAGTACAGGTGGCTTCCGTCTGGCGAGAAGCACAGCTCCATCACGGCACCCGTGTGCCCTTTCATCACCATCACATTCTCGCATTGGCCATATACGTTCCATATAACTGAAAAAATAAGCAATAAAGTATATTGGGAAATTACTATGCCAAAAACGAAATAGTATAGTACTATGAACACTATTTTTAGAACATACAGCCTACAATGTAGTATCAACTAGGACTTTGAACGATTTCAGCCTAAACGGCCATTTTTGGTGGAAATCGGTTCAAGTCCTAGGTCATAGACCCTAGGTTCAAGACTAAGTTTTTAAAAAGTTGTCATATTGGTTAAGATTTTTGATGCTAAGAAACTATGTGTTGAACATAAAACAAATTAGGATTTTTATTCCATTGTTTGCGCTAGTTGGCACCCCAAAGCGCCTTAATGGCCCAGGGTAGTATACTATTAGATATAATACTATAAAAGTATAAAAAATAAACCTGCCTTATGTCAGTGACTTTCCTAATTCCCTTCCTGACTTTCCTTTTATATTTTATCCTTTTGCATATATGCTGCAGAGCTAAGCCTGTGTGCTAATTGTAAGAATATAAGGGCTAGAAAACTTAAATTTGTGCATTGTCCTTTATTCCACTGATCGAAGTATATTCTTTCACAAAGTTTGTAATGTTTTGACACAAAATTAATAAGTAAATTACTTGCATGAAGAAGTCTTAAACATGCAGATTTCACATTGTATTATGCATTTCCGTATAATGTAGGTAATAACTATTATTTTCTGAACGAAATACAATTTGAATTTTTGCAGTATGTGGACCGTATTGTAGATTTGCATCAGTATCTTCTACAAATTCTAGTTTTTCATTTCTAATTACATTAAATGTTTTGCTTAACTAATCTTATGTTACGTAAGGTACACTATACATTTTTAAACAGCAGATTATTTGCTGTGAACAAATCTAGTACATCCAAGAGAGTATTATCTGCATTGTCTTGGTAACTTTCACATCTCAATGTGTCATCAGCAACCCTACCTCAGATTTATTTTGTACTATAAACGGTAAATTTTATGTCTGGCACGGATAGACAGAGGTTGCGGGTTCGAATCCCGGCATGGGTGAAATTTTTAGCCTCTAAATAGGTTTTTAAATTTTATGTAGTTGGTGAATATGAAATTTGGGTTGCAAATCAGTGCACAGTATTGGTACACTATTTTAAGAGATTAGACATAGAAAAAGGAACAGCACTATGATAGATCGTAAACCTGGATCCTTTGTAAGAGTAGCATTTCATGCTCATTACAATTGAATGCTTTTGATGAATCACAAGATATGCCTATAATGCTATACATATTTTCAGAGCTAAGGAGGATCATAGTGGCATCACTATGATCCTCCTTTGCTCTAAAAATATGTAAAACCGAACTACTGACTATGGTAGTTACAAAATTTAGTTTGCATTTCAAATTAAACACTGCTAGTCATTAAAGACGCTTGTACATAGTATTTGTACACTATTTAGAAGATTAATAATTCTAACTTACATATTTGTCTGTCGAAACCAGCTGATGCTAAATGTTTGCCTTCAGGGTGAAATTTGGATGTGAAGATTTCTCCTTGATGTCCTTCTAAAAGCATGATCGGCGCATAAAGATTAGACGTGCGTGGCACCTGTAAACCACAATTATAAATAAAAGCTATCTGCTAAGAGGGTCAACTTTACCCACCAACCTAAGAATTTGCTATGTTAGAAACAAAAATATAACCTTACCGCTGATGTAACTACCGCCTTTTCTCTTGTTCCAACGACTGTTATTTCATGGCGAGTTTTCTTTGCGGGTACTACAGAATAGTCGTCTGCTTTTCTCTTTATCTCCATGACTGGGAGAATTAATTACTTATTTCAAAAAATACAATAAACGCCGCTTGTTTTTGTTCCCCTCAGTGGCAATCTTTTTTAACCGATATTGTGCACAGATTAAACCGACAAATTTGTGACATAAATCACAGATTGTTCTACGTTGATAAAGTGACGTAACGACACGTTCAATCAAACTAAGCCACAGTGTATGAACTAAGCGGAAGTGAAATCTGACGTAACTTGTCCTCGATAATAAAATAATGGATTAATTATTCTGTGATAATGAATAATATGTAAAAAAATGTAAACAAACCAACCATCCAATGAAGTTACGAAAAAGTTAATTACATCAAAATATAAGTACAATAATGCAAAAATTACAATTAACACTAGCTATCATAAAACCTCACGCTGTGAAGAATCCTGTGGCCCTCTCATATATCAGAAACTGCATCAAAAGCAAATTTATTGTTGTAAAAACAAAAAGGGTCCTGCTTGACAAGCAGTGTGCTTGTAATTTTTACAACGAACACGTTGGGAAGTTCTTTTACAATCGCCTGGTTACATTCATGACAAGGTTGGTCTTTTCGCGCAGTCCGTGTACTAGTTTACATAACATAACCTCTGTAATGAATTCCTACGTTTTGCAGTGGTTGTGTCGACTTGCACATACTAGGCCACGCCGACGCTATAGCGATATGGCGACGGATGCTGGGCCCCACCAGTGTCTATAAAGGGCAGTATCAGGAGCCCCACTCATTAAGAAGTCTATTTGGAATTTCTGACACCAGAAATGTTGCTCACGGTTCAGGTTTGTGCATTTATATCACTAATCTTGATAGATAGATATTCATTTATTGTGGTCAACGATCATAAAAATAAAATAAGTACATTACAAAAAAAATGTTGACAAAGGGACAGCTGCATAATGCATAGTGGCATTATGTCAGCACTGACTTACAGTCTGCTCCCTTTTTTCTTGAAGCCTAATACTTATTGTATAAAATTACTTAGATTTAAGAAATCATGGTTTAATTTTTTTTTGGTTGTGAAATAAAGCAGCTGACACAAACCTCCAATAAGCATTCAGTTCAATGGTTGCTCATTTTTCAGCTTCTCTATTTATTTAAAAGTCAAACAAAAATCAGATAGCTGCTGTAGGTTTAGGTTGGGGTTGCTCAAAATTACAGTACAAAATCAAAAAATCTATTGATTTCTGAAATTTTATTCAGCCCTTTCTAAGACTATTCAAAGTCAGATAAATATTTTGTTAAATTTCAGACTCTCCAAACTCTGCTGAGAGGGAGATCAAGTTCTTCTTCCCAGACTTTTCCTTCTACCAGTGGCATGAAGCAGATGAAGCCAGATACAGAAAAGGCCCAATTATATTCAATGACTTCTTGTTCCAGCATGTTAGAAGACTATGACATAAGTAGATAGTAAACATAAAAAAAGACAATGGTAGAAACTAGAATATTTGTTGTTAGTTGAAAACACAATACTACTGTGTCTATAGATTTATAATGTTAAACTCCTACAAAGGAAAAAGGGAAAGAGGTTGATCTCTAATTATCTGTTGCGCAGGTATATGCAGTAGATGCTAATTTATTTGTAAATTCATAAGTACTAGTCAATTTATCTATTATGTTTGTATCAGATTTAAATGATTGCTTGAGATTTGGTGTATACATTAAAGTTTGACGATGTCATTTAAAACACTAGTCCATGATTATGTTTCTTCCTTCACCGACTATTTAAACTGCCTCTGAGGAGTGTTTTTAAGGAATAGTGTTTTTGTGAATAAGATCTTGAATATTTCTTTATGCCTCTAATTAAAATAGCATAGAGTGAAGTAAGTCCCAGTATAATGTATTTAAATCAAAATTGTTATAGAAACACTGTAAATCATACAAACATCTCATTTATATTAATTACAACAACCATGAAACATTAATTAATACTAACATAATAAATGAACATTAACTTACTTGTCATGAGGTCACAAGAATTTCAATTTCATTTCAACTCTATGTAAACACTCAAAAGATATGAACATTGAATTTTGACAAGTAGTGTGGACGGGTCCATTCAAAGTAGCAACTGGGGCACAGGTCTACTGTTACACTCTTCCTAGCTTTACACAGAAGGGCTCCTGCTATTCCCCAATCTTTACAAACACTTTGGGCCGAGAAAATACTTTAATACCCTCCTCCAACTTTGCCAATTGCTTCTCAAGCTCCATTTTTCTGTTACGCATCCGTAATGTGTCAGTTTTTACTGGCATTTTGTTTAGTTCACTTACTAACTCAGCAAAACCTGTAAAGACAGAAAATGATTACTTATGGAAGCACGTAATAATCTACAGCCATCTGTATATAAGAATGAATTCTAATATTCAAGAGATTAGCCATTACTGCAAGAAATGTTATAAAAGGGAAGTTATGATGGTACATCAAAATGGAAATAAACCTAAATAGTATTTCTTAATGATTCGCTGCTGTGCTGTGTGGTGTCGGCCTAGAGAATAGCACCAACCCAAATTCTTCCCGCGGGTGTCGTAAAAGGCGACTAAGGGACAAACTGGGGGTGGGCAGCAGCGCCCCCTGCAGTACAAATCCACCGAACGGCGATCCCCACGCCGCATGCCCAGTGTGGGGATTATCGGCATTACCCCCCAATGATGGTTCAACCTTGCGCTACGCCGCTCATTAGGGGAGGGCTCAACCTGCATGCCCAGTGTGGGGATTATCGGCATTACCCCCCAATGATGGTACAACCTTGCGCTATGCCGCTCATGGACGCAGTGGACTACATAATATAGCCTGAAGAAGAAGAATGATTCGCTACACTAATATATTATAGCACTTCAGTCTACCCAAGACCACGGCAACAGTAACGCTGCCGAAACGTCGGGAAATGAGGTAATTGCGTTTTACCTAATAAATAATCGCAATTAGACCTGTTTGATACATTTTTTTTTTTGCTTCCTTTTTTCTTGCAATCTGTCCTTGACATTAAGCTAGAATTTTGGCTTCATTGTCGTAGTGGGCTTGCATGGTATATGCCCTGTGGCATATCCATATATTACATTCTCTTGGTTCGGTGGGTTTCAACCAAGTAGATCGTTTGGTGGTTTAATACATAAAAACTTAAATATAAAATTCCAGTTCCCTGTCCTAGTGGTCCTACACTTTAGATTTGTGTGTGTATATTTCAATTAGTGCATAGACCTACAGTAGTCCGTTCTTACTCTTGCATTCTGAGAAATAGTGAATCCTAGTTAATGGAGCAAAACAATTGAACCACTAGAAAACATTATTGTAAGATGTGTTGAGTTAACCCAGGCTTAACAAATTAAATATGTTTTGTATACAAGTAGTACAGAAAATGTGACTTAACTATTGTTACAAGTTAAACTAGTCCATTGCAAAGTCTAGATGATTTTGTAGATTTTATCTTTTCATTGCCTTAAAAAAGTGTCAAACTCTTAGGCACTGTTTAAATCATCCGTAACGGACGCAAAGGCCTATGATGATGGTCTTATTGTTGTATATTTCAAAAGAAAAATTCAAGACTTTAGTATATTAACTGTCTGTGAAAAAAAAATTTAGGAAAAGAAAAAACTCACTATTTCTAAGCATGCGAAGAGTTTCTTTTCTCTCAGTGTCAGGCAGTGTGACATGTCCCGGTGGGCACATGGCACCAGCTTCATAAGCTTTTGCTCCCTCTGCCTCCTTGGGGCCCAGTTCCTTGCGTTCACGGATGTACTTCGGTACCACTCCTTTCTGATATCCTAGATAAGTAAAAGGTGTTTATTGGTAAGGTATTACATAACATAACATTTACATACAAGCACATACATTGATTCTGGCCCCACAGGATACCCTGTGTCGTGGGAACCAGAAACAACGACATCACAAACATGTAAACATCCAAGACCTGGCCTTTTTTTTTGTTCCCAGCCGGGATTCGAACCCGGGACCTCTTGCATGGTAGGCAGACGCGCTACCGCTACGCCACAGAGGTCGTCATTATTATTTACAACAACTTTGCTAGTCACTTGTGTGACTGATAACCATAAAGTTTATTAAATGAGGAGTTGTGCCCTCATTACAGTTTCAGAGAGTATGGGTTAAAATATGTTTAAGTTTGAAACTCTGTGGCGTAGCGGTAGCCCATCTGCCTACCATGCAGGGTTCGAACCCCGGCTGGGGGTAATAAAAAACTCCAGGTCTTGGATGTTGTTTCTGGTTTCCACAACACATCCTAGTGTGGGGCCAAAAGCAAGTGTATGTAAATGTAAAATGTTAAACATTACCTGAAGGAAGATAAGGATCCTTGTTGTCTTTGCGTTCCAAAATAGAATTTAACCGGTTTCTCTTGTCAGGTTCGAACAGGTCTGTATCTCCGGACCGCTGGGGAAGCGCTGGTGGTACAGAGGGGCTTCTGTGTCGAAAGTTGTCTCCACTAGCCTTCAGCTTAGACTCGGCATCTTCATCTTTCTTAGGATATAAAATGGTTAATTTAGCATTGTCTGCTTGTTTCTGGGATAGATTAGTCTCATTAGTTTGGCAGCCTATGTCTCGCAGACGACCTGATGATTCTGTGGATTTTGCGTCTTCCTCAGCTGATTCATCTACTACTTTGACATTTCTCATTTCTTTCCGTTTGAGGAACTCTGCCATGTCGCCTTTCTTGATTTGTACTTCGGGCAGTTTCTTGCGCGGGACGGTGCCGAGCTTATTGACGCTGAGTGAAACCTTACCGCTGCGGCTGGACGGCGAGGACTTCACTTGGCCCAGGGTGTTCAGTGAGCCCAGAGCGATGGGATTGGTGAGCCGCGGCGGGTGCACATTCTTCAATGTGAATTTTGGTTCAGTGTGTACTCTTGATTGTACCAACTTGAGCTGCTTCATGTTTTCCCGTATGAAGTTCTTTTTGTGACCCTTTTCTGGAAATGGGTAGGTGGGTAAAGTTTTCATAATTTAATTGTTTTATCATTTTGAACCTGAGATACGGGCTGCAGTAGGCAGCAATTATGAATTGAAAAATTGATTGCGTTGTTATTAGTCAGTCAGTCGGGGTTGTAAGAAGCCTCATTGATTTGCAATGTAACGATAGTGACGTAGCCACAACAAATAAAGGGAATGGTGATACGAAATTCCAAAAGCAAAGGATACAAGGGTACTTACTTGGTTCGGGAAATATGCCCTTCAAAGTATACATTTTTCAAACTATAACAAACGAAAACCGCAGAAAATACACACTCATTATTTAGCAAGAAACTGAATAGTTACACGTTTTAGTGGCAATAAACGTTCATCTTTATCACTCTGCTAAAATTACAAAAACTATTTCCTTCGTTGATTTTTGAAAAGTACGTTCGGTTTTTTATGTCACCTTTGTTTTTAAAGTCTATCTGTCACTGTATCTATGGTTAGCTTCCTTCTGGCCGTTATTTTGTTTTCATTTACCAAAAAATACATAAAACCGCATGATCTGAAGAGTCAGATAACAGCCCAGCTCTCCCAAGTGATTGTAATAAATGCTAATCCCTGAAACAGATATTATCACTATCAGCGGAATAGGCGCTTATCTATTATTGGTTCTTGATAGAATGGAATTCATAATACCTACTATGTAAGTAGGTATGTTACTCAATAAACAATATTCTATCTATCTATGTATCTATCACTTCTTGATTTGTCTGAGGAGGATCCTCAGAACAAGGATCTAGGAGGATCCTCTACACCCACAAAAGAAAGGAGCTATGAGAACGTAGAGGGAGTAAATGAGAACCACAGATCAAAAAGACAAAATTAGAAAAAAGTTTTCAAACTGTGTGTCAAAAGCTCAAACCTTTTGTACATGAAATATAATTTTTAATACTTTTAGACCAGTTATCTACAACATTACCTAACGGTTACTTTTAGAAATTCTTACGATGGCGGTTGCGAGTAACGGAACGCTGAACAAGTTCAAGCTGATGCGACGCGGACGTAAGCTGCAGAGCGTGGACCCGCAGGGCGTCCTAGCCGTCCTGCCCAAAGACGTACCAGAGAGGACTTGGTGAGCCCTTGGCTCGACTAAATTCAATCCTTTTAGTATCTCTACTCATTTCCCTTCATAGAGAAAATAGATGAGGCGGAAGTGCTTCTTGGTTTCAGAATGGGATTTCGTTTGAATCAGTTGATGATAGTGTGCAAAAGCGGCGTATCATAAATCCCGTATGAAAACGTGCTATCCTGCTTTTGTATTACGTAATATTCCATAGGGTTAAGCCAATAGACGACTGTATTGTATCTGACAGTTAGAAGAAGGCTAAATCAGACAACTCCATACAGTAGATGACTTACGAGATCGTCAGCTGCCTGGGTACAGTGCTACACAAGAAATAAGTCTCGCGGATGTACCTGCGCAGATGACCAAATTTTGGATGTGCGGCAAGTAGATTTATGGCAGGCCGCGCGCCTTTGTTGCTATTGGTTGATTCAACGTCATCGATGCAGGTGACTATTAGTTTGGCAATATTAGCGTGAGCAAAATAGGTAGCGCTACTGCGGCAATCAATTCTGCACCTTAACCGTATCGGTTAAGGTGCAGAATCATGTTGAATGTACTTATAGCTTCGGGTACTTTCTTTACACTTCTTCCTAGTCGGCGCGAACGAAGATTCCCGAAGGGACTTTTATGATGTGTAGTACTGTACTAGCATAGGATGTCGCTAGTCGCGCGTTTTGAATGTCGAAAGTCGCGACTTTCCGGTACCGGTTTCCGGTTTCCGGTTAGCGCCACAAAACGCGTGACTCGTGCCATCGTACTTCCCGGACTGGTTATTGAAATTAACTGTCGCAGGGCAGACATACAGCAGCGGGAGGAGATGGATCTGTTTGTGTTCGAGTTGCGCGAGGAACTGTTCGACGCTGCGATGGAGGAATGCTACGCGCACTACATGGATCGCCAGACAGTATCCTTCGCCGCGCAGTGCGCCGCCAAGGCGTGGCTGCGACTCATCGACTGGTACTTGACTGGCTTTGTTATAGAAAGCTCTAGAGACTAATACTTACATAGTTTTTCAATAGAATGATATAAGTACGACAATGGTTCTTGCTTCAATTTGGTAGTCTACGAAGCAATAGCAGTACATGTCATGTAAGGGGTATAAGCCGCGCAAATGAAATAGGCATATAACGCGAAGAACGTCGAATCGCGCGAGGCGCAGAGTTAAGTAGCACGGGTTAGGTATACCATTGCAATGCGATTGGTTACCAGACTGCCGATAGTGTGAATGAAACGACCATTACGGACTAATATGGTTATATTGAACGACTATGCATTTTAGAGACTCACCTCACCTCACCTTGAGAGAGAGGGTGGGCTATGCCCTCCCTTCCAGAATTGGCTAATGTCCAGCCCAGGTGTCGGGTTACTGTATATATCCAGCGGCATTCGATGAGATCGACAAAGGCTTTCAGCCCTCTTAGAAAATAACCCTATATATTATACCATGTGTCTTGTGTGAGAGCGCGAATCCTGCTTAGTGGAATAATTCCACCCGTAGGAGTCATGATAATAAATAAATAAATAAGTATTCATGGACATATTACACAGATCTGGTTAGCCCTATACTAAGTACAACTAAATGACTTGTGCTATAGGTGCTAACTCGACGATAAATTAATACAATAAATACATAGATAACATCCAAGACCCGAGACAAACTAGAAAAGTTCGTTTCCTACTTTGACCCGGCCGGGGATCGAACACGAGACCTTCGGTTTCACAGTCAGCGTGCCAAACCGCTGCGCCACCGAGGCCGTATAATGAAAGCAAAAATAATTTTTACAAAAAAGAAATAAGACCACTAAGCCGGTCTGTCTGTTATATAGAACTACAATGTATGGTTTACTTCAGCAATTTGATGTACATTGCAAAGTCCATTAACCCTCGGATTAACAAGTAGACTCTGCTACGCAACGCACCTTGAATTGTCAAAATAAACTACGAATTGTAGTTTTATGAAACTCTTCCTTGACAGTGCACACCGCAGGTGTATAAATCACGCAGGTCTAAGCTATGTACCTAGTACAGTACTATAATACCTTGATATCCATCCAGGTACCTATCTATGTAGTTTCTTCAGGTACTTGCTTAGACAGCTAACATAGACTTTGTTATTAGTGTTGTCAGATAGCCTGTTGGCGCTCCTAAATAAACAATCATCCATGATGGCAGTAACGACCTAACTGAATTCTCAATTTCAGATTTTCGACAATAAGTGAAATGAATTTTTTTTTTTTTTATTGTAAACAGGGTTACAATGAATGTTTACTGGTCCCAAACAAGGATTCCGTGTGCTTTGGGTAGCCGGGCTACTTCGAAATTAGTTTTACAGTGAAAATAATTAGAAAATATTTTTTATTAGAAGTACATTACTTACTTACATACTCTTATATTTGAAAATTTATATTTTATATTTTCTAATGCATAAGCTACTTAGGTATCTAATGCGTCTATATCTAATATATGTCTAATGCGTAAGCTGCTTAGGTATGTATAACATTTCAGTGCCCTTACAGGGCTCAGGACCATTAAATAATGTTAAGACCTATTCCGTACCACATGAAGCAATAAACGAAATTGAACTTGAACTACAGGGCCTCATCTCACCCAACCAAACCCGACGGCTCAGGTGATGTAAGTGTGCGCCTAAAGCTCATTCAAAAGTCATTCACCAGTTTACTGCACCAACCTGCAGGTACTTCTACCGGCACGACCCCGGCGAGGAGCCGACGGCGTATCCGCCGTGCTACATCCCGAAGCGGTTGGAGTCGTGGACGCCGGACCCCATGCCGGAGCCGTCGCCCAAGGACCCGTGGTGCCGCGCCGAGCTTCCCACGGGGGAGGTACTGGACCAGCGCGCCTCGCTGGAGCGCTGGCCCAGCAACTCCTCGCTCGTGTTACCCAAGCTGCCGGAAATACCACGCTCGTGCTGGTGACTGCGCTTTAAAGTTTGGATAATTTTCATCTTTCAGTCCGATTGTTCTCGAGATTGTCTCGACGCCCTTCGGCCGCGTATGATACCAGAGTTTGGTAACCAGAATCATACGAAGAAAAAATGATCGTCGTCGGATACTGGTATCCAAGTGATAGGATATATTACTTTTCTGATACACTTCATCATGTTTGGTAACCAGTACCCAGTAAGGAATATAACATTCTGCCTATGAAACCAACTCGGCAAAACTTTGAAGATCGCATTCTGTACCTACGCTTATTGTAAAACCCTCGCTTTATTGAAAACATACAAGAAAACAAGGAAATAGTTCAACTGTGAATCTTTTATTACCTACAACCTATTGGAATAAATGGTGAAATGATTTCGATACAATGTCCAACACTAATTTCGTTTACATTTAGCTGAGATATGGCGTCATTTATTTCTTCATCAATTTCTTTGAACTCTCGGCTTAGTTTCGATTTTCTCTTGTATATATCCATAACGGTGGTTTCTTTTCTTAAAATATCTAAGAGTTGAGCCAATGCCGGTCTTTTGCGTCCAATATATCTATTAAGGTGACTGTGATGATGAACAACAGCAAATTTTTTCGAAGTCAGTCATTGCCATCCATTGGTTATTGAAATATTTGTTAAATTTTGTTATCTCTTGTAATTGTTTGATATTTTCCTGAGCTGATACTCGGTTACATAAAACGAAAAATCCCTATCACTTGGATACCAGTATCCGACGACGATCATTTTTTCTTCGTATGATACTGGTTACCAAACTCTGGTATCATACGCGGCCGAAGGGGCTCTACGAGATCGCTTTTAGCGATGACACCGCCAGTTGCTCGTCCTGGTGACTGCACTTTATACTTTGGATAATTTTCATCTTTTAGTCCTATCCATTCGAGTTATCTGGAAGAGATCGCTTTTAGCGATGACACCGCCAGTTGTGTACTATGTAACTAAGATATTTAAGTTTTTCATGTTCTCTCAAAGTGTATGATCATCGCCATAATCAGCTGGTATCAATTCACTGCTGGACATAGGCCTCTCCCAAGATACGCCACTAAGCACAGAGCCTCAAAGTGTATGGTGTGCAATAATGAGTGTCAATCTAATTTTACCAGACAGGTTGTGAACACCGTCGCAATCGTATGATGCTTGTCATCTAACCTTATATACTGGTTTAAAGCACGAGGTTTTGACTTGCTACAATTATCGATAAACTGACGAACGCTGTGAATCTTTCTATGATACGTAATTTAAGATAGATAGAATATAAAGAACACTTTATTGTACATAAAAAAGGAAATTACACAGATAGGTATTTCTTGAGTAGGTAAGCAAGATTTATTTACTTACGGTAAGATAAGAATATTCTAGAACAAAGCTAAGGCTTCTCTAAAATCTTACTGTTACTAAAACATCTTTAGGTTCCCCGGGAAGGTACAACTACCATCGGAAGAGGTCGCGGATGAGGAAGAGCCAACTGAGAGCTATGTAAGTTATTTTTACCTTAACTGTAAATAAAAATAGCAGCATATTCCAAATGTATCTAGTTTTTTAAGCAGGCCAAGTCAGAGGTCTTATGAGCAGCTCTCGCGAAGAACCGACAACCGTTGGAGTAAACGTGTTCAGCCCTCCCATTACGTAGCACTCCACTCTATCGAGTGAAGCATTTAGACGACTCCTAAGTGTCAAAAAATGTATGCATTTGAGAGCCGGAGTAGCTTAAAAAAAGTAAAATTCAACGTCACTCAACTCAGTGGATACTTACGTAATAATGCCCCTGGAGTGGAGACTGTGACTCGGCAAACGTAGTGTGGGACGCTCTCCGACCAGGTGGGATGACGATCTGCGAAAAACTGCCGAGAGATGCTGGATGCGGTAAACTGAAGACAGGGTGCTATGGCGCTCATTAGAAAAGGCTATGTTCAGTAGTGGACTAATATAGCCTGAAGAAGAAGAACAAGAAGAAAACAGGACAGAAAGGACGAGCGTGGCAACTGGAGGCTAGATTCTATGTTTATGCTATTTTAGGACTTCCGGTTACACGTCCCCATAATAAATGTTTCTGTATGTGTCCAGCTGAACTAGAGAAGAATGCGGGCACGTATTATACACCCCTTGTGCTTACAGGACTATAGTAGCGACACGTCACCTCCGATGGCCGAGAGCGAAGTCTTGCAGCGCGTCACTGACTACTCCAACGAGGAACTAACGCACTCCTATCAGGTAACTAACACCTATATTTTAAAAACCTATTTAGAGGCTAAAAATTCCACCCATAGTGTAAAGAGGTTCGAAATTTCACTGATGCCGGTGAGTCGCCCATTAGCTCAATTGGAAGAGCGCTGGCACGGATAGCCAGAGGTCGCGGGTTCGAATCCCGGCATGGGTGGAATTTTTAGCCTCTAAATAGGTTTTTAAAATTGTCCTTAGCACGGGTTAGTGCATTAAAAATAAAAATAGTATAACACCTATATTCCAAGATGTTGCTCAAAGTCTCCTCTACTCAATACTCAACGAAGGTGCAGTCGAGGTAATGGCAATGTCATTGCTACGTTTTGACAGGCAGAAGTTTTCCTTTCTCAAGGAGGCTTTAAAATACTGTTTTCCTCGGTCGAGCAATACGGGTGTAAGTCACTCATTTGAACCATTAGCAATAAAAACGCTGTCTGAAGTACCTACGATGTAAATCCTAGGTAAAGTAGACAGCGCGCTACACAGTGACTGGTATAGCGGACTTACCATCACGGTAAGGTTGTGGTTTTTAATTAAACCTTTTGTCAACCATGGAACTCAAATTACGAAAGGTCGGTAACAAGGGCAAGGGTTTGATTGTTTTGCTAGTAGCAATAACCACCACAAGGGTAATGAGATTATGCACACCTAAATAAAAGTTTTCAAATAATTTAAAATATAATTTGGTCCAATATGTGCCACTCAACAGCATGTATATACTCGGCTCATCTCGTTTAGTGGCTGCATTTTAAAATCTCACTTTATTGGCAACCCTTTGGGTATGCGCTACTCCGAATCATGACAGCAGTGTGAGTAAGGGAGACGTTATAGATAACGGCAAGACCTAGAGACAACCAGGATACCTAGGCAATGCAGAGAGTCCTGTCGAAAATTAAATGAGAAAGAGCGATCTTTTTGCAATGGCATCTATGTTTACTATTGATTAACAAAAGAGGACGCCTCGTTATGCTACAGATTCTATAGCATAATTTTGAATGAAGGAATAGAATTAGGGCCTTGTCTTAACCATTTAAATGTATATACCATACCAGTGACGTATTTATTTGTCGCCGTAATAATGAATTATTTCCCCTTTGAAAAAGCTTGGATGTTTACGGGGAAATAAGCTAGTTTGACCAGTACTGAGCATAAGGTGGCTTGGGATCTTAGATTCTTAAAAATCTCTACTCTACTAAAATCTAAAATAACTAATCAAAGTGGAAATAGTCCCTTTTGAACAGACCATCCTCGATTATAAGTAAATAAATGACTTACGTCACAACGCCTGCGAAAAACGCACGAGCAATGTTTCTCAAAGCCGCCATGTTGCCGCGCCGCAGCCGGAGGAGTCCAGCGTGGAGGATGTTCAAGACGCAAACCTGGAGTCGTCGCTGCAGGGCGCCGGCGACTCACTACATACTGGAGCCGCCTTAGGTCGCCGCCGCGGAAGCAAGTTCCGCAGTCACGTCTACAGCCGCAACACGTAAGTGAACATTGTCGATCATAATAATCAAAAGCGCTCGCGACCTAGACGCCCGAGTGATTGGAATCAATCACTCGACTTAAGCAACAACAGGCGCGGTCAGGTGCAGGATGGTGGACCATCCCTTTACTACCGCTAGTGGAATTTTTCCGAGTACTTTCGTGCTTCGCAAGGCACGAAATTTAAGCCGTGGGTGCCGGCTGTCATGTAATGGCAGTCGTTAAGCCAAGTCAGAGGCCTTATGAGCGGCTTGATAACTTCTGACACCACTGTCAGACCTTACTTACAAACCTCTCCACCAACCCGGACTTGGCCCTAGTGGTGGAGTATGGCCTAACCTTCCTGCAATGCAGGAAGAGACCCGTGCCCCAGCAGTGGGGACATACAGGGTTGAACTCATAATAATCAGCCCACCGCTGCCTACTGCTAAGCATTTTCCCAAATGCCATATGCCACGGCCCCTTGCTATCCGCATCCACCATTACCACGACATCGTCACGATCTCGCCCTCTGGTCTGCCTACTGACCGTCGTCCTGGGCTTAGATTCTGCTGATGCATTGTGGTGCAATTTCAATTTCATAAACATGGCGTATTAATTTCGTTGCTGCTTCAAGTCTACATGCGCACACACAGCGAACCTTCTAAGCGTCAATGCTACGAAAAATGCACAGAATCGAGGTCCTATTCTCAGCATCGCCAGTGTGATTACCTTGGTCCACCTGCCGTCTTCCCGCCTCGCCAGGGGCCTGTTTCATAGAACTGCAATTCATGGTTTACTATGTTCGATTCGCAAATTCAATTAACCTCCAGAATCACGAGTAGTCTGCTGCGCAACGTACCTACGTAAATCGGATTATCGTAATATACGAATTATAGTTTTGTGAAGCTCGGTTCAGGTATCCCCCCTATTTCCAACGTCATTTGTAATATAAGGCGCGGGTTTCCTCACGATGTTTTTCTTCACAGTTATAACTGAAACCTGGACCGAAAACACGCACTTGTAGTTGCTTGTTAGGTACTGGATTACATGATTGATTATTATTGCCACTGTGCGCTCTCTTGTGCACCTAAAGATGAGTGTGAGTGAAAAAGTAGATTATTCATTTACCTACTCGTATCCAAAGAGTATATAACCATCGTATCTATCAATGCTCTGTGACTAAGGGCCGGTCACGGGCCAGTTTCTGAATTGAGAATTTCACTAAGTAAATACTTATATAACGTTCTCTTCGCTGGGAAATTCGAAGACACCGCACTACAGTAAAGTATTTGACGGCCTCTGTGGCGCAGCGGTAGCGCATCTGCCTACCATGCAAGAGGTCCCGGGTTCTATCCCCGGCTGGGGCCAAAAAAAACCCCAGGTCTTGGATGTTTACATGTTTGTGATGTCGTTGTTTCTGGCTCCCACGACACAGGGTATCCTAGTGTGGAGCCAGAAGCAATGTATGTGCCTGTATGTAAATGTTGTGTTATTTACTTAGCGAAATTCTTAATTCAGAAGCTGGCCCTAAGTCGCAAATGCTTTTCAGGATCCGGCAGTCGCGCACCGCAGCGGGCAGCGGCGTGTCGGACTCGCAGCAGACCGTTGTGTCCGACTGCAGGCTGCGCAGTCTCAGGTATGCAACCCTGTATGTAGGTAAGGTACAGTAGGTTATGAAGTTATAGTGCTCAAATACTAGCTCAGTCGAAATTGCCAATACGCTGTGGGCACGCGTAGTAATTAAGCCCATACTATCTCTCTGAGAGAAGGCCTGTGCCCTACAGTGACACGTTTATAGGATACATAAAAAAATTGTAGCTACATAAAATATGCGAGAGTCGCATATTTTGTCGCGCTAACAGAATTAGCCCAAATTAATGTACGGGAAAGTCGCCAGCCAGATGTAGGTACTCTGGGTTAACTATCCTCCCTAGTTTCTCTAGTGCCCTTAAGCCGCAGTCACACGAGGAGTGTTCGCGGCAAGTTCAGCCGCCGCGCGCCGGCCGGCTGCGAGTGAAATTTCTGTGTCTGGTAATCTACCAGCGTTGTAAAATAAACCTTAAATACTTACTGAGCTAGGGACTACAATACAAGTGAAAAAAACCCGTTACCAGTTGGTGCTCGTCCGCCACACGTGTCTGGGCTTTCCTACGCTAGTATTGTAGGTTTATATTATACGCTAGTATTGTAGGTATTGTTACGGGCTAGGGTTGTGGATTTGGATGTAAAACGCCAATGACAACTTCTAAGGATTTATTCACGCAAGGTCTGGTCTGCAGGTCTTCACGACACGAAGTCCACACGTAGATTCCAATCGCAGGTTCAATCGAAGTCCAATAGTATCGCTGAGGTCGTAGGTTATCGCTCGTATCGCAGGTACCTATGTTCACTTGAAGTTCACTCTTCGCTATTCCAAATGGAACTGACAGCGCGCCGCGGCGGCCGCTATTTGTATCCGCCGGCAAGGGTTCTAGAACATTCCCGTACATACGTACCTACACTCAGTACACGCGGCAACGTCGCTCGAACAGCAACCCATTCAAAGAGTTTTGAACCTTACGCTAGAGGACATACGAGTCATTATTGCTTGCGGCGTTTATTGTTTACTAAAACGCAGCATGCGGCGACTATTCGATAGGCTTCTAGAAGGCTCTATTCTAGATGGTTCGGGATAGGACCGCGACAGTATTAAGTCCAAGTTCAATCGTTTATTACTTCATGTGGTACATTTTGGTCTTAATATATAAATAGTTATGAGCACTGTAAGGGCACTGCAACGTAGTTACATTATTCACTAATAATGTCATAAGTTTTTTGACAAAAATATTAGAAGGAGTAAGTCAATTATTACTCTAATATGAGTAGGTACTTTCTCAGTACTAACTTAGTCTAGTTAGACTAAGTTAGTACTGATAAGTTAGTGATAAGTTTATCACTAACAGTGTTATATACATCAACTATACCCCCTTTTTTATTAATATTAAATTTATCGTCGAGTTAGCACCTGTAACACGAGTCATTTAGTTGTACTTAGTATAGGGCTGCCGTAGACAAGATAAAAGATGGGGTGTAAAAGTACTGGTTTGGAGGCCTAGAGAGGGGCGCAGAAGTGTGGGCAGGCAACCAACAAGATGGACTGACGACCTGGTCAAGGTGGCAGGAAAGGACTGGATTCGAAAAGCCCAAGACCGAAATAAATGGCGTGCATTGGAAGAGACCTACACTCAGCATTAAGTGGCTATGGGTTGAAGAAGAAGAAGAAGAGAAGTATAGGGCTAACGAGATCTGGGTAATATGTTCATGAATATTTATTTAGTTATATAACAATTCTATATGTCTAATGGTTTTCTTCTGTAAAGTCCTTTAGAGTGTAATAGCATTTTAAATTTTACTTTGTAACATTGCACCAGCACGTCGCTAGCTCGCTACTACTCACCGTGTCGATGGTAAGCCATCGTGGTGAAATGACTTGCCAATAAGCGAAAGGGGCCCGCCTGCTTGTTGCAAAAAAGAATAGTTCCTCATGGCGGCTGTACACACACACCCTGGAGCCCAAGAGTTTATAATTCGTTGTTGGTTTTACACAATCGGCACTAGGGGATCGTCCTGTGAATCTCGCAAGATAGATTCGCTAGCTCTCAGGCGACTGTACAGTCTATTTATTCTTACTTGTCCAATTTGTGACTTTTTAGTCCAAAACTGCCATCCCTACTATCCCTACTTAATATTATAAATGCGAAAGTAACTCTGTCTGTCTGTTACGCTTTCCCGCTTAAACCTCTCAACCGATTTTGATGAAATTTGGCACAGGCTATCTTTAGATCCTGAGAAAGGACATAAGCTACTTTTTGTTGCGAAAAAAAGGGATGAAGAGGTTGAAATAGAGGTTGAAAGTTTGTATGGGATTTATTAATTTTAAAAGATAAAACCATGAAACTTTATATTTAAGCACTTGATAAGAAATAATTAAACATTTGTTCTAGCGTTTTTGAAATTTCGACCAGTGAGGGGGTGAAATAAGGGTTGAAAATTTGTATGGGAGTTCGCCATTTTTGGGGATAAAACCATGAAACTTTATATTTAGGAACTTGATAAGAAATAAAAAACAATTTGTTCTATCGTTTTTGAAATTTCGACCTGTGAGGGGATGAAATAGGGGTTGAAAGTTTCGGAAACCGAAATCCACGCGGACGAAGTCGCGGGCGGCCGCTAGTATTTCAATAAATGAAGTAACCTGGAACACTTTTTAGATAACACGCTGCCAATTTATAAACATAGTTCATGAATTTGCGAGAAAATGTCTAGTTTAGGCATCTGATCGCAATTTTAAGGTTAGAATCTTGTTTACTAAATTGGACAAGTAAGAATAAATAGACTGTACATCCGCCGTCAGAGTAGCGAAATCTTCATCTGCTTGAAAGAATTGCAGCGAATAACTCGGCGAGTCAACTCGCTTCGTGTAACTGAGGCTTTAAAGTGTCTACAAGCGTTGGGCGCTGATCGACCTGCTTTTTGACTGTTTCTCCTATGTTCTAAGGTTTTTTGAATGAAATCTCTTACAGAGGTAAGCTCGCCTTTGTACATGTTATATCTTATGTGACGTCCTGTGAAATGTTTGTGTGTAGTAAGGTATAATTATTATTTTGCTTCTACAGTACATAAATTTTTTTGGCTTTGACTCTACAAACGTAGCTTTCAGCATTCTCATGGCACAGAGCCGAAATGGCATAAACCTAATGGTGTAAACCAGACAGGTTGCCGGCTTGGGCGTTACTCCGCGTTTAAAAAAACGAATCTTTGTCAGACAACCGGACGCATTCCATTTCTATGATCTTGGAAATATGTATGAGAGCCGTACATCGACCGTTTTGATTCTAAGGGCATCGGACTTTGCCCGCATCGTGCCCGCCAATAAGCGAATGCAGGGTTTTCGATTACCACGATGCCATGTTTTATTCGTACGACGTTTCCATAGTGATGCGGACGCTGCGCCGGCGCAGGGCGACGAACTCGCTGACCTGCCCAGGGTTGCCACTCTACACTTTATATTTTTTATTATGTTACCACCATCTTTTTTTTTTTTATTTAAAGTAAGAAAAAAATACATGCAATATAATGCCTCCCATCCCCCGAAACCGACAAGGTTCTAATCTAGGTTGCTATGTAGTCGATAGAAGGTCATTTACATTTACCTTTACATTTTATTTGTAAAGTCACCCATAACGTAACTGAGTAGATGCGCGGTCAGTTGCTGGATGGGTGACTATCCTAAGATCTTTTAAAAACCTATTTAGAGGCTAAAAATTCCACCCATGCCGGGATTCGAACCCGCGACCTCTGGCTATCCGTGCCAGCGCTCTTTCCAACTGAGCTAATGGGCGACTCACCGGCATCAGTGAAATTTCGAACCTCTTTACACTATTCTCTGTATTACGTACAGGCAGCGACATCTACCTAAAGTGAATTGCATCACTGACAGCCCCGACTACCTACTTTGCAGTTAGGTTCGAATCCCGGCATGGATGGAATTTTTTGCCTCTAAATAGGTTTTTAAAATTGTCATTAGCACGGGTTAGTGCATTAAAAATAAAAATAGTATATCCTAAGACCACTACTAGTGTTATTTTTTCGAGCGCTTCCGTGCTTTGCAAGGCACGTTAAGCCGTTGGGGCCGGCTGTCGTGTTACGGCATGGCGAAGGGTGGCCTTCTGGGCGGCTTAACAACGTCTGGCAGTAAGGCCCGCCACTGCCTTACAATCCTCCACCAACCCGGACTTAGCCCCCGTGGTGGAGTATGGTCTAACCTCCCTGCGATGCAGGAAGAGATCCATGCCCCAGCAGTGGGGACATACAAAGGGTTGATATCAACAAGGCAGAGTTAGCGAGAGGTCAAAGTGAAGTTTGTTTACTGCATTTTCAACTTGCCCAAAGGCAGCTAACATGAGGTACGTTCAACAAATAGCATGAAAATTCATTACGTTAATATAAAGATTTTTTTAGTTATTTCGGTCCATGAGGAAATGTGGTGTAAATTTACACCTGCAGTTTAGTATATCTATAGGGCCACTAAGTACCTACTGCTTTTATTTGTTCAGAACAATGTTCAAAACATCCAGTTGTCTAACATACTCGTATTATGTTAGCTTCTCTAGCAACGCACGACGCGTTAATTCAATTTTTAAACAAAATTCTGCTCAATAAAGCAACCAAATAGATAGATAGAGAGATAGAGAACACTTTATTGCACAACCAGAAAAAAGAATACGACCATGATTTCTTAAATCGAAGTAAATCTTAAGTCACAAGTATTAATACGCGAAACAATATCCATAGCCTGAGCATGGCGCCGCCAGGAGCACTGTCAGGGAGGCGCATCTGCATCTACACATACTATTAGCTTAATCTTCTCCTTCTTCTTAAGGCTATATTAGTCCACTGCTGGACATAGCCTTCCCATAATGCCACATAGCGCCCTGTCTTCAGCTTGCCGCATTCAGCATCTGCCGACAGTTTTTCGCAGATCGTCATCCCACGAAGTCGAAGGGCATCCTACACTACGTTAGCTTATATAGAATAAATTAATTATTCCAGCAATTACATGTAATATTGAACGCTAGGACGTTGCACTGCTCAGATGACGGCACTGAGACGCGACTTAGTGTTCGCAGGGCGATATTGATTTTATTGACAAGCTGATGAATTTCGGTCAGCAACCTAGACGCCTTGAGTTTTCATTCAGACAGTCAGTAATTTCATTTAAAAACAAATTTCTGAATCTTCTTTCCTGAGAGTGGGATGCAAGTGCACCTCTTTGCCAATGTTGCCGGCGCCCGTGAGGGCAAGTCTATCAGCATTTGTTGAACTTAATGAATAAAAAACTGAAGTGGAACCTGCTGAGTACCACCATGTTGAGTATGGTACTCCTAAAAAAATCAGTGTTGTTGTACTTAAACCTGGTGGCAGCCCTTATGTACATCGTATCGGCCAACATCGACGGACCACGTGCATAATAGTAGCTTTGCACCGTATTGATAAACTATGAGTTTTTTTTACAACCATCCATCCCCTCGTGTGAAGAATCAAGAGCATTCGAGACAAAGAACCGTGTGGGGTTCAACGACTCTACTACTAAATCATTCAGTACAAAAGTTTCACTTTGGCCTCTTCAATCCTTAGGTGCTTTTACGAAAAAAAACATGTCGAGTGACAGACTAACTCTCTTAACGTAGGAAGCCTGATGCTATGTTTGATAGGCTGACGATAATTTTAGACTGAGATTACGCCAGTTCGCTGATCTGAGGCAGATTGGATGGGGATGGCTGAGAAAAGAAAAAGTACCGTCCTTCGTCGAGCACTGGTCGTATGTGAGGTGATGGATTAGATTGGATGGCAGTTGAGGATATAGCCCTGTTGCTTAGCATGAAATTGATTGAGCTTAATATAGCGAAGAATGGATCTACAATAAAGAAACAGCGAAATGGTGTTACTGGAACAAAACACAGGCTTTACCGCACTTTTAATAACATTTCAACTCAATTGCAATGTCGAGGTGGCTGCATTTTATTGATCTTTTTAGAGGCTCACATTGTGTGTGGGATGACATAAGAAGGTATAAATGCAGTCACATCTGAAGGCTCAAACACACGTGGGCCAACTCGATGGCCATCATTCATCTTTGTCAGTCAGCCCTCAACAGACAAAGACGTACTGAATAACGGCATTCAATTCGGGCCAAGCATAGATGAGCCATTAGCTTCAGAGCTCATAGCAAAAGATGAGACATTGTGTGTCTTTAAAGTGACCTTCTGTGCTGTCATAGTCAATGTCCTATTTAAGGGCCCTTTATATTGCGTCGATCAACTCGAATAGAAGACGAACTGGTTGCTTTACAGGCGCATTATTTGTTTACTTCTATTCAATTTGCACGTGCGCGCTTGTCGTGATGAAATTTTCCCATCACTAGAATAATTATGATGCTATTGAATGACCCATTCATGGCTTGGTATATTGTTAGAAATGTGGTTGAACCCTTTTATATCAAAAACATGGCGACCTCAAGTCTAGAGATACATATACTTAAAATCGTAGTCAATAGAAATTATGGACTATGAAACAAGCAGAAGTGAAATTGTGATAGTTTGTCCTTATTTACTCGACGTTCTTGTGACGAATTTCACTGAAGATTATTTAAACTTTCAGAAATAAAATTCACGGTTAGTGTTTACCATGCAAGGGTTCGATCCCCGGCTGGGAACAAAAAAAAACTCCAGGTCTTGGACGTTTACATGTTTGTGATGTCGTTGTTTCTGGTTACCTAGTGGTATCCTAGTGTGGGGCCAGAAGCAATGTATGTGCCTGTATGTAAATGTTATGTTATGTTACTGCATATCTTTATATAGATGATTTATACAGCGTCCAATGGCATCTTCGCTCACACTAGATGGGTGAAGGGACCACTCCGATGCTGTAGTGCCTGGGACATGGTTTTATAGATGGTGTAGGCTTGCCCAGCACCGATACCATAGTAGGCGCCGATACCACCGACAGCTTAGTAGGCGTAGCCCACAGGAAAGACTAGTCAATACGTGCGGAGCCAACCAAGCCGCAAGCAGTGAGGAAACCCGCGGCTTTGTACAAATGTACGGCGGATCCCAATGGGAATCGCACACTCCGGGACGGTAATCAGACGTGATACCGCTAGACCAACGAGGCATTCAAAGCATCACTCACGATGTAGATTTGCAAAGGTATACAAAGATAATTTATTTAAAAAGCATTTTACAGTGACCTTATCACTAAGGCAGTGGTACCCTGTTCCCTAAAAAGGCTAAAAACCTGTGGATTTAGGATAAACAGTGCTCCTCCGAAACACATTTTACATAATTAAGGTCAAGAGACTTTTACAGTACTTGTTCTTTTACAGAAAAAATATATTAAAGTTAAAACTAAGTAATATGAGAAAAAAAGAAAGAGCATGTATGTTGGTGTGTATGTGTGTGTGTGTGTTTGCGTACGTATATGTGTGTGTTTGTGTGAATGTGTCAAGAAAGCCTACAAGATGTCTATTTTGAGATATTTCGGTTTGTGATTTATTAATTTTACGAAATTATAGTTAAAAGCTGTTCAGTCTCATCTTATGACAAGGTCAATAGCCAGTTGGAAACTAATTTTTTACATTTAAAATTAGTTTGAGGGTAAATAGAGAGCTTTTTATTAATTTTATTATAGAGGTAGGGTCCCAGGAAAATGAACATTCTATGTGAGAATGCGGTTTGTAATCTCGTGACAGGACATACATTTTTTCTACGTGTTTGGAGAACTTTATTATCGTAGGTGAGTTGTAAGTGCTGTTTTTTTATTATACTTAAAATAAAGTGTTGCCGTACGGTGAGCACCTGACAATTTTCATAAAGCAGTTTATTAGGGAAACCAAAAATTTTTAAAGAACATAACTTTTAGTACAGCACGTTGTGCCACCTCTAAGACCTTCATATAGGTCTTTGGGGCACCGCCCCATGAAACTATACAGTATTTTAGAAGTGACTCACACAGTGCTATATCTACTCTAAGAAGGTTTTATTAAATCTAAGGCTCCTGTGGCCTTTCGTGCTTCGCAAGGCACGTTAAGCAGTTGGTGCCGGCTGTCATGTAATGGCAGTCGTTAAGCCATGTCGGAGGCTTTATGGGCGGCTTGATAACTTCTGACAGTAAGGCCCGCCACTGTCTTACAATCGTGGTGGAGTATGGTCTAAAGGAAGAGACCCATGCCCCGGCAGCGGTAATATACAAGGGTTGATATCGATTGTTATTATAGCAAGTAAATTGATAATTTCTCCAATGTACTGAAATACTTATTAATGAATTATATTTTATAGTTCACTAAACATTAAACAGAACAATAAATAACATGTCTAAATAGGTTTTTAATCATGTACAAAGGCGAGCTTATCTCTCTAAGAGATTTTCTCCTCAGGGATTAAGAGATTGTAGTGACAGCCACTCTCCTTGTCCCTAAAATCTCGCGTACTGGATTTAACAGGAAACAACTCTTGTATCAAGATGACGCTTGCAGGGTATGAGGTATGGAGTCGATAGTACACGTACTACATGACCGAAAGTATTTTGTCTAGTGGGACCAGCTTACCCCAAAATGGAGGACTATTCCCTTTCGCACCATTCCCTAAAAGGCGAGACTGGCCTCGTAGAGAACCTCTTCAACAAGGCATAGGTGTAAGGTCCTGAGGCTGACACATCTGATCCCACTGGGTCGAAGTGTAGCCGACTGATTGTCGGCCCACGCCTGTCTTTAAGATAAGTGAAGATACCAAAGTCGTTCCAGTCCAGTTAGAACTTTAGCGATAGGTAGTAGGCTTGATTGGTCCTTGGTCTAAGTGGTTAACTTAGAAATTGGATATAGCTGTTGTAAGTTTTTTTTGTCGCTTTCCGCTACCTCTTTCCCCTTCACCATGACGTCATCCGTCATACGCGGAAAAGCTCTTAGCGGGACAGAACTACGACACTCGCGTGACAACTGACAACTCCACGGGGCTACCTCGCTACACGCCTCTGTACTCACGGTTTCTTTCGCGAGAAGGTTTAATTCGGTGATCGATATTCCGTTCCAGATACGCTTTACGATGTAACAAACTATTCAGTAAAATACGGTTCGATCGAAGTTATGAAGCAAAAGAATTAATAGTTTGTTAATCAACGAACAGCCTAAGAGTGGCGAAAAATGATATATACTTCTATAAAATTTGCTTTCAACGTAGTGACAGATTTTTTTTCGTGTCTTGGGAAAAAGTACCTTTGGGTTGATTCTACACCACATACACTATGATTTTTGGGTGGTTTGACAGCTATAGCAAATTTAAAAACCTATTTAGAGGCTAAAAATTTCACCCATGCCGGGATTCGAACCCGCAACCTCTGGCTATCCGTGCCAGCGCTCTACCATAGCTCTAAATAAGCTCTAAATAGGTTTTTAAATTTGTCCTTAGCACGGGTTAGTGCATTAAAAATAAAAATAGTATAGCTATAGCAAAATAAACGTGCATTAACAATACGTATCGAATACGTTAATTTGCTTTTTTGGCATGTCCATAGGCATAGGCATAGTCCAAAAATATCACGACACAAACGCGAATCTGTGATAACCATTAGTAGAGCAGTCAAAGCAATGCGCGCGCGCTGCGGGGCCGCGGGCTATTGTTCTGATAGACTGAGAGGCGGTATACATTTTGGAAACAATATATTTCAACAACCTTTTTTTTACGTCTTTAAATTAGATTATAAAATTCTTTATTGCACAATAAGCATATTTGTACAAAGGCGAGCTTAATACTAATGAGTATTTTCTTCCAGCTAACTTTACTTAAAAAATAATACTATTACTATTACCCAGATTTTAGCGTGTTCTCGTATAGTGGAAAATAACGAGCAGTGAAGAAACGGAGCGTAGAATCGGATCACGCGATCCGTTGTGTGCGGAAACGTTACGCTAATCATATTCTCTAGCTTAGGGCCAGTTTCTGAATTGAGATTTTCGCTAGGTAAATACTTAACTGCAGTGCTGTCTCTACGGATTTCTCAGAAAAGAGCAGAATGTTACTTAAGTATTTGTTATCAACCCTTGTATGTTCCCACTGCTGGGGCACGGGTCTCTTCCTGCATCGCAGGAAGGTTAGGCCATACTCCACCACGGGGGCCAAGTCCGGGTTGGTAGAGGATTGTAAGACAGTGGCGGGCCTTACTGTCAGAAGTTATCAAGCCGCCCATAAGGCCTCTGACATGGCTTAACGATTGCCATTATGTGGCAGCCGGCACCAACGGCTTAACGTGCCTTGCGAAGCACGGAAGCGCTCGGAAAAATGCCACTAGCAGTAGTCACGGGACGCTCACCCATCCCGTACCTGACCGCGCCTGTTGTTGCTTAACCAAGTGATTGATTCCAATCACTCGGTTCGCCTAGGCCACGAGAGTTTCACTTAGCGTGTACTTAAGTATTAACTTCGTGAAATTCTGAATTCAGAATAATCTTAAGCTTGACACTTGAAATTGTTAATTTGAAAATAAAATCATCTTTGTACACCACATAATTTCTTGTTGCTATGTCCATATCAGTAATACCGTAATACGATATCTCAAGGTTCACATAAAAATTTATTCCGTATTCCGAACAAATTCACTTTTGCCTTTCTGTTTTGTAAAGGAGTTCGCCGCATCGAGTAAATCGATCTCACCGAAGTCATTGGGAGTCTTCCAAGTTTTCGAATCCTCGTAATTCCTTTGGTATTTTATTATAAACGAACTGTGCACCGCGGTATTACCCACGGTTATTAGCGATAATAAATTGTGTATTAACATTAAAAGATATTTTCCGGCAGTAAAACATAGCCCATGTGTTAATCCAGGGTGTCAGCTAACTGAATGCCAAATTTTATTGAAATCGCTCCAGCCGTTTAGACGTCAAGAAGTAACAAACTTACGTACTCCCAAATTTTCGCGTTTATAATATTAGTGATATTAGTAATATGTGATAGTGTGAAGTGAGATTACTCGTCGTATGCAAAATATTTTTTTCTGCAATTGTGCAGTATTAGCTTTTCAGACTCAATCTCTACTTCTGTATCGCTGTGTGCAGGCTGATGACTGAGATTTGCGTAAACAGTTTAATGTTCCCAATTTATTTGTTGCCCAGCAGCCTTTAAGACTGAGGTGTTATGTATGTCTAAAGTAACTGTGAATTGTTTAACAAAACGAAAACACCCGGCTCGCAATTTTTTTTTAATTTGTTATTTATGTAGCCTGTAAACTTGCTGGGCCCAGGCCTTCTTAAAGAAAGTTAATATTTTTATATACCCAGTATCACTTTCACAGTTAATACGAATCGACCGACACCTCTCAAACTAAAATCCATCAAGGCATTTAGGCTACAGAGCTAAACAAAGAAATGTGTGTACATAGTTATACTACTCAAAAAACATAAGCCTCCGTTTAGCGCAGTCGGGTGCAAGCATGTTACCCACTTGTTCTAATAAGGCCCAAAAAACCAATTACTTGGTTTGACTGCGGGAAATTGTAATAAATTATTACAGCCTGCCAACCCGTAGAGATTAACACGTGAAGTTAAATAGAAACCCCTACAGGTAACCCTTTCCTCATTAAGAGGCCGCGCCACGCACACACCAGCTGCATTTGAGGACCGCCACGAACTGGTAAGACAGAAGTGCCCAACTGATATGTACAGTCTATTCTTACTTGCTAATTTACTAAACAATATTCTACCCTTGAACTGTGACTTTTTAGTCCAAAACTGCCATATTTCCATAAATGAAGTAACCTGGAACACTCTTTTAGATAACACGCTGCCAATTTTATAAACATAGTTCCTGATAGTTCATGAATTTGCGAGAAAATGTGTAGTTTAGGTTTACTTTGCAGTTAGGTAGTCGGGGCTGTAAGTGATGAAATTTGCTTAAGCCAGATGTCGCTGCCTGTACGTAATACAGAGAATAGTGTAAAGAGGTTCGAAATTTCACTGATGCCGGTGAGTCGCCCATTGGCTCAATTGGTAGAGCGCTGGCACGGATAGCCAGAGGTTGCGGGTTCGAATCCCGGCATGGTTGAAATTTTTAGCCTCTAAATAGGTTTTTAAAGATTTCTTATGTTCACTTTTAGATAAAAACTTAGTGTAAAACAATTTATGTTTTTTTTTTCCATTGGTGACGCCAGTTAGCAACCCGAATCACCTTAACATAAACTTAAGCCTGTACGCCGGAGTGGTAGGCAGAGACTAGGGTCAACCACTTGCCATTATCCTCACAGATCTTTCGAGACTTATGCCTGTTAGTGAATGCGCTCCTAACCGAGACGAACGCGTCGAACTAGCCGAACGAATCTTATTTTGCAATTCTTTGTACCGATAAAATCTAAGGTAGCTTGCTGGTTGACGATGGCCTGGGATAGAGAATTGTGCCACGGGGTAAGGCGATGTCTAGCAGTGGACGAGTGGGGCTGACTGATTCATTAGTACAAGTAGTTATTTATAAAACGGGTTTCGGGTTTTGACAACCTCTGTGGCGTAGCGGTAGCGCATCTGCCTACCATGCAAGAGGTTCCGGGTTCAAATCCCGGCTGGGAACAAAAAAAAACCCAGGTCTTAGAGGCTTACATGTTCGTGAAGTCGTTGTTTCTGGTTCCCACGACACAGGGTATCCTAGTGTGTGGCCAGAAGCAATGTATGTGCCAGTATGTAAATGTTATGTTATTAAACGGGTCTAACCGCGATTGTTTAACTAAAATAAAAGTATGTATTATGCATGTGACTACGCGTCGCGAGTCGTTAAAAAATATGATTTGTATAAAATCTTATTCGCCAACTCAGGAACAACCCGCGCTGCGCTGTTTGTTTTTGAAATTCGGACCCAGATGGAATTTCTCTCAATTTTATAACTTTCACATAACACAATCACTTGTTCCGGTCCCAACTACCTTGGTTACCGTGCGCCATGGCAACCAGTCAAGGACACGACATACTTGGAAATACACCCAGACTGAGGTCATTTATTCAAATGGCGTACGAGGAATAGTATGTGTTTATGTTTATGTAATGACAAAAAGATTATCTACTCTATTCTAAGCATACAAATTATTTTTTTTAAGGACAAAACACGATCGTAATATATTAGAAACTTCTATACGAGCAACTGGAACTCTGAAACTCTGAACACTGAAAATCAGCGCTGAGGGTTCACTCCCTCAGCACAACAATGAGTTAGCTGTTGTGGCAATTTATGTACAACACAGGCTAAACTTGTCTGTTATTGTGCATTTCGTTTATTTCTGTTGCGCTCAATTTTATGTAAATTTTTCTAGTTATTTTGTTTCTGTGATGTGTCCTCTTGGCATATGAAATGTCTTCCTTTCTTTTTAACTCTTCCGTGTGGCAACATCACGAGTCAAAACAGCCACAATGGTAGCGGACCTCCGACAAGAGATGGCATCAAAAGAAGGAGAAGAAACGACACGCTTTAGCGCCTAGAGATAGAGAACACTTTACTGTACATAAAAATGGACATTACGTAAATATTAAACCTAAGAGTACAGACAGCCGCCTCATCACTAAAAGTGATCTCAGAAAATAAATATAACTTAAAAACCTATTAAAGGCTAAAAATTTCACCCATGCCGGGATTCGAACCCGCAACCTCTGGCTATCCGTGCCAGCGCTCTACCAATTGAGCCAATGAGCGACTCACCGGCATCAGTGAAATTTCGAACCTCTTTACACTATTCTCTGTATTACGTACAGGCAGCGACATCTGGCTTAAGTAAATTGCATCACTTACAGCCCCGACTACCTACTTTGCAATTAGGTTTTACATCGGAACGATATCACTGTACCCACATGATTATACTATTTTTATTTTTAATGCACTAACCCGTGCTAAGGACAAATTTAAAAACCTATTTAGAGGCTAAAAATTTCACCCATGCCGGGATTCGAACCCGCAACCACTGGCTATCCGTGTCGCTGCCTGTACGTAATACAGAGAATAGTGTAAAGAGGTTCGAAATTTCACTGATGCCGGTGAGTCGCCCATTGGCTCCATTGGTAGAGCGCTGGCACGGATAGCCAGAGGTTGCGGGTTCGAATCCCGGCATGGGTGAAATTTTTAGCCTCTAAATAGGTTTTTAAATTTGTCCTTAGCACGGGTTAGTGCATTAAAAATAAAAATAGTATAAATATAACTTTTTGATTTTTTTGCCTAAGCCGAGCGTACCAGTAAACAAAAGCAGATTCTGCGCCTGCTCTGTTAGGGGATCGAAATCGCTGTCGGCTATAGGAAGCCCTACTACGTAATCTGATCAGGCCATTTCACCCAGCCCGAGGGAATAGCTTCAGCTGCCGGACAAAAGGCTATTTTTCGGTTCCAGCCGAGTTCTTCTGTCGCGTCACGCGGGCCTCGTTCCCCGGCCGTGTGTGAAGGGCTGTTGTGTGCCGGAGGTAATAGGGTCGGCTGTTTAATCTAGTGCGAGAGCCACCATTGTCCCCGGAAATAGTTTGCAGGATAAGCTCTACTGGGTAGACGATGGGCAGAACGCTTAGGAGAGCGGACGCGACGCTGGGTCATCAGTTACCTACCTACAAGATGTTGTCCAGCAGAGTTATCTTTTGTTTTTGTACAATATTATTGTTAAGAGCTGTCAGTTGACCGAAATGCTTGAAAAAAAAAACGGGTGAACAGAATAAAACTATTCTGCGTTATAAATTAACCTTCGTTATATCGTTATCGTTATCAACCCTTGTATGCCCCCACTGCTGGGGCACGGGTCTCTTCCTGCATCGCAGGAAGGTTACGCCATACTCCACCACGGGGGCCAAGTCCGGGTTGGTGGAGGATTGTAAGACAGTGGCGGGCCTTACTGTCCGAAGTTATCAAGCCGCCCATAAGGCCTCTGACATGGCTTAACGACTGCCATTATATGACAGCCGGCACCAACGGCTTAGCGTGCCTTGCGAAGCACGGAAGCGCTCGGATAAATGCCACTAGCGGTAGTCACGGGACGCTCACCCATCCCGTACCTGACCGCGCCTATTGTTGCTTAACCAAGTGATTGATTCCACGAGCCACGAGCGCTTCGTGGCCTAGGCGAACCTAAAAGTCTAAAAACCTAAATTAATTAAATTAACCTAAAAGACTACAAAGCAGAAATTTAATTTACTGCTACTATATTTTTATAACTACCTAACTGCATCACGGTGTGCTGAAAAATCGATCTTATGTCAGATCCTTTTGTGTCAAAAAAGTCACGGTATTTATTGTTGTGTTTTACCAACGGATATAACTTGCCAAGTTTCATAGGTCCTTATAGAGTAGATCCTTCGTGTTTAGCTGTTTTGCAACTCCGCACCAGTTAGAGAAATGTTAATCGCCCCGGAAATCTCGCCAGTTTGTTTGTTGGATGCCATTCGGAGCAGGGAGTCCTGTGCAGTATTAATTTACTTTACCACACACTTTCGCAAGAAGGATTATCGTCATGAAGCTTGGAGTTCGGCAATTCATTCTCTTCCATTTAGTTTAGAAAGCTGAGCTGGAGAGTTATTGGTTCCAATAAAGCACGAGGTCTATTAAACTATACAAGTTCGTCTTAAAATTGGGGTAAACAGCACATGTGTCTGCCGTTAGTACGTAACTACCTTTACAGTTTACTTGTACGTACTTTCTTACCATAAAAAGGATTAAGCTAATGTTTAATGGGTGAGAATCCGGTTTGCTGGTCCCGAAACTTGCGTATGGTAGCAAGACTTGGATATGCTAGAAGTTTCGAGAAAATAGAAATGAGGTCCTTGAGAAGTACGTGTGGTGTTATTTTGAATGATAGGATACGTAATAGTTTGACTAGAGAACACTGTGGAATGAAAGATGATGCATTCGAATTGAGAAAATAATGTTGCGTAGAATTTAAAAACCTATTTAGAGGCTAAAAATTTCACCCATGCCGGGATTCGAACCCGCAACCTCTGGCTATCCGTACCAGCGCTCTACCAATTGAGCTCAATTGGTAGAGGTAGTTGCGGGTTCGAATCCCGGCATGGGTGAAATTTTTAGCCTCTAAATAGGTTTTTAAATTTGTTCCTTAGCACGGGTTAAAAATAAAAAATAAAAATAGTGTAATAATGTTGCGTTGGTTTGAACATACGCAGAGGATAAATGAAGAAAGATTGACGAAAGAAGTAAGGGTCATCCAAAGCGGACGCGCTTGTACCTACACAGTTCAAATATGTATTAGCAGAGGGCAATATAAAAGTACCCGATACGGGCGTGAGTGCATGCAAAGATAAATGATTGTTGCTGACGCGAAACACTTGTGGCAAGTGACAAACGACGTGCAGGCACGAATTTATGAATGTAAGTGAGAAAGATGGACCGTGGAGCCGTAAAGTTCTGTAGGCAGACCTGCACGATGGTCTGATGACATCAGGGCTACTACAGCGGACCTGGACTACAAAAGCCCAAGTCCGATTGCAATAGAATACCTATGAATATCGCGACTTATGAAGAGGCACAACAGTGGGTACACAAATCCTGAAGACCAACCCTTTTATGTCCCCACTGCTGGGGAACGGGTTTCTTCCTGCATCGTAGGAAGGTAAGGCAATACTTAACATCCCCTTATATACATATTTATTATATTTTACTCACAAAGAGGAAAAAAAATCGCGGTCTCAGATGGTCAATAAAATTATAAACTTCACTCTACAGTGGAGATTACTGTTCACCTCTTTGTCCAAGTATGTGTTTTATAATCACCCGTAATATTTAAAGAAGGTTTTATTTGTCTCGTTGGAACTGTAAGCTTGAGTACGCATTACTTTAACTTATGGCTTACAGGCTTTATACCTTCATGAGAAATAAGGGCCTGACTGATGGGCACGTTGTCGGACGGACGGAAAGACGGTCGGACATTCGGACGGTGGACAGTAAAGTACATAATCCTTTTAGGATTCCCATTTTTCTTCTTGAGGTACTTAACAACAATACGTAAACTTTGATATTTTATCTAGTCTACCGTAAAAGGCTAAACAAATCAAAAACTAAAATATATGGAATTTGAGAGTAATAATAAAATAATTTATTCTGAACATCTAGATTCATATTTGGCTAGTACATCTTAAACTTCTCGATATCAAGCCTTGTACCCCACTGCTCCGGCACGGGTCTCTTTCTGCATCGCAGGAAGGTTAAGCCATACTTCACCACGGGGACCAAGTCTAGGTTAGTGGAGAATTGTATGACAGAGGGTGGGCCTTACTGACAGAAGTTATCAAGCCGCCCATAAGGTCTCTGACATGGCTTAACGACTACCATTACATGACAGCCGGCATCAACGGCTAAATATGAAACTTATGAAAATACATAAATTTGAAATAACTCAAGTTATAAAAACTTATTTAGAGTCTAAAAATTTCACCCATGCCGGGATTCGAACCCGCGACTTCTGGCTATCCGTGCCAGCGCTCTTTCCAACTGAGTTAATGGGCGACTCTCCGGCATCAGTGAAATTTCGAACCTCTTTACATTATTCTCTGTATTACGTTACAGGCACCGACATCTGGCTTAAGTAAATTGCATCACTTACAGCCCCGACTACCTACTTTTCAGTTAGGTTTCTACATCGGAATGATATCGCTGTACCCACATGATTATACTATTTTTATTTTTAACGCACTAACCCGTGCTAATGACAATTTAAAAAAAAAACCTATTTAGAGGCTAAAAATTCCACCCATGCCGGGATTCGAACCCGCGATCTTGGCTATTCGAACCTGGCTATCCGTGCCAGCGCTCTATCCAACTGAGCTAATGGGCGACTCACCGGTATCAGTGAAATTTCGAACCTCTTTACACTATTCTCTGTATTACGTACAGGCAGCGACATCTAGTTGAAGTAGATTGCATCACTTACAGCCCCGACTAACTCTAAATAGGTTTTTAAAAATTGTCCTTAGCACGGGTTAGTGCATTAAAAATAAAAATAGTATAATAACTCAAGTGATTCTAGTTCTGGAAGCTAAATCTTCTATATGAGATTAAATTGCTTCCAGAGGTTGCTCTGTAGAAGAATCGTACTCATCATCATTTTAATCAGTCGGTGTCAGTCCACTGCTAAACGTAGACTTCTCCTAAGACACGCCACAAGAGTTCTTTAAAGAAGAATCACATACATAATTAAATTCAACATACCTAAAAAAAACCTATTTAGAGGCTAAAAATTTCACTGATGCCGGTGAGTCGCCCATTGGCTCAATTGGTAGAGCGCTGGCACGGATAGCCAGAGGTTGCGGGTTCGAATCCCGGCATGGGTAAAATTTTTAGCCTCTAAATAGGTTTTTATCCGTGCCAGCGCTCTTTCCAACTGAGTTAATGGGCGACTCTCCGGCATCAGTGAAATTTCGAACCTCTTTACATTATTCTCTGTATTACGTTACAGGCAGCGACATCTGGCTTAAGTAAATTTCATCACTTACAGCCCCGACTACCTACTTTTCAGTTAGGTTTCTACATCGGAATGATATCGCTGTACCCACATGATTATACTATTTTTATTTTTAACGCACTAACCCGTGCTAATGACAATTTAAAAAAAAACCTATTTAGAGGCTAAAAATTCCACCCATGCCGGGATTCGAACCCGCGATCTTGGCTATTCGAACCTGGCTATCCGTGCCAGCGCTCTATCCAACTGAGCTAATGGGCGACTCACCGGTATCAGTGAAATTTCGAACCTCTTTACACTATTCTCTGTATTACGTACAGGCAGCGACATCTAGCTGAAGTAGATTGCATCACTTACAGCCCCGACTAACTCTAAATAGGTTTTTAAAAATTGTCCTTAGCACGGGTTAGTGCATTAAAAATAAAAATAGTATAATAACTCAAGTGATTCTAGTTCTGGAAGCTAAATCTTCTATATGAGATTAAATTGCTTCCAGAGGTTGCTCTGTAGAAGAATCGTACTCATCATCATTTTAATCAGTCGGTGTCAGTCCACTGCTAAACGAAGACTTCTCCTAAGACACGCCACAAGAGTTCTTTAAAGAAGAATCACATACATAATTAAATTCAACATACCTAAAAAAAACCTATTTAGAGGCTAAAAATTTCACTGATGCCGGTGAGTCGCCCATTGGCTCAATTGGTAGAGCGCTGGCACGGATAGCCAGAGGTTGCGGGTTCGAATCCCGGCATGGGTGAAAATTTTTAGCCTCTAAATAGGTTTTTAAATTTGTCCTTAGCACGGGTAAGTGCATTAAAAATAAAAATAGTATAATCATGTGGGTACAGTGATATCGTTCCGATGTAAAACCTAACTGCAAAGTAGGTAGTCGGGGGCTGTAAGTGATGCAATTTGCTTAAGCCAGATGTCGCTGCCTGTACGTAATACAGAGAATAGTGTAAAGAGGTTCGAAATTTCACTGATGCCGGTGAGTCGCCCATTGGCTCAATTGGTAGAGCGCTGGCACGGATAGCCAGAGGTTGCGGGTTCGAATCCCGGCATGGGTGAAATTTTTAGCCTCTAAATAGGTTTTTAAATTTGTCCTTAGCACGGGTAAGTGCATTAAAAATAAAAATAGTATATTCAACATACCTACTCGTACTTTCATCTTCATAAATATAAGTAAAAATACAGATATTCAAAAGACTGTTCCATGAAAGTGATTATGTTAAATTGTATAGTGAAATCTTAAGATTGTGTCGGTCAGGAACAGGATTATCATAATTCGTTCTGGAATGATCTGAGGTGAGTGCCCCCTCACCTTGCAGCTACGGGTTCGATTCCCGGAGTGACCGGCATAATGTCGGATCGTTTATACGCCCGTAGCCCCGCGGCTTACATGAATAGATTCCCTGTCGTGGCATGGTGTCGATGATAAATGTCTGAGCGTTGTTCTTGTTACTAGCTTTTCGCCACGGCCTTCTTTATTCTGTAATTTATCGATATCGATAGATTCATATATGTTGATTTCAAGATCTTTACAATAGAGATTATTTTCTTATCTTATCATTACGAATGGAGTTTTTTTGTCCATTGTTTCTCCGAAATGATCTAGATTTTGAAATGGAGTTTTAATTGTAACGTTCATTTAGGCGCAGTTTCTGCGCTACTTTGAATAAAACCTTGTCATTTCATTTAATTTAATTTCGAATGATTAGTAACTAAGTAATTTTGTTTCTTTGTTTAAAGTGTTTCGTTACTTTGATTTCTTAGATTATAAATTTGTTAAAACAGATTGTTTCAGTCGGTCTACGTGTGTTTACATTGTGGTCTTTTGTTTTGTAAGCTTGTTCACATCTGTAAATAATACAGAGAATAAAGTTGTTAAGAGTTGTAAAGAAGTTCGAAATTTCGCCGATGCCGGCACTTGCCCATTAGCTCAGTTGGGAGAGCGGTGGTACGGTTAGCCAGAGGTCGCGGGTTCGAGTCCCGGCATGGGGGGAATTATTAGCCTCTAAATAGGTTTTTAAAATTGTACACATCTTCCTGATCTTACGTGTGTGTATGCTTTCGGTGACATTCTAGATCTTTACTACTTCCTACTCAATTATGTTAGGGGTAAATTTACGGCAAAAATTCAAGGTTCTCCTGCTGCTGCTGCAGGCGTGCTGTCGACTATACAACATTTGCCGTCGGCAGAATCTCTATCCCTGGGCTTGCTTCGTAAAAATAGAATTCGTAGTTTTTTTTTATGACTATAGCCATGACGAGAGATTTATAAATCCTCTTCCATAATGCAGGGACACATTTATAATTTACAAAAAAAACTACATTTCAGTGATAAACTAAAGTTTAACGAAAGCCTTTAATTTTTCTAAGATTATTTTAAATTTCGCAGTGTCATGGCGTCGAATCTGACGTCACGCCAAGGTAAGCAAACATTGTATTAATCACTAGTAGTCACAAACATCCCAATCGAGCGAAGCACGAGTGAAGTTTACCAATGTTAACGTAAGCGTGACGTCACGCAATGTGATGGGTGTTTTAGTCAAAATGGCTGAAAGTAGTATTATAATCTTTTTTTCTTCTTCTTCAGGCTATATTATGGAGTCCACTGCTTAACATAGTCCTCCCCTAATGAGCGACATAGCGCTCTGTCTTCAGCTTGCCGCATCCAGCATCTGCCGGCAGTTTTTTGCAGATCGTCATCCCACCTGGTCGGAGGGCGTCCTACACTACGTTTGCCGAGTCGCGGTCTCCTTTCAAGAACGCGTTTACTCCAACGGTTGTCGGTTCATAGCTCGCTGAGCGACTTTAATCTTATAATCTTTTATTTTATTGAAAATATTGGTAATCTCTTTTTTCCCATAAAACTAAATCAGTGTTTTAAATCTTTTTAAATATGTACTTTCTCGTAATATCGTTAAATCTTTGATTATTTGATACTGTCGTCACGCCTATTCAATCTACATTACGTAGCCCAGTCTTCCTACTTGTCATCAGTGGTTTGATCGAGTTTGCAATGTACATCGAATTGTCTTAATAAATCATGAATTGTAGTATGGAACAGGCCTGCCTGTCCCTGTGCCTGTCACGCGGAAGAGTTCCGCCCTCGCGACTCGTTTTTTTTAATTTCCTCCTCGAAACGTTCAAGCAGAAATCAATTTCCATAATGGCTTTGCTTTAGGTAAAAAATGCCTTTGTCATTCTTTATGGAATATTGGCGGCGCGCGCGGGAGGCGATTTCCTCCCGCGGTAAATCGTCGCATTTTCCGAGTGACGGCGCTCGCCGCCGCCCCTACTCTGGAGCGGGTGGTTTCAAGGAACTTAGGACGTCTACTTTATCCTCCATCCGACTCAAGAATAAAACTCAGTGTTGGGCTTAAGAGTTTTTACTTCGACATTTTTTAGAATCGCCTTCCTTCTCTTAATTGTGTGCTCTAGCACATAAGTAAGAGAATTCATACTTATAAGTATGAACCTGGTTTTACGTGTGATGTTGTAAAGCGTTATATCTTCTATAATATAAAAATGAATCGCTGAATGTGTTGGTAAGCGCAAATCTCGAGAGCACCTGACCCGATTTTGCAAATTTTTTTTAGAATATTCCTTGAAGTAAGAGGATGGTTCTTACGGAGAGAAAGCAATAAAAAATAAATAAAGAATCGACTGTAGACTTTTAGTCCGGATTTACTTACGGGTGTTGTTATATCGGAAAAGTCCGACCAGGTCTAAATCTAGGTCGGACTAAAAGTCTACAATGTGTTGTGCTTACGAAAGTTTTAGTTCAAAAAAGAATCGACTTAGGCGGTACGAAGTTAGCTGGGTCAGCTAGTAAATAATAAAACTGGAACGACTTCAACTGTGTGTGGATCGTGGCAAGTGGCAGTCCCTGATCTCTGCCTCACCCTCTGGGATACAGGGGTGAGGTTATGTATGTATGTATGTATGTATGTATGTATGTATGTATGTATGTATGTATGTATGTATGTATGTATGTATGTATGTATGTATGTATGTATGTATGTATGTATGTATGTATGTATGTATGTATGTATGTATGTATGTATGTATGTATGTATGTATGTATGTATGTATGTATGTATGTATGTATGTATGTATGTATGTATGTATGTATGTATGTATGTATGTATGTATGTATGTATGTATGTATGTATGTATGTATGTATGTATGTATGTATGCATGCATGCATGCATGTATGTATGTATGTATGTATGTATGTAGATACTGTGTGGTAAAAGTTGGAAATTTAAGACATCCTAAAGGCCGCCAATTGTACTGCACTATGTTATTGTTTAAGTCTCTTTATGTAATTTCCGGTGCACAAGCAACAAAGAATATTCTATCTATCTATACTTAACCTTACGATACTTTAACGTGAGCTTATGATAGTCATAATGCTTCTAGTTGATTTGTATCAGATCGCTTCTCTCTGACATCTCTCTTATCTCTATGATTGCGGTCTCCGCATATCTTTTCTATTCATCAATCTATAATATAAAAATGACTCGCTGAATGTGTTGGTAAGCGCAAATCTCGAGAGCAGCTGAACCGATTTCGCTCATTCTTTTTGTAGAATATTCCTTGAATTCGACTGTTAGGCGGTACGAAGTTCGCTGGGTCAGCTAGTATAATAATATATTATTACTGAATGCAACACACCACGGAATCTTTAAAATGCTACATTAGAGCCGCTTGTAATGGTACGGACTGTTTATGCGGTCTCTAAGGCTGTCCAAGAAGGCATCTCCTTGCCCGCGGGAATCTCGTCATCTGTAAAACAAATGACCTCCCCAATTACCTGCATATTTACATAAGCCATTTGATTTGAGAGTAGGCGGACTACCTATTGTATTATAGAGTCAATAAGGTGCAAGACGTTTTATAATGTATTTCATCTTGTTTGTGGAAGCAGACGGGATGAAATGTAATTTACAAGTGATTCTCCTCAAACTACATACTTAAATGACTTTAACTATATTTTAGCCCGAACGAGTAACCAATTTAAGTAGCGGCGGCCTGCACAGGTAACATGACAACGCGAGTTGTGTGTTTTAAGAAAGAGCACAAACGTCAAAAGTCGCGACTTTGAAATTCATTGTCAAAATCTAACATTTTAATGCCACAAAATGTGAAACAAGTATCGTGATGGTACCTACGAGTATGCTGTTCACGCCTGCTGAAGTACTCATAACTGATAGGGTAAACAAATCGACAAACGCAATGTGTGACAAATTCGTTGGCTCGACGATCTTTTGAAATAACATTAAAAGGTTTTTATTGAAAGTAGCGCAAGAACTGCGTCCTAATCAACGTTACAAATTAAACTAAGTGTTCATTATACTATTTTTAATGCACTAACCCGTGCTAAGGACAATTTGTAAGTGATGCAATCTACTTCAGCCAGATGTCGCTGCCTGTACGTAATACAGGGAATAGTGCAAAGAGGTTCGAAATTTCACTGATGTCGGTGAGTCGCCCATTAGCTCAGTTGGATAGAGCGCTAGCACGGATAGCCCGAGGTCGCGGGTTCGAATCCCGGCATGGGTGGAATTTTTAACCTCTAAATAGGTTTCTAAGTGTTCATTTCAATCTGAAGCAGATCTGAAACAGACAGAAATAATGGCATGCTTTGGACAAGATTTGTATTAAACGTTTCGTATTTGTATTCAGACTGGACACACAGTACGAGATTTCAGCAGAGCAAGTGGACTCACCTCCCGCGCGCTCCGACAGCGTGCGACGAAAGTCCTGAGCTCTGTGACTAGGTAGGTAACTGTGCTATTTCTGTACTAAAACTTTTGTAAGTACTACACATAAAAAGGGTAAGTGAATCAGGAATTAAATTAATTTAATGTGCTATTGGTAATTAATAATTTGATTCCAAGGTTGGTTTTGTCTATTAAAGCTCGCGTTTGAAGTTTGTCCAGGGGTATCGGCGCGTGAGCTAGATCTAGATTCGAGACTCTATATTATTAATTTAGACGTATAAGTACTGCTAAAATCTTCGCCAGGTCAGAGTCCAAACGAAATAAGTACAAAGGTTGTTAAATGCAGCTATCGAAACAATTGAGGCTTCTCATATCCAAACGAGCATGGTGAAATTTATATACATCTTATACTTAGTAACACTGAAGCTTATAAGTCTATTAAAAAAACATATCGCTCATTTGGCAGAATATTGACGCAAACGTCCTTTTTCCAATTTTACAGGAGAGACCGTTGTTTCATTCAGAAGTGTTAGAACTTTGTCAAAATGCCACAACGACAGTGGCGCTGTCACGCGATAAAAAACAAAACTACATTACTGTCATTTTTTCCCCAAGTGTAAACAGTTATTTCGGGTGTTTTGGCATACTTAACTCAAATTGGCAAAAAAGTACATTTGCGTCATTATTCTGCCAAATGAGCGATATGTTTTAATGGTATGAAACTTATTGAAAACATAGATGAATGTTTCTGTTACAGGTACCTATTCTTAATTTTAGGACGGCAAAACAGTAATCAAAATTTCTTTGTTTGTTTTCAGCCGTCTTATATGATGCGGTACGCTGCATTAATGCAATGGCGTTTATTTTGACTATATTTTAGATTGTTTAATAAAAAGTTGGTTTGTACGCCTCTCTGTGTCGTATTTATGCGTTTAATTTACTCGGCTTTCCCGTTTTGCGATCGCAATCTCTTCGCTCGCCTGATGAGATTTTGTGTTGTTTTTAAAAGCAGCTGCAGCGGGGGTGGAAATGGAATCTAAATACGTATCTAACACGCCCCTTCCTCCCCCCGGGCCGGAAATTCAGCAATTTTCACATGCCAGGGACGGTGTGACATCAAAAAGTAAAAATGTCAGCAGTACCTACAATTATTTGCTCGTTTCTGAATGTGAGGCGCGAGGGCTATCCCTTCCGCGCAGGAAATAAGGGCGACCCCTTTGTGGGCCGCTTTTGGGATGCATGGCTCTACTAGAGCGTAATTAAGGGTTGGGGTTATAAATGTGACGCCGAAGGTTTCTTTGGAAACCCTTCATCTCCTTTTTTACCACACGGTACGAGGTGAATCCACAGAGGCGGAAAAATTTGATCATTTAGATTGGAAATATCACTGAAAACTGTCTAGCATTGGACTTGGAGAATTGGCGAAAAATGTTCACACAATTTTATGTCAAGTGTGGGGCACGCTTACCTCCTACTTTTTCACCCAATAACAATCTGTTCATCTGCTGGTAACACCTGCCATTAGATCAACGTTTACACAACATAAAATAATTACTATCTGTTGACAGTAGATTAACATAATTGTTATTGTTCAAGAAACTGGTGATTAATGGTTTTAGGTAATAACCATATTTGTATGCTTTGTTCGCAGAATTGTGAATACATAAATGTATTTACTAACTTATGTATCCATCTACATTTCACAAATAAACAATTTTGTCCTGTATTTGTATTTAGAAACCGGGAGTAGGACTTAATTATGTGTGCCTTAATTTTTCAAACGGATATTTTTACCGTAAGCAGTAGTAGCGCAGCGGTAGAACGCGGCGGCGAATCCCGAGCGGGAGGTCGTAGCTTCGAAACCCGGCATGTACCAATGACGTTGATTTCTAAGTTACGTACATTTGTAAAGTTTTAGCAATACCACTCGCTAACTGCGAAGGGAAATATTATGAGTGTCTGTGGTGTTCATATACCTAAGTGCTTGTAATTGCCATTCCACGGTGGCCAAACGTGGTGAGGCATACTTTCTATCTGCGGGAAGATTTATCTCCTGTAATGGAATGTGTGGCTAGTAAAAAAAAGCCTAACATAATAGGATACTGCCTCATGTCCCACTGAGAGCTAAGAGCACTTTATGGCTCTTCCCTGCACATACAAAAACAGAGATATGTATTGTTGGCGTGAACCCTTCATCGCTCACACTTTGGCACACACATCCATCACCACCCGTCTCCGCTGGAGGCGTTGAAAGTCTCGTGTTTACATCGAATGTCGCTGCGCCGGCAAACGTTGACGTCAATCGATTGGTCGCACACGACTGGAACCCACGACCGCACACGATTGCAGTGCTGTGTGGTGTCGGCCTAGAGAATAGCACCAACCCAATTCTTCCCGCGGGTGTCGTAAAAGGCGACTAAGGGTCAGAAACCGTGGGGTGGGCAGCAGCAGTTCAATTCCACCGAACTGCGATCCCCAAACCGCATGCCCAGCGTGGGGATTATGGGCATTACCCCCTATGATAGCACAACGTGGCGCTTTTTAGGGGAGGGTTATGTTCAGCAGTGGACTAGTATAGCCTGACGACGACGACGACACGATTGGAACCACTCGGGCGGGCATTAATAAGCTTATATCCCGGGGGAATACGCAAGTGGTAACCAAATACCATGGTTTACCACTTGCCACGACTACCAGGATCGTGTTTCACCTAACGATAATTTATATCTAATTCATGACGTGGTCAATATCTACGATAAAACATAATTAATAATGTAAATGGAAGTGGCTTTTATCGATAGTCGTGAAACGTTGTCCAGGCTTCTAACAAACAAAATGGGATTATTCAAAGTAGCGCACAAAGTGCGGCATTTCAAATGGACAAAAAACTTCAATCTTGAGTCTTTCAAAAGTTTCAAAATGAACAGAGTTTACATAATTATTATAAAACATAACTCATGCATTGTAATGGCTTTAATTCCAGACAGAATGACGTCCAGATGTCAATGTCATCTGTAATCCTTTATGTTTTAGGAGTTGGCGCAAAGCTTTACACATTTTTGAACTGCGTTTCAGGCAAGCTTAAGCCAGGTTTTCACGGTCCGAGTGCGCCATCCGAGTAAACTAATGCTTCTGGTTGGCTATTTTGGTGTTTATAAAAACCTATTTAGAGGCTAAAAATTCCACCAATGCCGGGATTCGAACCCGCGACCCCTGGCTATCCGTGCCAGCGCTCAACCAAATGAGCCAATGGGCGACTCACCGGCATCAGTGAAATTTCGAACCTCTTTACAATATTCTCTGTATTACGTACAGGCAGCGACATCTGGCTGAACAAATTTGCATCACTTGCAGCCCTGAGTACCTACTTTGCAGTTAGGTTTACATCGGAATGATATCGCTGTACCCACATGATTATATTCTTTTTAATGCACTAACCCGTGCTAAGGACAATTTTTAACCCCGGCATGGGTGGAATTTTTGCCTCTGAATAGGTTTTTAAAATTGTCCTTAGCACGGGTTAGTGTATTAAAAAGAATATATTTTGGTGTTGTCACGAAAAACCGTCCAATCAGAATCATTACTTTACTCGGATGGCGCACTGGGTCCGAGCGTACTACGACCGTGAAAACCTGGCTTAAGCTTGCCTGAAATGCGGTTCAAAAAATGTGTAAAGTACACTTTGCGCCAAAAGGGCTACTAAAACATAAAGGATTACTTAGATGACATTGACGTCTGGACGACGTTCTTTCTGGAATTAAAGCCATTACAATGTATGAGTTATGTTTTATAATAATTATGTAAACTCTGTTCATTTCGAAACTTTTGAAAGACTCAAGTTTGAAGTTTTTTTGTCCATTTTTAAGCTTTGCCAGCCTAAATCTTGGGAACGGAAGATTTTTTAACGTTTAGGTTTTAAAGTTACTGATATTTTTCCTGACGTACCTACATAATGTTTTCATAGATATCTGGCAACTGTCAGGTTGTTAGTATCTTTAAAGAAATCTCTCAATGAATGTCTACTGCCTAGCTTATAAAAATGAATCTGATCGCTCACTTCTGCAAGACGAAGATGGTCTGTTAGCTTAGCGGTTTTCACCATAATGTATTATAGTGGCAGAGAACCCTCGGTACTTGGCCACTTTTTAGTTAATTCATAGCGGCCAAAGACAACGTTGGCACTGATTATATTTATAAATGACTTATCATTACGCGCCGACGGTAGGGTTAGCTTTATTACTATTTCAATTTTCATCAGGGATCCTTTGTAATATGTATGGCGCAATTAAACATTCGGGCTTGGGGCCCGTCGTAATGAATATCTGACGGTTAATTAGTCTTTGGGGCCAACGCAACTGAATCTGCTTTTGTGTGTACCCTCTCAGAGTGCTGTAGGATGACAATGGGCCTTGTCACACAATAATTCCAACGAAAGGAATTATTGTGTGACATTATCGAGCTCGTATGACAAAGACATCATAATAACGATTATGATAAATGATGGGGATAGATGGTGTACTAGAGGCGAGGGTCCGAAAGCCGCTTCGGCCCGGTTTTTTTCTGCCCATATGAAGTTTTATGAGAAGACGAAGGCGCGATGATCTCGGCAAATTCTTGCCGGAGCGGTCAGAGGTGGTAAACGACCGGTAATCTTGGACTAAAGTGTGGGAGATCTTTTCTCTGCATTGAGACACCCATGTTATGGAGTGCTAAAAAAATATAAAGTTTATGTAGATAGCGCTGTCACTTTACAAACAGAAAGAATTCCAAACAGCGGTTGATATTTTTATGGTGAACAGAAATGAATGTATCCTTTCTTTCTTCTTTACAAGTGAGCAGGCAGTTTTTCTTGGGCATCTAACTGTCCTAAGGGCAACAATCATAGTAATTTCCCTCTTACTTATATCAACAAAGAGAAAACAACATAGAAGCAAGAAGCTTATATAAAACAGAACAGTTTGCGTTTACTTAATCAAATCGAGACGAAAACCGTCTTGAGCGAGGCACGTAATTAGGCACACGTGGGACGGAAAATATGGGGGAAACTCTTATCTCCGCGACATGCATGAAAATTGACAATTTTAAAGGCACATTCCCTTATCTGGCGTCATTACGGAGTGCGCCGGAAGTCCCGCTCCATATGCGCCTCGTGGGTATCTTACTGGGTGACTAGCTCGCGCGCCACAGCGGACACGGAAATACAGCTCAGTAAGACAGGGAATTGGGGCTAGAATCTAATAATAATAGCAGTTAAATAATAACAGTTGATCAATCATCATCATCATCATCAGCTTAAGCATCAAGGTTAGCTGGAAGAAAATACTCATTAGTATTAAGCTCGCCTTTGTACAAATATGCTTATTGTGCAATAAATAATTTTCTAATCTAATCTAATCAGCCATTTGACGCCCACTGCAGGACATAGGCCTCCCTCATGGTTTTCCAAGCATTCCGGTCTTGTGCCGCCCGCATCTGGTGACTCCCCGCCACCGTAACCAGGTCGTCAGACCGTCTGGTGGAGGGCCTGCCCAAGCTGAGTCGTCCGGTCCGGGGTCGCCAGGAAATTCTGAATATTACGTAGACATTATGTTGAGAATGCTTTGGACTGCATTCACGAACTCTGCAGCCATTATTTAAAAGTTCCAGGTGTATCTATTAATAGCAAGTGAGACCAGCTTAGTCCATGATATATTCTTCCCCTTTGCATCGATGAGCATTTCCACTTTCAAGGCTCATCTAGCTTTTAGCGGAGGTCGTAAGGCACTAATAGAAAATTTAATATTTAGCTAGGCATAAGCTTGTGTTTAGTACTGAAGCTATTGAAGAACTGGATTCGAGTCCGTGCAGCATCTTCCACGAGTTTCGGTGACTATCTAAAGGTTTGTGGATTGCATCGAGAATTACCTTCTGTGCTTTGCTTTGTTTACCACGAGTGCATAATAACCTCGCAGCTTAATCTTCGGCCTCAGCCGACGCAATTTAAGAGCAACATTACCGGCTAATAAGCCACTGATATTGTTTGTATTTTGGCACAAATACCGCGTGAAATCTCGCCGCGTGTCGAGATTCCTGGCGTCGCGACAGACGTTTTTTTTCTGTTATCTTTTGATGTATTTGAGGGAATGATGCTGGTGGGAGTTAATTTTGGACTAGTTTGTTGGCTCGAGCTCGGTCAGGGTTAAATGATTTGTATCGTTTCTGTACGTTTGGACTGCAAGGCCGGCCGTGTAGGTATTTTCTTCGGCAGTATTTTTCTCATTATGTAAAAAAGTTTTGGGAAGTTTGAAGAGACACCAAAACAGGATTTTCGTATTCTCTTTAAAATGTTAAAGTGTTATAATCTCAATAGTGTCATTATTATTATTTATTATTTTGCTTTATTTATCCTTATTATCTTAATTACTATTTTCCTGACTGTGGCGAAGCCGTGGGGAATGTGTTTGATTACCCTCGTAGATCGGAACTAGGGCTTATGATTGTTGTAATTATTATTATAAGGAACTGACTGATTGAGACCGATGCTAGAAGTAAAAGCAGCCTTAAGCTCGTAGACTTAAGACATTTATTTATTTATATATTTGTCCACTTACATCTATCTTTACAGGCCGCGCTTAATACGATGTGAAATAAAATGAATTTATATAAACATATAGAATTTACATTCTGTTTGCTAAATGCCAATGGACAATGTAAAATGTAAGCCGCTGCCTTCGGGCCGTAGTGTAGTGGAGAAAAAGACAGCGAAAAAAAAAAGCTTCATTCTGACCATCTTTTCTCAGGTTATAATAAATGTAATACATTAGTTGCTGCCTATAAGTATGATAAGATTTCATGATTGCCATCAATAACTTTAAATGCTAAAGCAATTCACTAATTGTCTTACAAACGTAAGGAAAACATACATGTTTAAAAACCTATTTAGAGGCTAAAAATTTCACCCATGCCGGGATTCGAACCCGCAACCTCTGGCTATCCGTACCAGCGCTCTACCAATTGAGCCAATGGGCGACTCACGGCATCAGTGAAATTTCGAACCTCTTTACAATATTCTCTGTATTACGTACAGGCAGCGACATCTGACTTAAGCAAATTGCATTACTTACAGCCCCGACCACCTACTTTGCAGTTAGGTTTTAACATCGGAACGATATCACTGTACCCACATGATTACACTATTTTTATTTTTAATGCACTAACCCGTGCTAAGGAACAAATTTAAAAACCTATTTAGAGGCTAAAACCTTAGCACGGGTTAGTGCATTAAAAATAAAAATAGTGTAAAACATAGATGCTGCAGCCAGACACACGAACAGCACTCGTTCACGAGCATAACGCAGGTGTCAGCCATCATCAGTCTCAACCATTTTGAATTGAGGGATCGAGTTGTATCTATAGTATATTTATTCTTACTTGTCTAATTTCGTAAACAAGATTCTAATCTCAAAATTGATAGTTGATGCCAAAAGTGGATGGTTATCTGACAAGTTCATGAACTTTGTTCATAAAATTGGCAGCGTGTTATCTAAAATAGTCTCCCCGATTACCTCATCTATGTGAATATGTCAGTTTTCGACTAAAAAGCCATACTTTATGGGTAGAATGTAGTTTACCAAAATGGGCAATTAAGGATACATAGGCTGTTCCTTCATACATTCATAAACTCACGCCTGTACGCCGGAGGATGATTTCGACGCATGTTATTTCTAGCTATTGCCCACGAATTCGTTCGCGAACAAATGTTGGTAAGTATTTTTCTTTGATAAAAAGTAGGATAATAATTATGTACTATACCAGACTACGATCTATATCTGTGCCGAATTTCATACTAATCCGTTCAGCCGTTATGACGTGATTTAGTAACAAACATCCATCCCTACACACAAAGTTTCACATTTATAATATTGGTAAGAAGGATTTCCCCACGTGCTTCTGGTGAGTTTTCAGCGTCGAGAGGTGGCACCATCTTCCTCGCCGCATGCTTTCAGTTTCTCTCCGGTTTTATGTCGATTTTATGTGGAAATTATTGTAATCCACTTTGGCGCGGCGGGTGTATGCGCATAATCATGCTAATGCCGCGTCACGCCCGGTGACACGAGGTTGGGAGGCCGATGATTGGAATTGGCTCGCTCTATCAGCCTAGAATCTCATCAAGTCCTGCGGTGCAGAACATTCATTGGTGTTATCACAGAGAGTCTGTTGAGTGTACTAATTGGGACAAATCTTTTTTAAGCTGCTTTTTTGGTCGCTCAGCGAAGTATGGAGAGAGCTATGCTCGGAGTTTCTCTGAAGTATAGGATTCATCGTAACGAATGCATCCGACAGAGAACCGAAGTTATCGACATAGCTCAGAGAATCAGCAAGCTGAAGTGGCAGTGGGCTGGCCATATCTCGCGAAGAACCGACAACCGTTGGAGCAAACGTGTTCTTGAGTGGAGACCGCGACTCGGCAAATGTAGTGTAGGACGCCCTCCGACCAGGTGGTATGACGATCAGCGAAAAACTGCCGGCAGATGCTGGATGCGGCAAGCTGAAGAAGCAACTACTTAATGTACCTACCGTACTGTGAGTTGGCTGTACTTGTTTACTGGCCAACGACAGGTTTCGTTAACTATTTAAATACTTGGATTTTCAACCAAACAGCATTATACGAGTATTTAAGCACCGCGTAATAATTATCATTTACGTTAGTCAGAATAAAGATCCGTCCTGTAAAACTCGCATGTATGTCTTATAGGATCCTACTACGCTAGAGATATATAAGCCAGACGTGCGCCTTCAAGCGGAACGGAACGTTGTAATAAAATCAAATGAAATAGGTAATTCTACAAAAGGTTATATTAATGACAAACGTAGAGGAGGATGGTCGAGTTTTTGTTTATTCCCGCGCGTGGGATTAGAGGTCATGCTACCATGGTAGAAGTAGAGTCTCATTATAAAAATACGATTCTTCTAAAACACTCCACTCCACTTGTTATTTATAAGGCACTATTTATGTAAGTATATGTAGATATTTATTTATAGTACTCAAGTATGATTTATGAAACTTTATTTTTAGGTACGTATACGTACATTTGTCTCTTAATATTCGTATTTGTACTACTCGGCAAATTCTCCAATTTGAGGTTGCCTTGAAGAAGTTGCTATTAGCAATAAGGCCGCCAATTGTATTTGCCCTTTTTGTATCTGCCGTTTCTGCAACTATTTTTCCAGTATTCAATAGAGAATATTCTTATCTTATCTTACTCCTAAAACATAGGTTTAAATATGTGCCGATACTTATCAAACGCACCTAAGTCGCGCATAAACAACTTCTGGGAAAATGCATTTGTTTCTGTTTGCTTTATCCATGACTCTTGAATACAGAGCAATACTACCAGAACTCTAATAATAATGTCTACTGGCAACATTGTCAAAAAAATGGGTGAAACAACCGTCAGACTTTAAATTAAACCGGTTTTTATTTTGGACACTTTTGCACTTTTGGTTTGTTTGAAAGCAACTGTTATTGGACTTAAGCGAATCTGAAAATATACAATGTGACTTAGGCCGGTTTGATGTAATGTAACGCCAACAACTGAGGCCATGAAACTGTGCAGGGCTGTCTGTCATTGGTCGAATCGGATTTAGGCAAGTTTGATTTCCAATGACGTTGTGACTTAGGTTTGTATGAAAACAAAACGAATATTTTGAGCCTTATTTCCACCAGTTACAGAGGACTTAAGCTGGTTTCATCCAAAACAATATTTCATTTTATGTACAAAGAATCAGGCCAATCAAAAACATTCATTCGTTACTATAGTGGATTTACGGCCGGTCTCAATAAACCACCTCTAGTTAACAATGGATCGCTACCCTTGATAAACAGTCAACCTTAATCTATCTCTAACTGCTGTTTCAATATTAAAAATCATGCCACCCTCGTCTGGATCAAAGATAGATAGCACCTCTAACTTTAGTAAGTACGACCCTCCCTAAACGTTTTATTTTTCGAATTGAATTTCATCGCGTTACGTTTTGAAATAACCATAAACATTAAATTCAAGGTCTAAATTAGTTGTGTACAAGTATTTTCATATTAAAACGACTAAACGTTAAAAAATACGGCAGTGATTTTTGGTTTGTGACGATTAAATAATTTCAAATCACAACTCTTAGGACGCAACGAAACGCTTTGACGCTGAGCAGTGACGGGTATCATGTCAATGATCTGTGGTAAATATCATGTTCTCCAAGAAGATGCGCGCGAAAGAAGGAACAAACAAAACCAACTGAAATTTCAATTATGGCACAGCAACTGACCGTAAGTATTTGTTTACTGATGAAGTTATTTGTAAAATGTAGCCTGTTTAAAAGACATTATGCATACATTTTATGATTTTATTTTTCAGATAAAGACCAGACCTATTGGAAAAGATGAGATCAGTTTCTTGCTGGACCAGATTTGTAAGAAAAAAGTAATAACATCGAGGGCTACAAATGCTACTAATAATAAACTAACATATTTAAAAGAGTCATTTACCGACGTTTCATTTAATCGAAATCTGTAAACAAATTTTGAGTCAGAAAGTTCACTTTCATAGTTTATTTAAGCGCTGACCCGGTGATCCTCGAATTCTGCTACATCGTAGATTGAATAAAATACACCGTGCTCTAAAATTTCATTGTCACTTTCATCACTGAACATATTATCCATTTTTATTTTTAAAATACACTTATTTATGTAAAAATATGTACTGTAAATCCTTTATATATCCCACTTATCCTTCAAAATCGGGCGATGGCGCAAAACTCTGACACCTAGTTATCTGACGCATCGACAGTAAGCTCGAAAGAGATATTGAAACGCTCAAGCGTTTTTTTCTATGCAGTCACTTACCTATGGTAAGCGGTGGGCACTCCGAAAGATGGATCAAAGTCACGGTGTGTTATTGCTATCTATCTTTGTTTATTGAAACGCAAAATGTCACCTATAGTTACTAAAGGTAGCTATTTTAACCTTTAGTTAAAGATCGATAGGATATTGAGATCGGCCGTTAGGCACCTTTGATAATTATGTAGCGACACATATGTTTCTTTTAATAAAGAATCATATTTATAACCTGTTGAAAAGTGTTAAAACTGCATACAAGTTTACGTAGGTTTGTCCATATAGCCACTGCATGGTACAGGCTTTCTCTCAGAGAGAGTCAATAGGCTTAATTACCAATGCCTGAGATATGCAAAAACCTCAGACATTCAGGTTTCCCCACGATGCTTACTTTCATATTCGCCAGTGGATAAACCTAGTGATCTAACAATAACAATTATAATACTATTTTTATTTTTAATGCACTAACCCGTGCTAAAGACAATTTTAAAAACCTATTTAGAGGCTAAAAATCATTCCGATGTAAAAACCTAATTGCAAAGTAGGTAGTTGGGGCTGTAAGTGATGCAATCTACTTCAGTCAGATGTCGCTGCCTGTACGTACCTAATACAGAGAATAGTGTAAAGAGGTTCGAAATTTCACTGGTGCCGGTGAGTCGCCCATTAGCTCAGTTGGAAAGAGCGCTGGCACGGATAGCTAGAGGTCGCGGGTTCGAATCCCGGCATGGGTGGAATTTTTAGCCTCTAAATAGGTTTTTTAAAATAACAATATTTTTTTTATTTTGGCAGAACAGTTCTTGACTTTATTTTGTCATCACAGTCATGTCCCATACTACATAGAGCCACATTATTATATTTTGACCTATGTTTGAAAACATGCGTAAATTTACATTACTCAGCAGAAGGACGATAGAGAATAGGAGAATATGTTTCAGTTAAAACATATTTTTTGTCGCTGCTATAAATATGAGAAATTAGAGATAGGACCTATTGCCAGACACTGTCGCTATGTTTGTATACCATGCTCAATTAAAGAAAGGGACTGAATGGACATTTACCTGTCGATCACTTAATGTAGACTGTATAATTTTGACTGCAAATATTTGTCCAAACGCTTTCTTTGATGAAGACTTTCTTTCTTTGTTTGTTAATAGAGTAAACTAATTAATCACATATTTGAAGACTTATAAAATCCCAAAAAACTTTTATTAGGTAGGTATTTATTTTTCATGAGTTTTCTGTGAATGTTTCCAAATCCTTGGTGTAAATACAATGTCACTCCAATCTAATTTTGAGCCATTTTCCTTTGATCCTCACCTGATGTGATTCCGCTTTGAGACGTCTATCCACCGATGCCGTGAAAATAACTTCCTGTTATATTTCATGCTCGGAAATACTTCACGAAGTTTCAGTGGGGCCACGACAACCGACCTTATTTTCATCGAAGTAATGTGTTTGCTAAATCAAGTTGTTTTTGAAAACTTAGGCGCCGGATCATAAAGATGTCACTCCGAAGGTAAACTGTACAGTGTCAAGGCAATTGGCCAACAAACAAGCGGTCTATTTTGTATAGATACAGCTTTGCGTTTGCCATCATAATGGGTCATAGTGCTAAGCAAATACGGGGCATTTTTGCCGAGCATTGGACTGTTTTAAGGTGGCTTGTGAGACGTGACCTTACTGGTGAATAGAAGGCAAATAGTATTTTATTTAGTTAGACGCATAAACCACTCAACTCAAATGAACATAAAAAGTTCAATGTACATTTAGGTGCTTGGTTGAAATAGATCTCAGATCGGTCTCATTATTCGACCGTAGTTACTCACGGTTTCTATATACTAGGTGTGTTGATAAAACAACTGTCGCATGTTTTTTTTATATTATGCTCTTTGACAAACCAACTAACAGGTTGGATTGTTAGTGTTCGAGGTGCCTACAGCTTTTGCTTGTGATTGATACTATTTGCCACTAATAAGTGTCAATTTATAAAAAAACAGTGTGATACTTGTATGTTACATTCTCACAAAACTAATATATGGAACAAAAATTTATTTAACCTATCAATCAATTGCTGTATGGTGTCTACCTAGAGAATATCACCAAACCAAATTCTTCCCGCGGGTGAGTAAGGGACTCAAACCGGGGGGTGGGCAGCAGCACCCCCTGCAGTACAATTCTACCGAACTGCGATCCCAACCCGCATGCCCAGCGTGGGGATTATGGGCATTTCCCCGTATGATAGCACAGCGTGGCGCTTTTTAGGGGAGGGCTATGTCCAGCAGTGGACAAGTATAGTCTGACGACAATCGTCAATCAGCCCTTAGTCGTCTCATAAACCTAAGGCACGCCAGCTCTTTTTGTTTTCGGCTATCCTCACCCAGCCGCAGCCAGCAATCTGTCTCAGATAGTTGGTCCAGATAACTCAAGCATGATTCATATACAAATTCGGTGACAATTATAAGTGAGTACCGGTTTAAGACAGAGCAGGCTGAGCAATATGTTTCCGATGCCACCCGATGGTCTCTTCTTGTCTTTGCCTCATCCCATTATTTGGGGTCGGCTAGCCTCGTTCTTTTGCTCCAGGAGTTTCTCTCCTGTCCTGGGTTGTCCGCTCGCTCAACTGGGCTCGCTCTAAGTCCTTTGCTACCGTGGCCCACCAGGTGGTGTTACCCGATGGTATAGAACCCAAATGATTTACGATAACATTCGGTGCTTAGGTACTTTTGTAGGTAAGTATGATAAAAACAATTGCCGACGGAAAAGTGAAAGGAAATGCGTCCAAACTCGTGATCGGTAGCAATGAAACATAACTTTGTGATAGATAACCACCAGCTATGCAATTACAGATTATGCACGGCTTTCCTCACAGTGCGGAGCCGCAGTAGGTGCCGTTAATTTGGGCCATGCTCGACGCACAGATTTCACTATTTGATGATGATTCTAACAGTTTGTTCGTTGGACGGGCAGTCGTTTGCCGTTGTTTCACAAATAATTTGACAAGATGGAACTAGAAGCTATAGTATTAGTACAGATTGCTGGATCGGTTGGTAAATAGATGGTCTGTGGCACAGAACATAAAATTTCGTCTGATGCGCTGATTGTGATGGGTGAAACTTCCTTCTTCTCTTTCTTCAGGCTATATTATGTAGTCCATTGCTGGACATAGCCCTCCCCTAATGAGCACCATAGCGCCCTGTCTTCACCTTGTTGCATCCAGCATCTGCCGGCAGTTTTTCGCAGAACGTCATCCCACCTGGTCGGAGGGCTTTCTACACTACCTTTGATGAGGCGCGGTCTCCACTCAAGAACACGTTTACTCCAACGGTTCTTCGCGAGATATGGCCAGCCCACTGCCACTTCAGCTTGCTGATTCTCTGAGCTATCTCGATAACTTTGGTTCTCTGTCGGATGCATTTGTTACGAATCCTCTACAGAGCTCTGGGTGAAACTTACTTACTAATTTTACTCACAGATCACGGACACCAAAATAAATATCTCTTCACGATAAGTAACAGACAGCCCATTATTCAGAACTTGCATGGACATAGAAGAAACAGACGCTCATGAGCTGGTGAATTGCGCGGGTGTGGCAACACAAAGCGACTCTCCTTGGAAACCCAAGCTTCGGGAGGCCTGCGGGGATATTCGGAAGCTGCTGGGATTCATAGAGGAGTTGGGGTTGCGCGAATGATTTAAAAACTCCCAATATGCAAAATAGGTTCACTAGTAGACAAGATGCGGATACCATACCACCACTAGTAGATAGATAGACAGAGAGCACTTAAATGTACATAAAAATGGAATTAACACAGATATTTCTTAACCCAACAGTTCAATGATATCAACCCTTGTATGTCCCCAATGCTGGGGCACGGCTCTCTTCCTGCATCGCAGCAGGAAGGTTCAGGAATAATAATAACTTGATGATATCAACCCGTTGTATGTCCCCACTGTTGGGGCACGGGTTTCTCAGGAAGGTTAGGCCATACTCCATTACGGGGGCCAAGCACGGGTTGGTGGAGGATTGTAAAACAGTGGCGGGCCTTACTGTCTGAAGTTATGAAGCCCCCCATAAGACCTTTGACATGGCTTAACTACTACCATTATATGACTTCCAGCACCAACGGCTTACCGTGCAAATCACGAAAGCGTCCGGAAAAAGCCACTAGCGGCAGTCACGGGACGGTCACCCGTCCTGCTCCTGCCCACGCCTGTTGTTGCTTAACTCAAGTGATTGATTTAAAAACCTAGTGAGTCGCCCATTGGCTCAATTGGTAGAGCGCTGGTACGGATAGCCAGAGGTTGCGGGTTCGAATCCCGGCATGGGTGAAATTTTTAGCCTCTAAATAGGTTTTTAAATTTGTTCCTTAGCACGGGTTAGTGCATTAAAAATAAAAAATAGTGTAATCAAGTGATTGATTCCAATCACTCGGTTCGAGTAGGCCACGAACCTAACCTCAGCTAATCTAACAGTTCAAAGTAACACCAATACCCTTCATCATAATCAGCCCTCGCTGCCCACAGCTGCCCACTGCTGAGTGAAGATCTTTTCCCAATCGCCATCCCAACAGGGCACTCATACACATACTATTTGATCCCTGAAACTATCTAGCTATTTTGTTAGACTCTAAACATGTATAAAATATATGATTGGTTTTCAGCCAAACGCAATGCAGGAAAACTGAAAAATAATTGCTTTGTTTATTGTGATAGCCATGAGACAAGATCTATGCAAATTCAAAGAGTCCAGTCAGGCGGGTTAGAAATGAATGTGAACCGAGAAGGTTAAATGTTGGATATTACGTGGAGAGGCCCTCACGTAATACCCAAACTGAATTTAACCCTTTCAAGATGGCGGAAAATGTACAGGACAATGCGAAGTTGAGATCTTTTGTAGGCCCCCTCCACGAAATATCTAATATTTATTCTCCTCGGCACACATGCGTAACCAAATGTATATAATCACTGCACTAATTATTATTGACACGTTTATTGCACATAAGTAAAAAATACAATGGCAATGTGGCGGACTTAACGCTATAAGCATTTTCTACCAGTCAACCACAGATGGTGCAAGATATAAAATAAAAGAAATTATTCGAAATAAAACGGAAGACATACTTAGTTAAAATTAGATAAGCTGACAAATACTCAATAAGTACATATAATATATAAGTAAGTAAATATACACTATATACTTTTATTACATAATAATTATATATAAAAAAGACATAAAATATATAATTATAATACTCATTTTCAAAATTTTATTAATACTAGCGGATCCCCGCAAAGGTTGTTTTCACATGTTAATTACCTTACTAACAACCTATTCTCAGACCTAACGAAATTTTTATATAATAGATAGATAAAAAGACAATATTTACTAATTGAAAGTTAAAGGTGTTAGTTTCAAAATTTTCAGCTGTTAGTGCCACAGTACATAAAAGATGTGTGCTTATTGTGACTTAAAAGCTTTGTAGACTTTTAGTCCGGATTTACTTACGGGTGTTGTTATATCGGAAAAGTCCGACCAGGTTTCCGATATAACAACACCCGTAAGTAAATCCGGACTAAAAGTCTACAATGTGTTGTGCTTACGAAAGTTTTAGTTCAAAAACTTAAAAGCTTTTTTATCGGAATCCCGTACAGAGGTAGTTTCTAGTATAGGTAAGTAGAATAAACCCGCCAGTAGACTAAGTACTTAACTTTTATATTCCCTATGTGAAAGAACATCGCAAAAAAAATTACAGCTCTTTTTAGAATTACAGTTAGCGAAATATATGCTTACGATGTAATTCCACCTCTCCTCAAGGCTGCCAAAACACGTTGCATGAGAAATACACGAGGAAAACGTTTCCTGCCTCCAAATCAATAGCTTACCCACGTCCATGGCGTAGTAACACCAAACAAGTAGTTTGACTACGGTACGTAAACTCACGCCTGTGTCTCGGAGGGGTAGGCAGTGACCAGGGTTTGCCACTTGCCGTGATTCTAATGAAGTTCTTTCGTTTCATGATCATTCATTAGTCGTTGCATGCACCCACGCTGGTTTCGGCAACTTTTATCTTTACTCTTTTAAAGAAAGTACTCGGGGCTACAAGTGATGCAAATTACTTCAGCCAGATGTCGCTGCCTGTATGTAATACAGAGAATATTGTAAAGAGGTTCGAAATTTCACTGATGCCGGTGAGTCGCCCATTAGCTCAGTTGGAAAGAGCGCTGGCACGGATAGCCAGAGGTCGCGGGTTCGAATCCCGGCATGGGTGGAATTTTTAGCCTCTAAATAGGTTTTTAAAAGTTTTATCTTTCCTTTCGCTTACGTCTCATATATATATTTTATCCCTTTATTATTATTATCAGGTGCTCGTTTCATAGAACTTCATTCATGGTTTGCTATGACATTTCGATGTACACAGCAAAGTTGATCAACCAACAGATCTGAAACATCACGCCGGATTTTGATACTTTTTACTACGGTTTTTGTTCATTACAGCCCGGGAATTAATTAGAGGTGTGAAAATTGTATCTTTGGTTAGCAATACCCACGGTTTTGCTCCCGTGAATAAAAAAAAATCGAAGCTACATCTATCCAAACTCTCACCTTATTTACCACCTTATTATAAATAAGAGAGCGCAGTTGATTCTTGTGGTGCGTCGTAACGCAGAGCTACAAAACACAATCTTATGCTCCTCGATGACTTACTCAGTTCCTTTTGCAACGTCCGTGAGAAGCAGAATCGCTCGCTTTGTGACGATGTATCGGCGGAGAAACAGCCCGAATTGCGGCGGCCGGAGAGAAATGAACGCTATTTTGTACATTTCTCTTCCAGCAGACAAAAGAGGCACAGAAACATGTCACTGGTAGCCTTCGTTACAATATACAGCCTTCTTATTTTTAACTGGTCACAAGTTGTCCTCTTTGCTCAGTAAAGTAAGAAAAATAAATTGACTTAGTCTTAGCACGGATGTCATTTTGACATCCGTGAGTCTTAGCATGAACGTATTTTCGGATTTCATTGACGGAGGAAGCGCACTGTAACTACTTTCTTTTTGCTTTTTGATGTTGGCTATAATATTGTGGTATAACATTGTCGAAACGTGGAAAAGACGCCAGCATTTTTCTCTTCGTCCTATCGTCCTCAGTATCTTACACTACAGTTTCTGAATGGTCACGTTACCTGCACTTTGCAGGCAGATGTTGCCACTATGTAAATCACTGCAATATCTGTGTAATTACCTTTTTCAGTACAATAAAGTGTTCTCTATTTGTCTAGGTAAATTATTTAGAAAATAGCCTAAAATATAAATAATCAAATATAATCAAACATCCAAACACATTGACGGGTTATATTATAATGAATTCACTGTTATTTCGTGTCGTAACTCGGGAGGCTTTAATAGTTAAAGTGAAGCGGAACTTCTACTATCATATCTTTTCCTACTTAGTGTGACGGCCGGTCCTTTGTCCCGCTGTCACCCTTCGCGATGTATGGTTATATTGTCACAACGCAAATACTTAAGAAGGACGCCTCGGCTTTGTGGCTTGTTTACCACCAACATTATCCGCTTGTGCCACTTGACAAGGATCTCTCTAAGTTAGATGTGTTGTAAACCAACGTTCGAACATTATCAGTCGACCTAACATTCAAGAAAATGGTTACTTCAAGAATTTGCCAAAGAAAGATTGCCGGTTATTAAGAGACTTTAAGAAAGGATCAATTCTACGCGTATATTACTTTTTTTATTGACGGTGTTTTCGCATGATTAGGTATCTTCGTCAAATTTTAACCGATTTAGATAATTTTTGAAATTGTACAGAATCAGGCGTTACTTTGCGGAAATCTATAATAGCATTAAAAAGTGATAATTACTTTGCTAATTTCCGCCAAAAATCCCACAAGCACCATGCGGTTAGTTAATGCACCGCCCTCCCTCCCACTTTTTCAAGCAGAAGCAAGACAAGACACGAACACAAGTATTGGTGTCGGTGGTGGTGCACCACTGACACCAATACTTGTGTGAGAAAACACGCGACGCGTTTCGCCTCTAAAACGAGGCATCCTCAGGCTCCCGAATGCAAGTGATCGTCTCCGCTTTTTCCCTATAAAGGGCACCCTCCGGAGGACACGGGGGAGGGAGGTGGTGAATGCTCATGCAGCAGCACGGACCCGGCCGTGCTGCCAATGTGGGACTCACAAGAAGTGCGCCTACCCACTAAACACCACCTTGGGACTGGTTTTGGTCCTAAGGACCCCTAAACCCACATCGGGAGCGACCCCCCTCGAGGCCGAGGAGGGCGCACAGCGGAGCTCCCTAGCGGAGCGTCCGCTTAGAAAAGTTTATATTACAAAACTGCTATGAAAGACCAGTGTCCCCGCTAAGGGGGAGACTGGCAGAGGAGGCGACCGCGTCTGACTGGGACCGAGCCTCTAAGAGGTGGTTCAGATCAGACGACAATTTATCGGGCGGGTCAACGAGTACGTTTCTGGGCCTGCGCACCAGGTAACGTGGCTCCGTCGTGGGCGGAGAGTAAGCCGCTGCTTCGCGAATCAGGGGGTTGGGATGTTCTTCAGCTGTGCTGAAGAACGTCTCTGAGAGGGACTTAATGAATTGTTGAATGGTTGGAATTTCCATGTCCCGATGTAGGTCTGCGTTCCTGACGCACCAGTGAGCGTTCAGTGCCCTACGGATAAAAATGTTCTGGACCCTCTGCAGTCCGTATAGGGCTGAGGGGGACGCGTGAGCGAAGACGGGTGCCGCGTAAGTCATCATCACGGGACGAATGCTAACCTTATAGAGCGTTCGCTTGTTCCTAGCTGGACCGTCTTCGCAAGAACGCTCTGTATTTATACGCTAGGCCGCCCCTCCCCCCGATGACGCAATGTAACCGTTAAACTGGTGACCGTTAAACCGTTTCAACCGCCTATGGGCTATTATTGTTTTACGCAAAAATTTTTGAGACCATCATCGTCTTGCAGAAGAGAGCGATCAGATTCATTTATAGGCTGGGTAGTAGAGATTCGATAGGAGATTTCTTTAAAGAAACTAACATCCTGACAGTTGCCAGTCAGTACATTATATATATGAAAACATTATGTACGTTAGGAAAAATATCAGTAACTTTAAAACTTTAGGTAGCCACAATGTAAATACTAGAAATAAACATAAACTTTTGTTCCCACTATTTACGCTGGCAAAGGTTAATACATCCTTCATGGGGGATTGTATACGCTTCCTTAATAAAATCCCTGAAGATATATTAAGCTTGCCTGAATCGCGGTTCAAAAAATATGTTAAGCACACTTTGTGTCCAAAGGGCTACTATAACATAAATGATTATTTAGATGACAATGATGTTTGGAATTATAGCCAGTACAATGTATGAGTTCTATGTTTATAATAATTATGTAAACTATGTTAATTAAGGACTTTGAAAAGACTAAGTTTGGAGTTTTTTTGTCCTTTTTTTCTCCAAAATGATCTAGATTTTGAAATGGACATCTAGTTGGAATTGTAACGTTCACTAAGCCGCAGTTTCTGTGCTACTTTGAATAAAACCATTTCATTTCATTAGAAGAGCGGTTATTTGGTCGCGCAGTGACATAGACCCATAGGCAATGCAATATTCAAAGCGCTAAACTGCCTAATCACCATCACACACTCAATAACAGTTCCTGTACTTGCATCATGGCACAAAGCAGCTCGCAGCGCGTTTGTAGAAATTAATGCGGATTGACGATTTAGTGGTATGACAAGGAGTAAGGGATAGATAGATAGATAGAATATTCTTTATTGCATGTACACCAAGGATTACATAAGAGACTTATAAAATAACAGTACAGTACAAGTGGCGGCCTTATTACTACTAGGGACTTTTATTCCTAACTGTACTACACTGAACTAAGAATGTGGGTTAATACGAATGTGTCAATTTCATATTGTGACCAATGCAGTATGCGACTACATGATAATGTGACGAATAACGAAAGTCACTCATAACTCTCTCTCTCCACGCGTGCCCAATTTGGATACTCTCGTCTCACCTCTCTATTCTCTCTGCTTAAGCTCATACTCTCTATGAGAAGGTATGTGCCCTGCAGTGGGGACTTTATAAGCTATCTATATCTATCTATAATCAGCCCACATCAAACCACTCCTCCTTTTTACTGCGCCATTCCTCACGGTCCTGTGCTAACCTGATCCATCTCTGGCCTGCAACCCTCACGATGTCGTCTGACCATCGTGTCGGTGGTCTGCCTACCAACCTCCTTCCCTTCCTTGGCCACCACTCCGATACTGCCCTGGTCCACCGGCCGTCTTCCCTTCTAGCCAAGTGTCCCGCCCATCTCCACTTTAAATCTGTGATCCGCTCACCAACGTCTTCGACTTTATAAGCTACATAAACAAAATATATTGGGTCAGAACTGGTGCTTTTGTTCCATGTTACTCAGAGGCGGTTCCTGAGTAGCTGCATATATGGCGACATGCTCAATAACCGGTTATTGTCGTTTCCTCGCAAGATAATTTATGTAGGTCGCTATATTGTTTTGAAGGGACTATTTATGATGTGCCACCCTTAATAGAGGTCAGGTAGGCGCTTAAATCTTGCCTCGAAGGGGCGACAGGCACTAAAGCAGGACATTTGTACCGGCTCTAAAGAGCGATGTTTAACATTCACTTGGGCCGTGGCAGCTACATCCTGACATAATTAATTAACTTTTAGGCATTCAGGATACATAGGCTGCTACTTATGTATGCGGAATCTGGGATTCCAATAATTTTAAACGCAATGTCTGACCTCCATGGTCGAATTGTTCTTTTTTTAAATACTGGCCGCTAATATTTTTCTCTTATATACGTTAGTGTTTTGTTTTTGTTGGGTTTAAAATGTCATATCACTGAAAAAATTGAACTCACTCGTGAAAATTTCGTGCTATGATTTATTACGATTTTCGACGTGATTTAACGCAACAACAGTGCGTAAATCAATTAACTTCGACTTTTGGTGGTGAAGCTCCATCAAAAACGACTGTGTATCACTGGTTTAGTGAGTTTAATCGCGGGCGCAGTAAGCTCACGGACGAAGTTAAAGAAGGTCGCCCGAAATCGGTGGTTGTGCCACAAAATATTGAAGCTGTGCGAAAACTAATAATGCAAGACCGCCATGTTACGTATCACGAGATAGAGGCTATTCTGGGCATATGTATGACGAGCATTCATAGGATATTACATGAACATTTGTCTGAAAAAAAAAATTGTTCACGTTGGATCCCGCACAACTTATTCTCAGATCGCTATATTTACTGATCTGTGACGTCATTATAAATTCGACCAATCCTGACCAAAAATTGCTAAGTTCGGGTTGGTGGAGGATTGTAAGACAGTGGCAGGCCTTACTCTCAGAAGTTATCAAGCCGCCCATAAGGCCTCTGACATGGCTTAACGACTGCCATTACATGACAACCGGTACCAACGGCTTAACGTGCCTTGAAAATCACGGAAGCGCTCGGAAAAAATGCCACTAGCGATAGTCACGGGACGGTCACCCATCCTGCACCTGACCGCGCCTGTTGTTGCTTAACCAAGTGATGGATTCCAATCACTCGGTTCGACTAGGCCACGAGCCCTTCTAGACAATGCTTGCAACTAAAAATAGAATGGCCATTCTTCTTTGCACCTTTAGGACAAGCCTTTACGGGAAGCTACGATATTGGCAGAGCGTGTAACGAGCGTTATTTTAAATTGTATAAACCATAATATTTCAAATAATATCTGAGAGGAAAGTCATAAAATAACACCAATGATCAAGTAAATTCGTTTATTAATTAGAAACATCAATTATACAAGTTACGTTGTATCCCTGTGTCAAGCCGAGCCCTTTGTTACGAGTATAAAACAAAAGTTGTTTTAAAACAAAACACAAACTTTAACTAACTTGTTTAAGGAATTGCTCTGGTTTCGGGACATTGTAGAGGTAACCTGTGTTCGCGCCAAACTTTCCTTTTACCTAACTGAACCAAAACGGCTCGAGGAAAACCTTTCGCTCAGGCCTAAAATTACACCTGTTATTCAAATAGCGGCTAGGCTACGTGCGGTCCATTATTCCGTCGCCTGGCAACTCCGGCTGATGACGTCACGTCGGGGTTGCCATGAAGGCGGCACGTGTGTGCGGATACAAACTGATTTGCTTCTAAAAAACAAAGCGAAGCTCGAGTTTTTAGTTGTTTTTCATTTTGTACTGTGTATTTTAATATACCAGATTTAAAGGGGAACAGTTCTACCTAGTTTGACGGTAGGTGGACGTAACTGACAACTCTTCGATTAATTGGACTAACATTATGAATTAAATTGAATTGAATTTAATGAATGAAATAATAAACTCTGGAATTTATGGGACAACCATAATGAATGAATTGCCACTTCGATTTCCTGGATTAGCATCGGGAAAGAAATCCTAAGCTCTTTAATTTCTTGGACCATGTAGATTGGGTCTAAGTTTATTAGTTTTACAATAATGAAAATAATTAGAAATTATATTTCATTATAATTTTATTTTTTATTAGGTACTAACAACTTGCTGCTTTGTGGTGTCGGCCTCGAGAATAGCACCAACCCAATTCTTCCCGCGGGTGTTGTGAAAGGCGACTATGGGACACAAATCGGGGGGTGGCCAGCAGCGCCCCTGCAGTACAATTCCACCGAGCTGCGATCCCCAACCAGCGTGGGGATTATGGGCATTACCCCCTATGATAGCACAACATGGCGCTCTTTAGGGGAGGGCTACGTCCAGCAGTGGACTAGTGTAGCCTGACGATGACTAACAACTTTATACACATTTTTAAATTTGAAATAAATAAATTTAATTTAATTAGGAATTAAATAAACATTCATTTTCTTGGACTAGCATTATGAATAAAAACCAAAACTCATCGACTTATTCGACTAGCAGCATGAATGAAACCTCAAAATCTTACATCTCTTGGACAAGGGCTATAAATTAAAAGAACTCTCAGATTTATTAGATTAGCACTGCAAGAGAAAGAAAAGGCACGGGAATAGACACGTGTTTTTAACATAAAGGAAATAGGGCGCAGGCTTCTCAAAGATTAATAAGGCCCCGCCTGAAGGGTGACCCGGGGCGAGCCCCGCTGTCGTCCAGTTCGGCTTCCTACTTCCTGTCGCCGTAGAGTTGTGCGTTTTCGCTTCAAATATTCATACGCGAGATGTGCTCGCCATCAAATCAGAACGTGCATTCAACTCGATTTCCTGAATAATTCAGCCATGTGCTTACCTATTACTTTTTATTGGGCAGTGTTATTTGTCTCTCTCTAGCTTTCGATGTAGTTATATTTTTTTTTCACTATTCATACATAACGCACCGTAGGGAATCTGTGGAAGTTTCAAAGTGAGTTAAAATGTTTTAGTCCTCCAGTCTTTCGACCGCGTTTTCACGGTCTTAGTAGACTCGTATAGAGTGAACAATTTTTGCGACAAAGATGATACACGTGTACATCAGCCATCTTAGTAAAAAAAACGCTATGAAAACGGTCATGTTTTTTTTTTCTCTCGTACCGCGCGCGCTCTACTCGTCTTTAGATGCTAAAATAAATTGGCAAAAACAAGATGGCGCCAATATTGGAAACTCCTGCGTTTAGTAAGAAAAAGTGAAGAGGCAGTGAAATATTGATGTTTGTTGAGTTTTATGATGCTTTGGAAGTGTATATCGAAACATTTCACAACACTTCCAAATGTTTTGAAATGTATGGTTTCGATTGCCGTGACCCAACTATTGTTTCTCTTTTCTTTTTCTACTTTTATTGTTGAAATTTGTTAATATTTATATTTCATTTCACTTTTATTCAACGTAGCAGTAATTTATTTATCATTTTTGACCGTTTACAACAAAAATGGCTTTAAACTGAAGCAAAAATCTGTATTTGCTAAGATGTGTGTATATTACCATCTCTACAGTTTGTAGAACTAAGATGTGTCACACTATCCGGGCCTGCTAAGATCGTGAAAACGCGGCTTTATCGCACCGTTGGGAATCTTTTGAAGTTTCGAAGCGCGGTAAAATGTTTTAGTCCTCCAGATTCCTTTGTGGCGGAAAACTCAAGGCCTCAAACTTATGAATAAGTTGATTTGGGGGCATAACGCCTATAGGTGAATCAGGAAATCATGTCGTACGGGGAAAATGAAATTCAGAGGCTGGCACGCCTGTCCTATTTATTCGTGCTTTAAATAATGACTTGCACACAACGCAATCATTTGTCCTGGTCCTAAACTAGGTTATGGTAACCAGGAAAGCATAAACACAAGGAAATACACCCAAACTGAGGCCATTTATAAAAAATTATACGACGGCCCCTAGTGGTAATCAAACCCACAATCTATGGTATGGTAATCAAACGTGATACCGCTAGTAGACTAACGAAGTAGTTTGGATTTATTGTTGTTAATGATGGACAGGATGGGTAACCAAAATTTTTTAATATTAATTAACATAATTAGGGACTTGTTGGCCTACTCTACACGGAATCAAAACAATCAATCTTAGTCTTTGTATGTCCCCACTGCTGGGGCACGAGTGTCTTCCAGCATCGCTGTAAGCACTATTCAATTCTGCAGGTTGATAAATGGATTTTTGAAATCGGTTGAGAAGTTTCGGAAGTTCCCTACTATATTTAGACATATCTTGGAAACTTAACCTTTTTGATGTCCAGGGTGACATGTCAGTAAAAATGTAATATTTTTTTACGTATCCTATAAACGTCCCACTGCAGGGCATAGGCCTTCTCTCAGAGAGAGAAAGAGAGAGAGAAAGATTATGGTATGGTATGGAGTATGAATTACCACCCGTGTTCACCGCGGATGGGCAATTTCAAGCGCTGAGGTATTTGAACCTCAGACACTCAGGTTTCCTCACGACGTTTTCCTTCACGGATAGCGTGTGGTATTGCTAATATAACCCCACAAATGTACATAACTTACAAAAGCGAGTCATTGGTACATGCCCGCGCTGGGAATCGAACCTGGTCTCCCGCTTCCGAGACCATCGTTCTACCCACTGGGCTAACGCCGCTATATGTTTAATAAATTTGCTTAATTGAATGCCTACCGAGAAAGTAAATAATTGACCGCAACCATTTTGCGCTCTGAGCAATAATTTCAGCTGTCAGCAAATTATTCGGTATTTCATTCAACAAAAACACTCGGCGGGAGGGCGAAGGACGGCGGCGGCGCAGGGTGGACACAAATCATGATTCACATAGAAGGATAATTTGGTCTATCTCTGCTTTAATCTGACTTTTCAAACTCTTTCGTTGTGTATACTGAAGCGGTGATAGTGGAGCGGTAAAACGCCGACTTCTCAATCATGAGGCCGTGGGTTCGAAGCTTTTTTGAATAATTCAAATAATGAATAACAATTGGCATATTCATTATTTGAATATGCCAATTGTCAACGTAAAGTTTAAATTAAACTACCGCCTATATATATGACAAAGTGCAGAACTGGAGAAATAAAATACGCCTAGCGCCATCTCTTGGTCACTTACTGTCGACAATCATCTCACTGGTATGTACCAATGACTATGTTTTCTAAATAAATAGGTTCTTAAAATATGTTTTCTAAGTTATGTGCATTTGTGGAGAATAAGCCGAGCATGACAGGCTCCGTCTCTTAGCTGAATTTTTATAACGCTAGTTTTATCCATCAGGGATTGGTTGGATCTAATTTTAGCCGGCATAATATTGGCTAAACCTAGTATCAGCCATTAGGGTTTGGTTGGACCTAGTTCTAGCCGGAATGATACAAGCTAAACCTAGTTTTACCCAAAAACAATCGGTTAATACTAGATTTAACCAAGAGGCAATGGCTACACCTAGTTCTAGCCGGTTAAAACTATCCCATAATATAGCCCATAGTAGGAGTAGCCGCGCTTCGGGTTTTAGCCGAAACATATTATATACTTCTGTTCAGGCTATATTATGTCGTCCACTGCTAAACATAGCCCTCCTATAATGAGCGCCATAGTGCCCTGTCACAATAAAAAATATTCTATCTATCTTTCTAAATCGGGTCTACTTACCCTGGTCTTCTGTTCAGTAGAAAACCAGTCATTGGAGGGCGCAGGGCTGCGATGAACGATGGGGTCCGAGGGACATCATCCTGTATAATTGCCGGGCGCCCTCGGAAGAGATGTGTATATAGCCATTGTGCTGTGCAACGCCAAATTGCGTCTAATAACAGGCCCGACCCACGAACCCAGCCAGTTCAATGGCGCATTATTTCAGGTATTTTGCCTAATCACAAAGGCTACTCGTAACGCTGTTAATCCCTGTTGCGAGATTTGGGAGAAGTCACAAAATTGTAATTGATAATTGTTTATTTGAACTCAAAAAGATTAAATTTGTTACAATATGATTGTGCCCTGACTCCTGAACTATTGTGACTCACAGAAGTGGGGTCTTACTGTAAATGGTTTTGGCAACCCAATTTAAGTTTGGAAAGTGGGAACACTGGTCATAAAGCTTTCACCTAGAACTGGCTTGAGCTGCTAATGATCAATATTTTGATATTAAAGCTTTAAGCTGATGCGTGTACAGCACTTCAGTGCGCTTATTAAATGTTTATCAAGTAGGTATGTTTTTACACGACTTCACTGAAGGAGTACTGAATTGACGTTTCTGTGCTACGTTGAATAAAACCTTTTTGCTTTGTTTTACGACACCGTATGGACCCGACCTGGGAGCCACTTCTCACTTCATTAGCAAATAATTCGTATACACATACGACTCTAAGGCTTTTTACTTGAATTCTACATAAAAATCTGCTAAAACTGCCAAAAATCTTTATTCTGAACGCCGTGATACATTGAATTCGAATGAGAAAATAAATGTCTAATGACTCTGCCGAGTTATTTATCCTATTTTTATGCGACAAATGTTTAGAGGGAGGGCTATGTCCAGCAGTGGACTACATAATATAGCCTGAAGAAGAAGAAGAAATGTTTGGATATTTTGCGTCTACGCTTTCAATGCGCATGGGCAAGGCTCCTCGACCTAAGTACTCTTAACTGTCAAATGAATATATACTTTGAACCTCCGGGACAGTTTAAATGGATCCTGTGGAGTTTTTCTGTTCTTCTGCACATCGTCCAGCTCCTGCTACGACCAACTCTGTAATATTTTGAGAGTCACGTCACAGATATGTGAGACTAAATTGAGTATGAGATTGAATGCCGTCAAGTGCATGATTGGATCCCATATAATTTTGGGGATAAGGTGTTGCGTCACCGTAGTATAATAAATTATTCATAGATAACCTACGAATAAGAAAAAGAGCCGACAAATGAAAGTGCTACTTCTACTTTATAAGTTAATGTTATTTTGCGCAACGTTTATTTGTAAGAGCCACATTTCGACTAACAAATAAATAAATATTTATGGACATAATTATACTATTTTTATTTGTAATGCACTAACTCGTGCTAAGGACAATTTTAAACTATTACTCTATTCTCTGTACGTAATACAGAGAATAGTGTAAAGAGGTTCAAAATTTCACTGATGCCGGTGAGTCGCCCATTAGCTCAGTTGGATAGAGCGCTGGCACGGATAGCCAGAGGTCGCGGGTTCGAATCCCGGCATGGGTGGAATTATTAGCCTCTAAATAGGTTTTTAAAATTTATGGACATATTACACGGATCTCGTTGGCCCCGTACTAAGTACAACTAAATGACTTTGGGACCTGTACCACAAGTTGTTTAGTCTAACTCGAAATAATATAACTGGTGAGTTTATACATAGATAGAGAACACTTTATAGCACAATCAGAAAAATAATACAACCATGATTTCTTAAATCTAAGTAATGTTATACAATTGGCGGTCTTATTGTTAAGAGCGATCTCTTCCAGATAACCTTTGGATGGAGTTTTGATGCTTTTTTTACTTAGCCTCTTTTCTCAGATACCTTCCCTTAGTTTTTTCCATCTCTCCCTGATCCAATAATGCTTTTATTGCCCTTAAATTTTAAAAATAAAAGCGCCATCGCATTCATGGAAATACGGCCAGACTGAGATGAGGCATTATTGGCAGATCATTTGTATCAGCTCCGTATTCTATTTATACCGTGCACTTAATTATTTTGTGACGAGAGTTTACCCCCTCGTGACGCGATAACGAGGAAATAGAACAAGGTGCAGTTCCAAAGGATCGTCATAAATTGAATCGCGGGACCAATCCGAAATGCCTCGGACTTAATGAAAGCGCTAGACAAAGGGACCCCACCGGCAGGCGCAGAGGGTCCGTTTCCGTTTGATTGCTGACGGACGAACGTACCAATCGTCAAGATAAATGTTGTGAGGAAAACTGAGTGTCTGACGGTTCATATCATCATCAACCCATTATGTCCCCACGCTCTGAAGCGCTCGTGGCCTAGGCGAATCGAGTGATTGGAATCAATCACTTGGTTAAGCAACAACAGGCGCGGTCAGGTACAGAATGGGTGAGCGTCCCGTGACTACCGCTAGTGGCATTTTTCCGAGCGCTTCCGTGCTTCGCAAGGCACGTTAAGCCGTTGGTGCCGGCTGTCATATAATGGCGGCTTGATAACTTCTGACAGTAAGGCCCGCCACTGTCTTCCTCCGCCAACCCGGACTTGGCCCCCGTGGTGGAGTAAGGCCTAACCTTCCTGCGATGCAGGAAGAGACCCTTGCCCCAGCAGTGGGGACATACAAGGGTTGATAACGAGGGGCACGGGTCTCTTCCCTGAGGAAGGTATAGGCTATACTCTAAAACAGGGCCCAAGTCCGGATTGGTGGTGGCTCGCAATACTATAGAGATTTCATCGTCTCCAGAAAAGAATGAGGATGGGAGCTTCCGTTTGTCAATACGTAAACCTTTTAAAAAAATTAGGAAGAGTTTCAAATCTTGAAACATATATAAGTTGATCCATACATTTAATAACGCAAATGGCAACTTCATTATGGAGTAGCTGATTTTTAACAGTTTAGTAGTTTGGAACAGCAAACTGGTTGAGTTGAATAGAAGAGGTTGTATTGTTTTTGGCTTCAGCGTGTAAACTGAAGTGATACCTAAAGGATGAAACACATCTACCTGGTGGCGTTGGTGGTCCATACATGCATGCATGCTGCCACTGCCATCCACCGTGTTTCATCCTTAAGACGCTCTCATTTTCTGATGGAGTAAACTGGCTCAGCTTCTATACAATACTCTCAGCTGTTCCGAAGGAGTGGCTTATTTGCTGAAAACCGTGTAATCTCTTTGCGAACTGATAATCAGAAAAGTTGAATAATAAGAATGAACTTAAACGACCAAACAAGTTTACAATACCAAACAGTTCTTGTTGAAACGCTGTTCCTACAAAATCGATATCGGATCAAAATTGGAGAGCAAGGAATCTCTCCTCTCAAGAAAATAATACTTGATTGAGGGGTTTGATATTTGTACTAGATACAAGGCTGTACCTTCCAAAATCTAAATCGGATCAAAAGTTGGAGAGCAAGGAATCTCTTCTCTCAAGGACATAATACTTGATTGAGAGGATTGATATTTGGTGCTTTGCTACGTTGGAGAGCAAAAGTTGGAGTAAACTCACTCCACGTCGAGTGGCTATCTAAACAATGTTTTAAATTGCTCATACATAGACATACATTAAACGGATTATTAATCGCGATTATTTATTAGGTAAATAACAACCTTAATTCCCGACGTTTCGCCAACGTTGCAGTTGCCGTGGTCACGGGTAGGTAGACTGAAAAAGGTACTTTGAAAAACGTCGATACATATCAACCCTTTCTATGTCTTCACTGCTGGGACACGGGTCTCTTCCTGCATTGCAGGAAAGTTAGGCGATAATCCACCACGGGGGCCAAGTCCGGGGTGGTGGAGGATTGTAAAATAGTGGCACAGTGGCGCAGTGGCGGGTCGTACTGTCAGAAGTTATCAAGCCGGCCATAACGCCTCTGACATGGTGTAACGCCTGCCATTACATGACAGCCGGCACCAACGGCTTAACGTGCCTTGCGAAGCACGGAAGAGTTCGGAAAAATGCCACTAGCGGTAGTTACGGGGCGGTCACGCATCCAGTGCCTGACCGTCGCTGATGTTGCTTAACGTGGGTGATTTATACCAATCACTTGGTTCCACTAGGCCGCGAGTAACAACGTAATGTAATACATTTCCAATATCTGTGTAATACGGTATTAACAATATTTAAAGGAAATACCCTAAGGGAAAACGAAGGAAACATACATTACAAAATTACTTATGTTTTTTTTCCAGCACCTTGTCCTTAAGCTTCCGTTGTATTTATTTTGTAGGTCGGCACAAAGGTCCGTCGCAGGAATTCAATTTGGCTCGGAGGGCCGGTTTAATTAATTGGTCCTCGCCGGGCGCCGCCGATTTGTCAATCGCATGCTCATTCCGATAACACCTCCAGCAATGCGGCTCGGCATACTTCGTGCCAAATATGGATGCCCTACCAGGGGTGCATAACTTCACGATAAAAGTTGTATCCCATCGTTGGCCAGCGCCATCTTTCTTTATTTCACAGCGTAAAGCGAGATGGCGCTACCCAAAAATGGGATAAAACTTTCATCTTGACCTTGCGCTCTCCTAGCAGGGCCACATCTCATAGAATATTGTTTACTAGGACAATTCGACTAATTAATAAGTATCTACACTAATACAATACAATGCCTTTACTAGTCAAATAAGGGTGTTTATACTAACACCCTTATTTGACTTTAAATAGACACTTTAAATTTTCTGTAGTTGACGATTTTTTAATTGACCACGCAAGATACGTCCTAATAATATGTCATAATAACTATTTATCGGTCATTTTATGAATCGCGACCCTGAAAAAAAAACAGTTTTCTTCAGGAAGACTGGTTTGGATACGGAAGAAGTTTATCTAGGCCGATGCAAAGGAGAGTAATCCGAGATGACTCTGGAGAACTATAATGTCGGTCTCAGACACGCGGAGGCGTAAAGAGAAATCATAAAAATATTTCAACGTCTTTACGTTGAAATATAACGTACTATTACGTTAAGTTGAAAATTGACATTCTTTAATGTCAATGTACAACATAACGTAATAGCATAGATTAAATGAGAAACAAGCCTTTGACGGAAATAGTTAAAAATGGCAATATTTATGAAGGGAAACCGAATGTATCTCTTAATGACTTGCGAGGGTGCATAACTTCGTGAGTGTACCTGAAATTTTTGTACAATACAAGTAGGTACAATTTTGTACCATGGTGTTTAAATCTAGCGCCTTCCTAATATTTATCGGCCGTAGGTCATTCACATAACACATTCATTAAAATAATACACATGTATAAAAAACATATTCAGAGGCCAAACATTCCACCCATGCCGGGACTGGAACCGAGGCCTAAAATTCCACCCATGCCGGGACTCGAACCCGCGACGTCTGGCTCTGCATTGCTGGCACGGTAAGCCAGAGGTCGCGGGTTCCAGTCCCGGCATGGGTGGAATTTTAGGCCTCTGAATAGGTTTTTTAAAATTGTCCTTAGCACGGGTTAGTGCATTAAAAAGAATATAATACACAAGTATGTTTTCGTTTCCTTGACGTGTATCGTATTTAGAAAATCAATCGCCCAATACGGAATTGACCTACTTTCACACAGACCTGCAGAGTTATATCTAAAAATGGACCCATAACAAGGCCGCCCATTTGGTGTCCGATATCCGCACTTCTTGTCGGTTGAATTGCTTGAGACGCATTTCCCAATCTCCCCGTCCCTTGTCACGTCCAAACAAACAGTCCGCGGGCGGCCCTTCCTTCACCAACACAAGGTCTAGTCACAGTCAGCACAATGTCCATTCCGTCAAGACATCTGTCAACAACGCTCGACGCCATTTGTATAGTGGAATTCAATTTGCGCGCCCGCCCGCCCGATAATTGCGCTACGTGGGACTTCCGGAAGGTTCGCCGCATCTTTAATTTGGTTACGCATAACAAATAGCACGTGGCTACCGCTCTAGAGGCATCTTTTCCGAGCGCTTCCGTGCTTTGCAAGCCACGTTAAGCCGTTGGTACCGGCAGTCGTTAATCCATGTCAGAGACCTTATGGGCGACTTGATAACTTCTGACAGTAAGGCCCGCCACTGTCTTACAATCCTCCACCAACCCGGACTTGGCCCCCGTGGAGTATGGCCTAACCTTCCTACATTGCAGGAAGAGACCCGTGCCCCAGCAGTGGGGACATACAAAGGGTTGATATCGATATTTCGATTAGAAATAGCAAAGCGCTGGTAGCGCTTTGCTTTGTGGCAACCCTTTCTTCACTAGCTTTGATATCGACATTTCGATAAGAAATATGAAATCTCTTACCCTTGCTTCACAAGCTAGTAGTTTAGATTCAGTAGAATGTCCGTCTCGCTAAGATATCTGTCAAAAACAGTTGACTCCATTTGTATACAGAAATTCAATTTGCTCGCCCGCCACCCAATTGCGTTACGTAAGACTTCCGTAAGGTTCAGCCGCATCTTTAATTTGGTTACGTATGCGGTGGTAGCGTTCCCTTGCTTCACAAGTGGTTCTAAGTTCGAGACATCGATAAAATTAACCTCTATATTTTAGTGGTCAACTCACCCGTAACGTGATACAATGCTCGGATGTTAAAGTTGATGTGTTTTCGACTATACCTACGACTTGGATTTTCTAAGTCACATCGTGTACATTTGTAGTAAGAATACCACATCAATAATAATAATAATATTTACACAACACAAGCACTTGTCACTGGGACCCTCCGTACATTTATAAAATGATCGACAAATAAAATCTAAATTAATTAAAAAGGCCAACGTCAAAGACGTGGAGATCGGTAAGGAATAAAGTTAGGCGGAGTCATGTTGAAAATGAATTTATTATTAAAAACCTATTTAGAGGCTAAAAATTTCGCCCATGCCGGGAGTCGAACCCGCGACCTCTGGCTAACCGTACCAGCGCTCTCCCAACTGAGCTAATGGGCAAATGCCGGCATTAGCGGAATTTCGAACCTCTTTACAATATTCTCTGTAATATTTAGAGGCAGCGACATCTGGCTGAAGTGATTTGCATCACTTGCAACCCCGAGTACCATACTTTGCAGTTACGTTTTACATCGGAATTATATCGCTGTACCCACATGATTATAGTCTTTTTGTTGCATTAACCCGTGCTAAGGAAAATAATAAAAAAAATTTTTTTTATTATAATCATTAAAAATTAACAAAAAAAAATCTATTTAGAGGCTAAAAATTCCACCCATGCCGGGACTCGAATCCGCGACCTCTGGCTAACCGTACCAGCGCTCTCCCAAATGAGCTAAAGGGCAGGTGAATTTATTGAATGAATTTATTTGGTAACCAAATTTTTCATTTGCGACAGACTGTAAATAAATAATAGGCACTCAATGTACGGTGGATTAGGGTGTTCACAAACTACAAACTGGTGGCTAAGATTGAGAAAACAATGGGTTAGCAAACCAGTGACCTGATGAGTTAATAACGTTATTGAAGGAACCAGAACCCAAGGGGTTAACGTGGGAGCAGACACCCAAAGCCCAGCAGTAGGCACCGTTGTTAGGCTGGATAGATCAACATAACATTTATATAGAGACACAAAAATTTCTTTCTGGCCCCACACTAGTGTCGTGAGAACCAGAAACAGCGACATCACAAACATGTAAACATCTCAGACCTGGGTTTTTTTTATTATTGTCCCCAGGCGGAATTCGAACCCGGGACCTCTCGCATGGTAGGCAGATGCACTACCGCTGCGCCACAGAAGCCGTCAACAGAATCTGTTAACCTTAGAAAATACTATAGAATCAGTAAAGCAAATCCGACTGTGGTCTTTCTGCCTGTTGTTCAGCATTAATTCTCCTGCAAGGGTGTCTTGAGGGCCGGCGGGAATCAATCAATGACTATAATTTGCATACAGTCTCTCGGCTCCCGGCGAATAATTTGATGGATCGATACACGAGGCGTCCCCGTCTTTCTGCGTTTACAAATTACATTCGGTGCACATGATTTATTGAGCATCTGTGCGTTTTTAAGCGAAGGTGAGCAGCGCTCTTTGGTAATCGATATCAACCCTTGTATGTCCCACTGCTGGGGCACGGGTCTCTTCCTGCATTGCAGGACGATTAGACCATACTCCACCACCCGGATCCATTCGGGGTTGGTGGAGGATTGTAAGACAGTGGCGGGCCTTACTGTTAGAAGTTGTCAAGCCGCCCATAAGGCTTCTGACAGGGCTTAACGACTGCCATTACATGACAGTCGGTACCAACGGCGAGCGCCTCGTGGCAGCACGGAGGTGCTCGATGAAATGCCACTAGCGTTAATCACGGGACGGTCACCCATCCTGCACCTGTCCGCGCCTGTTGTTGCTTAACTCAAGTGATTGATTCCAATCACTCGGTTCGACTATGCCACAAGCGCTTCGATCTTTGGTAATAAACTTGAAAAATTCGCTCTCAGTTTCACGGTTGCTCCATCGTACTGTACAGTCGCGTGCACTAACATGTGAATACGTTAGCACCTTGTCACATTAACCTCTTCCAGCCTGATGTATGAGAAAATGACTATTTTCACTTTGACAAGGTACTGAAGTGGAGGCACGATAGTTTTGGTGACTGTACGTGTCGAGTGCTGAAGTGCCCTGAATACTCCAAACACTCGGGTTTCATCTGAAAGTTTTCCTCTACGGTTAACGAGTGCTAGTGTGTACCATTGCTACGTACATTTGTGTAATGGAAAAACATTTGATAACATATGTGAAGAGAAATGGCTGTGGGTCAGCAATAGCGAGTAGCGTTGGTACTACAAATTGACAAACGCACAAATAATACAACAAAATCATTGGTAGGTATATGAGAAAATCGCCATATTACAGCCGGACTAAGATAACTCTAGCGGTTTTGGCAGCTCACACCAATATAGCTCGCAAATGGTAGATTTTACCTACTTACTTGACACCTATCGGCGTATTTTGGATATACTATTTTTATTTTTAATGCACTAACCCTTGCTAAGGACAAATTTAAAAACCTATTTAGAGGCTAAAAATTTCACCCATGCCGGGATTCGAACCCAATTGAGCTCAATTGGAATAGCGCTGGCACGGATAGCCAGAGGTTGCGGGTTCGAATCCCGGCACGGGTGAAATTTTTAGCCTCTAGTAGGTTTTTAAATATTTTGGATAATTCACTCAATACCTTTATAAATTGTAGCCTATGTGTCATTCAATTGTGCAAGCTATATTATTGTAAAGTTTCTTTAAAATCTATTCAGTAGTTTCTACGAGAAAGAGTAACAAATATCCATCCATCCATACTTACGAAATTTTGCGTTTATAATATTAGTAGAATATTCTGCGAAATCTTCATTGCCACACCGACGTTCCATAGACGAAATTTACTTGGTGTAAACATTACATTCTTGCCCTTTTCATATCTGTGTAGAGAAGGAATGCTACTAATAATAATAGGAATGCTACTAATAAAAATTTGAAAGTTTGTGAAGATATTTGGATGTTTCTCACTCAATCACACCACAACGGCTGAACGGAGTTAGGTACATGAAACTTGGCATACAGATAGACAAAGATCTGAACTGAGACCTAATACTTGATAGCGCGTTAATGCGTTCCCGTGGAATAGTATTTCATTGTTGCCGTAACCGTTTTTCAAAGCCAATTTAAGATTTTCATTGCGTTGCCGAAAATAATCGTGTAAACGGTCCGAAGTTCACCGGGTAAATATACAGTCAGTCAATATAAGAGTTCATTTTCCTCGCTCTCTTGTAATCTATCTATGCATTGGAACATCACGGAATTAGATATTTTCCAAACATATCTAATAAGTCTTTGATGCATACAATCATCAGTCCTTATTGCTTGCGAATTACATCTCCAATCTAAATGGAATGATCACACCCCTCCCCACCTGCGCTATCACGTGCCAACTCGCACCCTTGTGCAATTGTGCGTCTCTGCCTACCCTTGGCAGCTTGACGTCGCTCTATCTCCCTCCTTCGTGATTTCTATCCCTGTCTACCCTCCAAAGCGCGACCGTCGCTCCATCAGTGTGACGCCTGCAGTAAATCACCCGACACTGCGGCCCGGGGCTTACCACACTCGACAACATCCTAAATCTAAATTTCTATGTAAATCCATGAAAGAGCTGAGTGAGCGTAATCTTTCACTGGTTACCATGTGCATAATGCCTACTCTAACCTACGGCGCTTAGATCTGGTTTATGATTGAAGGTCGGGAGTCCAAACTCAAGGTTTGCCAGCGGGCAATGGAGCTCGGTGTTTTGGGTGTGAAAAGAATAGACTGTATTAGTAACACTAAATTGCAGCTGTTGGAGTTGCGACAACTAGGATGACGTGGGACTGGGCTGGCCATATCTGTCACATGAGCACAGTAGATAGTGGGTGAAAATTGCGACCGTCTGGGTTCCGCAAGAGGGGCACTGTCGTCGCGACAGACCAAGGCGAAGATGGCCGGACGACAAAAATTTCATTCTTGCCGGGACGGTGCGAGGTGGCTGGAGATAGGGAGAGATGGAAGGCCTTTGCCCAGTAGTGGGACACAAAACAGGGTAAGTAAAAAATTTTGTTATTGTTATGTTGTTCATTTCGTTATTATGGCTTATTGCCCAAATTGTCTTTAAACGTATGTACAAATAAACATGTTTTATTGCTATTTATTGACTGTTCATTTTCATTTGCTGTTGAGAAAAAGTGCACCCACAGAAGTTTTCACTTATAGAAATATCAAAAACTTTGATTGATTTGATTTGGTGCAGTTACTGAATCGAGGAGTAAAGAGAAATATTAAACCATCAAATATAGTCGACATATTCTGTCGAAAGCGTCGAAATGAGATATAGATCTCAGACATCCCATCATCATCCCACACGAAAGAAAGAAAATTGAATAAACAGTCACTGCCTTGACTTGAATTTGTGTAGAGTTGAGAGAACGCTGGAGTTTATCTCTAACGCTTTTGATTTAATAACGAAGAAAACGCCGAGTTATTTCACGAGATGAAAGGAAAGTTATCCTGTTTATGAAACATGTTCAGATGGGAATTGCTGACGAAAATAAAACGTAATACGTTTTGACTTTAGACGATCAAATTGTTCGCCGAGTGACGGTGAATAACAGACAAAGGAAGTCAACAAATGGGGCGATACGTGTGAAGACTAATAATACTACAGACACTTCAGAAAGTGTAATACACTGATTTATCTATACTGTCACGAATAGGTAAATATAAATTTAAGTTTCTATATGTGTAATGGGCATTACCCCCTACGATAGCACCGTTGTGCTATCATAGGCGTTCTTTAGGGGAGGGCTATGTCCTGCAGTGAACTAGTATAGCCTGACGACGACGACGATGTGTAATGGAGCATTACTTGGGAACGGCACACCACACCCGATACAAATGTTTTTGAAATGTGTTTGTAATTGTCAGAACAAGGTTGGTATCAAAGGTTTCTTTTCCGAAAATTCATGTTCTATTCAAATTGAGAGAGCAACGATAATCGTGTCAGCTAGTTATTAAGGGTTGTTGTAAAAATTGAGCTGTAATTTACGTAGTTCAGGAATTGCGTGTTTTAGCCTTCGAATCTAATATTGAAATGATTTATACGGCATCCAGTGGCACTTTCGCTCAAACTAGATGGGCGAAGGGACGCTTGGACGCTGCAGTGCCAGGGACATTGTTTTAGATGGAGTAGGCTTACCATCCTGACAGCTTAGTCGCCCTAGCCCGCAGGAAAGACGAGTCAATACGTTTGGAACCAACCAAGCCGCGATGTTGCCTCACGAGGTTTTCCCTCACAGTTGGCATGTGGTATTTTTTGCGCCTTTTAATCCTGTAAAATAATGATAACGCGTACCATGTTAGGTCTGATACTGTGGGTAGTACATCAGCAAGCTTGAGCTTGAGCTACACTTCTGTGCACATGTTGTGGAAGCGCTCGTGACCTAGGCGAACCGAGTGATTGGAATCAATCACTTGAGTTAAGCAACAACAGGCGCAGTCAGGTGCAGGATGGGTGACCGTACCGTGACTATCGCTAGTGGCATTTTTTCCGAACGCTTCCGTGCTTCGCAAGGTACGTTTAGCCGCTGTTGCCGCCTGTCATGTAATGGCAGTCGTAAAGCCATGTTAAGGCAGGCCTTATGGGCGACTTGATAACTTCTGACACTTAACATAACTTCTGACTGAAGACCCGCCACTGTCTTACAATCCTCCACCAACCCGGACTTGGCGCCCGTGGTGGTGTATGGCCTAACCTTCCTGCGATGCAGGAAGAGACCCGTGCCTCAGCAGTGGGGACATACAATGGTTGCTATCGTAGTGAAGGTGCAATATTGTGTGTGTACACACGCACATTGTCAATATTTCGCTGTTCTGTTCACAGCGCAGTGCACAAGGCTTGTCCCGAACTTTTAACAAGAGCAATCCCTGTCGGGCGGGTATGCAAATGAGCTCCGCGTAACTGCTCTCGTAACGAATACCCAGTCGAGGGCGCTCGTGTTTCAAACTTCAGGAGCTTAATTGATGGAAATGTTTTGCGAAAGAGGGTATTATAATAAATTCGCTCGTTTCTGACAAAGGTTTGCCAGGTTGGAAATAACGGCTTAAATAAATACCAAATAATGTGGTCTCTAACAAGCGGAACTTTGCTCTATTGTGTTTGAAGTGCCCAGTCGAGGTGGAACGGTGGACTTCATTTCCAAACTTTAATGTCCAGTAATGAACGTTCGATGATTTTCATTGTAAATACCCCCAAAGTGGCCTAATAGGGTGTTAGAGGGCTCCCAACAGGAAGTTCCGTTAGCCAAGGCGGGGTTAACGGGATTAACTATCTCTACCAGATTATTGGTAATTAACGGCAAAGCGCGCCGGATCAAAGAGGACCGATAAATTGATAAAATTAATTAATTCGTGGGCTTCCTGAATATTAACGAAATTGATTTAGTTGCCAAGAGCAAGAATTTAATTAAGTTTTGGGACTGACATATTAAAAAACTTACATAAACTCGCACGTATATTCCGGAGAGATAATCAGAGACTAATAACTTGCCACTTCCCTCGATACTGTCTTACAAACCTCTTGCTTCATTAAACTCAACTTTAGTCGCTGCAAGCACATTTACCGGCTAGAATATGGCATTTATTTTAATTAGTTTTTTGACAGTGAAGGAAAACATCGTGGAGAATCCTGAGTTACTGAGGTGTTTCAAATACCTCAGTGCTTAAAATTACCAATCCGCGATGGGCACCCTTGGTAATTAAGCCCATACCCTCTTTCTGAGAGACGGCCTGTGTCCTAGGTCGGGACGTTTATAGGCCACATAAAAAAAAACAGTTTCTTCACAGTTTATTATTCAGTCCGCTAGATGTAAGTCTAGCTTCTGGAATAGTGAGAGCTTTTCAACGTTTCCTACGCGGTAGTGTAAGTAATATAGTGCGATTTCGCTTTACGCGACAAAATAAACATATTCATAACGGCGCCGGGAATACGTCAAGTTTACGGCCCCGACAATATTGCGTAGAGAATAATAAAAGAAAAAAAAGAGAGCACATCTCACACACTACGCACGTTAGCTAACTCCAGAAATACCGCGTAGCATAGATACACGTACCGTGAGAGGTGGCTAGTTTTTTACGAGCTCAATTTAAAGCGCTCGTGGCCCAGTGGAACCGACTGATTGCAGTTAATCACTTGAGTTAAGCAACAACAGGCGCGGTCAGGTGCAAGATGGGTGACCGTCTCGTGACTACCGCTGGCGGAATTTTGTTAACCTGTTGATGCCGGCTGTCATGTAATGACAGTCGTTAAGCCATGTCAGAGGCTTCATGGGCGGCCTACTAACCGGCGGGCCTTACTGGCTTCTGACAGTAAGGCCAAGGCCCGCCACTGTCTTACAATACTTCACCAACCCGCACGTGCCCCCGTAGTGGAGTATAGCCTTGTCGTCCTAGGATGCAGGAAGAGACCCGTGCCCCAGCAGTGGGGACATACAATAGTTGATATCGAGCTCCTTTTCTTTTGCATCTACGTAATGAGATGATTTATACAGCGTTCAGTGGTATCCTCACTCACACTAGATGGGCGAAGGGACCACTCCGACGCTGTAGTGCCTGGGACATGGTTTTATAGATGGTGTAGGTTTGCCCAGCACTTATCAGACAGCTTACAGGCATCAGGCAGCCGACAGCTTAGTCGGCCTAGCCCACAGGAAAGACTAGTCAATACGTGCGGAGCCAGCCAAACTGCGGGTTTCCTCACGATGTTTTCCTTCACAGTTAGCGTGTGGTATTGCGACTACAAATTTTCGCAATTGTAGGTAACTTTGAAATTAAACAAAGTCATTGATATCGAGCTCAATTCAATTTCTGGTACAATTATTGCAACTGGCTAAGGTTAGGTAGACTACATTGGTAGGTCGACCAGCGATTCAATGGCAATCGGCAAAAGAAGGAAAGCAATACATGAGGTTAGCAGCAGACCGAGGGGGTTGTGATGAGAGAAATGAGGTCTATAGTCCCCGTGACCGAAGCCGGTCGGATAGAATCATCATCGTTATCATTAAGTAAAATAACCAGTTGTAGTGAAAACTTTATTCGTAAATGGTGTCACTTCTGATCAGTCTTAATTCAGATATAGAAGTTGCGAATTCACATTGTTTTTTTATAGCTATCAGTTTTTTTTATTAAACAGTTACCATAGCTCCTTCTAGATCTGCTGAGCCAACCCTCCGTGGTACTCTAGGCCTCGTACGCCAAACGTTCATGGTGTAATGTTATGAGATGCTACGCGCGCCCCGTATTCCTCATAGAAACGTGCAGACTCTCCGACGATTTGCCATCCCTTTCAATTTCGACCTCTATGCCGAGAGCAGTAGAGTCTAAGTTGTTAGTTGAGAGCCTATTGCGTCATGGGGCGGTCGGAATTGACTTTCCTAGGGTTCCGTACCCCGCTGGGAGGAACCCTTTCGGTTGAGAGGGGCGCTCGTTTTTCAACAGAATCAGGGATCCGTTCATTTCTCAAAAGATTGCGCTGCGTAGGCTTGCGTAGATGAAGTCTCTACGTGGAATATTATAAAGGAGAGGGCTCGGGAGATTTGTTGGAAAATGATTGGGGCTCGGATGGTAATCTACGTACAGACGTAGTACACAGTTTCTGCTTATAAAACTCATCTTGTGGCGCTATCTTATGTAATAAAAGGTATATAGACAAAAAATAAAAAGAAGAAAACCATTTATTACAACAGTTACACTAATTTACTGTACTGTATTCACTTGTTTAAGTGCAATAAAAGCATTAATATAATAATACAACGATTTAACATTAAACACATAAAATACTCTTGATACTTAAAAAACATTTCAAAGCAAAAATAAAAAAAAACATGACGTACTACAAAATACACATTTGTTGCGGTATGTTTCTGCTGCGACAAAAAGTAGCCGCCTCAGAATTAAGAGAGTATTTAGAAAAAAGCGCTGATCATCAGACAGTGCATGCGTGAAAATGCGCACTAAATCTTATGTCTTATGAAAGTCTTATGTCACAATGTTTGACATTATCTGGACGAGACTTGCAAAGTCGACTGGGAAACATTGGATAAGACTACCAAAGAACTTGACGAGTAAGCGTGAAATGACAAGGCCTATACCCATCAGGGGGCTCTGTTTATTGGCTGATAAGGCGAATCCAAGAAAGCGGCAGGAAGATAATGGACAAAATTGGCTGGGGCCCGGCTGGGTTTGCGTGACGGTGAAGAAGCCTACGACTGTATACGTGTTTTTCATGAACTGTGTAAATAGATATTTGTTCACTAGCTCTCTAGAGAGTTCTTGCCAAAGAGTCTAAGATTCCCTATGTTAGGATGCAAGAGTCAGTTTCAAAATGACGCCCTTCAGCTGGAGGCGCCAGGCCCCTGAGCCAGCAGACAATTTTACACTTGGTTAGTTTTTATGCGCCTTACGTCTCGCTAGGCACCGGGAGCGGCCCTTTACTGTATATTGTTTGCGCAATGAAAATAAGGCGGCGCCTCACAGCGACATTGGACAGAAAGCCTGGGCCCTTATTCACTAGCTACACTGACACAAACAGACGTACACACACACACACGCACACAAACAATCAATCAGCCTGTAGTCGTCTTTTGATGAACATAGGTTCACGGCACGCCACTTTACGCAGTCCTCAGGCGTCTTCATCCAGCCATTACCACTTAGTCTGCCTTAGATCGACGGATCTTATATGATAGGACCTATCAACTGCAACTGTATTTAACCCCCTCTTTCTCGTATGCTAACAGTCTCTCAATCTACTATAACCAGCTGTCAGTTGAACAGTGCATACCGAAAAAGCAACTGTGAAACCAGGTATTTGTTGTAATAAAAGTGGTGAACTTCTGTCACCTCGTACCTTCCGGAAGTAATAAGGAGAGGTGCGCGGACTGCGAGTCGCTGATACCAGCACGCGGCGCTACGACATGATGAGATACCACGCGATGTCGGCTAACTGAATATTATGTTTTAGGGTCGTTCTTTCAAATCGAAATTACAAAGAAACAGTGCGTTATTGAACGTTACAAGTTAAACTAGGTGCCCCTTTCAAAATCTAGATAATTTTGGATAAAAAAATCGTCAAAAAACTCCAAGCTTAGTCTTTTCAAAGTACTTAATTAAGGGAGTTCAAATAATTATTATAAAACATAGAACTCATGAATTCCAGACATCGCATCTGCTTTCTGAATTGAGAATATCACTAACGCGCGAACCCAATAACTAATCTTTGATAAAAAAAGCCGTGCATTGGAAACCAGTGGGCTAGGCCACTACATGCTACTGCTGATCATGGTCCTTCTCTCAGAGAGAGAGAAAGAGAGAGAGTTTATCACTACGCGTACCTACTGCTATTGGCGATATTAAGCGCCAAGGTTTTATTTAGCCAATTTAAAACACCTTCGCAATCGGGTCTCCTCACGATGTTCTTCCTCCTCTACACATATCTTTTCCATTCTACGGTAACCATATAAGAATATTACAAAAATCATGTTAATATTTGCATAAATCAACGTGGGCCTCTGCCGAAATCGAACTTACAACCTCGTAACTTTATAACGGACAACACCGAACAAAGTATACAAATCCATAAAAGCCAGCCCACTCTCGCTTAGTTCCAAAGCAATTTTTAACAAAACACTTGAAGCTTGCTATTTAATTTTGGAACGACCGCCGCAACGCGAGCTGGTAATGAACCTCCGCGCTTCTGCGTGAAAGCCACTCACAGAGTTGTTAACCTAGATAGACAGCCTCAGTTCACTGTGAATTGAGGAGTATAAAATCATACCTGGCAATCTCCATTTGACCGAATTGTTAAAAAAAACAAACAACTGATTGAATTTAAAAACCCATTTAGAGGCTAAAAATTTCACCCATGCCGGGATTCGAACCCGCAACCTCTGGCTATCCGTGCCAGAGGTGGCGGGTTCGAATCCCGGCATGGGTGAAATTTTTAGCCTCTAAATAGGTTTTTAAATTTGTCCTTAGCACGGGTTAGTGCATTAAAAATAAAAATAGTATAACTGATTGAATGTCTAGAAATGTTGATTGGTGGAATTTTATATGTCGAAAGAGTTCAAGACAGTAATTTCAGAGATAAGTTAAAAAGAGAAATAATGGAATCTTACAACGTGGTAAATTTTATCGGTTCCTGTGAACCTCCTCCTTTTTGAATTGGGTTATAATGAACAGTACGGGGCCGGGGCAGAACGGTCTTAATAATCGTTCATTTTGCTAGGTACTGTTATAAATGCGAAGGTTTGATGATATTTGTTACTCAATAACGCCAGAACCTCTGAAGAGATTTGGATACAATTTGACACGAAGATAGATTATTATAGATTATTTTTAACTAAAACTTTCGTAAGCACAACACATTGTAGACTTATTTATAGTCCGGATCTACTTACGGGTGTTGTTATATCGGATGAGTCCGATCAGGTTTCGCTCCGATTCGCAGAGCTTAATCATGGTGAGCCGAGACGGAGCTCGCGTCGTCGGTTGCTCGTCTCACACTGCGGGCAAGCATGATTAAGCTCTGCAAATCGGACTCTTCCGATATAACAACACCCGTAAGTAGATCCCGACTAAAAGTCTACAATATTATAGATTAGCCTGAACAAGCATAGTGACTTTTTTTTACTTAGCCCTTTTAAGGCCTCCCCTATATTTCCCATCTCTCCTTGTTTCCAGCCACCACGCACCATCCTCGCAAGAATGCCTTTAGTTCGTCCCACCATCTTCGCCTTGGTCTGGCGGATTAGAATAGACGGCATTAGGAACACGACGCTGCGCTCATTAACAAAAAATGCAGATGTTGGAGTTGCGACCGCCAGGCTAAAGTGGGACTAGACTGGCTATGTCAGTAGCATGTGCACAGGTACATGTGCCAAAATTACGACTGACTGGATTCCGCAAAATGGTCACCGACGTCGCGGCAGATACTTTTTATCTCTGAAAAATACACATAAATGTTTCCACAGGAATGAAGTCGCGAGCAACAGATAGCGTAGTGTAAGCTACTTCAAATATCCACTGGTTCATAACAATTTTCTGTAATCGTTGTTAGCCTATATCATTGTCTGCCTAAAAATACAGGTTTATTTCTAGTCAACGCCACGTTTAATAAACTCTTACTTGTTATGATTTTATGAATAAATTTCAGCTTATCTTAATGTACATGTTTTTTTCACGCAAATGGAGTCGCTGACAATACATAGTGTAGGCTGGGCGGTGCTCTACCCGTGGTTCTCAACCTTTTAGTCATAATGGATCATTTTAGCAAATTTCTGGCTTGTCACGGGCCACCAAATATTTTTTGGTAATATACGGTACCTAAATGTAACTAAATAAAGGATTGTTCGCCTAGTCTTACGACTAACATTTACATAATTATTATTTTGCAATAATGGCTTTGGGACCACTTAGAACGCCCTAGAGGGACCACCAGTGGTACGCGGAACACCGGTTGAGAAGCATTGCTCTACGTAGTACCAACGCTCGCGTGCCCACCGCCGTTCTTTGTCCTGTCCTTTAAAATAACACTGTTTCAAACGTCTCCCGAGCACGCGACACTCGCTCAGCACCGCACAGAAGGCGAACTTATAGACTTCCTTGCGACTCACCCTCGGACAGACCAGCCTTTGTCTTTTCAGGCCCTCCTCAATGGTGGTTTTCTTCAAAGCTGCCGCCTCGAACAACTTCTAGTTTTGATTAAAATATATAAATAAAAGACCAATATCGAGGAACCAATATAGGTAAGATAAGATTTACTGTGCTTTCTTGTTGTATGTCTGTTGGCTTTATAACTAATATAAAGTATCAATCAAGAACACTGCTATGTATTAACATAAGCAATAAGTTAAAAGAATTTAATTAACATTTTTTTTTCTTAATTAGCATGAATTTTTGTCAACAACAAACACCTGAGTGTCAGAGGTATTTACATACCTCGGCGCTTGAAATTACCAATCCGCTTGATTCCCGCACGTGCTAATGCACGTGCGGTAATCAAGCCCATCTCTGTCTGAGAGAAGGCCTGTGCACTGCAAAACAAAAATTCTTGAAAGGTTAAAGGATTTGTCGATCATATTCCGGAGCGGATTGTTGGTCGGATGCGCCAAAAGTAAGGAACCTGTAGCAACTGCAATCTAGATGTACAGATTTTGTAGAACACCTCAAATTGTCAGAGGTATTTGCAGAAGGCGCCACAACCTCAAGAGTGTCTCAAGGCACTAAGGTTTCATCAAGAGTGCCGAGTAGCTGAAGGCACCCAATGCCACCGGCAAGTCGACTCTACTTTCGTGCCTGTAGGCAGATTCGTCACTAGGCACCCTATTTCGTGCGACAACCTCCAACGATGCTTTTCAAGCGCTTACTCTACATCGCTGTCCCTGTTTGTTGCAGGCCGCGTAACAACGTACGGAGCCAGTAGTGTACGGCTCCAGGCAAGGCGTGTCTCTGCAGCTATATCGTCTCCATCATTAGCGGGCCGCGGCCGCTCGTAAAAGTTTATGGGCCATTAGGCTTACCGCTTCCGCTTCCGGTCCCGCTCCTAGACGCGTGCGCGGGAACTTTTTTAATTATAGCGTGCAGCCTGAACACTGCAGCGGGCGGACCGAGGCACGCCCCAGCTGAGACCGACAATGTGTCTACGATAAATAAATTAGTGCTGTTGCTTGCAAACTTGTTGTGTTACCTCGAAAACAGCATATCTTCGAGGTACACCGTAAATTAGTAATTTGTTTTTCATTACAACTGTGTAAACAATTAGTGTTCTGAAATAAATCTGTATATTTATAAATGGTATTTAAAAGGCTGACTAGCGCAACAAACATAATAAACATTTCGTTTGTAATCCATCTTTGCAAAAAAATTGTTGCCCTAGTTATTCAAGAAGTTGCTAAAATATTGCATTGCTTAGTATTTTCTAAGGTTAACACGAGTAGTAGACATAATTAAAACTATTTTTGCACGGATTTATGCTCGTTTATTACATTTTTAGAATTTTCCAACGTTTCGGCACTTTTTCAGAAGCCGTGGTCCCGGATGACTGTTGCATTGCTGCCAAAATACGATTGTTTTGGCAAAACATGGGTTTTCCGCAGTACACACTTTATTTCTTTATGGCAAATATTAGCATTAATGCTAACAATTAATTAACTAATGCATTTTGTACCAGTAACTCTGCAGGAGATACATGGGCGGCAACAATTGAGTTGGGCGTGCAAAAAAGAAAATGATAAAAATACTTCTAAGTACCTAAGTACCTGTGTATAACTTTGCTTTGAATAAGTGGATAGGTGCAGTCGACCTTTTTCGTCTATCAGTATTATGCTTGACCGGCATGCCAGAGGTCATGTTGGATTCCCGCTGACGGTTGAACTTACTTTACCTTGCACAAATGCCCTCAACCTGGGCGTCAACGTCTTTTCATGTTTGAGACAACCTCGCCCAGTTACTATATGACAGAGTATCCTGGTTTGAGACCAGAACAAGTGATTGTGATGCAGACGTCTGGAGATTATTATTACTCGTATTATATGAGATCGGTGCATCAGAGAACCTTGCTACGGGCTTTGTATACTATTTAATATGTGCCGCATCCAGCGACGTAAATTCATTTATCTGGAAATATATTTCTGTATATTATTTTCTTCATGCAATCAACACCATCTAAAGGTTGTCTGGAAGAGATCGTTTTGAACGACAAGACCGCCAATCGTAAATATAAAATTACTTAGATTTAAATTAATAAATTACCCCCCAATGATGGCACAAACTTGAGCTGTGGCGCTCATTGTGGAGAGCTATATCCAGCAGTGGACTAATATAGCCTGAAGAAGAAGAAAAAGAAGAAATGTATTAATTTGTAAATACTAAATAAGTTAATTAGTAATAGTTGTTATTAAGTTATACCTACCACTTTATATTAATGAACATAGGTAATAAAAATATAAAATCTCAGGTGATGCAAATTACTACAGCCAGATGTCGCTGCCTGTACGTAATACAGAGAATAGTGTAAAGAGGTTCGAAATTTCACTGATGCCGGTGAGTCACCCATTAGCTCAGTTGGAAAGAGCGCTGGAACGGATAGCCAGAGGTCGCGGGTTTGAATCCCGGCATGGGTGGAATTTTTAGCCTCTAAATAGGTTTTTTTAAAATTTTCCTTAGCACGGGTTAGTCCATTGAAAATAATAAAATCTCAGATTTAAGAAATCATTCATCAGTGTCGTAATTCTTTTTTTCTGGTCGTGTATTAAAGTGTTCTCTATCTATACGATTCACCAAGGTACACCAAGGTACTGCAAAATACTCTTGCAGTCGTAAAAATTTAATTACCTTAAGGAACGTCATTTCGTTAACAGACTCGAATTGTTTTGGCACTGCACAGTTGTTTTGGCTTTATTTTCGACGTAATAGATCCCGCAACTTTACATTGTAAGGCCAATGAGGCCAAGTGCTGGGTGCCCCGCGCGATGTATGTGAAGGAGACTGGCCATTTTTACATTGAACGATACCGTAACAGTCCGCCAGCCTTTGGGGACATTTATAAGCAAGAAAGTGTTTAAAAGCTTTTGATTTGTAAAAAGTGTAAATTAAAAGGTTTTGATTTGTGTTGGTTAGGTGTGGGGTCGCAATAAAAATCTAATATATGTTAAGCTTGCCTGAAACGCGGATCAGTACATAATGTGTTAAGTACACTTTGTGCCAGAAGGGCTACTTTAACATAAAATATTATTTAGATGACAATTATGTTTAGAATTAAAGCCAATAAGTACAATGCATGAGTTCTATATTTTATAATAATTATGTAATCTCTATTAATTAAGGAGTTTGAAAAGACTAAGATTGAAAAAAAAAAAGAAAGAAAGAAAGACATTTATTATAGCAACAAGACACATCACAGAAACAAAAAACCACAAAATTAACACAACATGAGCACTACAGAAATAAACCAAATATACAAATAAACGAAACAAAAACACACAAATAGCTGATTGGAGTTTGGAGATTGGAGTTTTTTGTGCATATTTTCTCCAAAATAATCCAATTATTGTTGCGAGATCCTCCGTTTTCACATAAGTATGAACAAAAACTTAAAATTATTTAAATTTAAGTTTCGCAGACTATTAAGCGATCGTTCGCACAACGGCATTATTATATTATTTTTAATGCACTAACCCGTGCTAAGTAAAATTTTAAAAACCTATTTAGAGGCAAAAAAATCCACCCATGCCGGGATGCGAACCCGATAAGTATAATTCGAAGATAAATAAATAATTTATCGTATCATACCATATCAACCCGCAACCTCTGGCTATTCGTGCCAGAAGTTGCGGGTTCGAATCCCGGCATGGGTGGAATTTTTAGCCTCTAAATAGGTTATTACAACGGCATTAGTAAAATATAAAAGTACCCTTACGATGCCGTGCAGGTTCTGTTATTGTCCAGTGTAAACCGGTCAGTGGGCGTAACTACCGATAAATCGCCGGCTCGTGGACACAGCAAAGCGGAAAGGTTGTAAACTTTATACGGGCAAGTAAAAGCTGCAGTTAAACTGACTTTGTTTACTAATGTTGTAGGTGATAGCTTGACACAATCTCACGCTGTAGATGCCTTTACTTTGTTACGTAAATAAATAATTTGCTGATAAAAAAACGACTTTAAGAAAAACACGCATCATAATAAAAAAATACGATGACTTTCTCGTGAATCTCATCAACAAATCTTTACCCAATTTATATGGGACAACCCTGAGGGAACCCCATTTCCAATAAAAAATAATAAATTAAATCACACGACGTGGTAAGGCGCTGAACATACGAAAAAACCGACGAATTGAGAAAATATCAAACCAGAGAGAAACGGTCGAAGTCATATTATGTATAAACAATATAAAAACAAATAAAAAAAGGTCTAAATAGGTTTTTAAATTTGTTCCTTAGCACGGGTTAGTGCATTAAAAATAAAAATAGTATAATCATGTGGGTACAGTGATATCGTTCCGATGTTAAAACCTAACTGCAAAGTAGGTAGTCGGGGCTGTAAGTAATGCAATTTGCTTAAGTCAGATGTCGCTGCCTGTACGTAATACAGAGAATAATGTAAAGAGGTTCGAAATTTCACTGATGCCGTGAGTCGCCCATTGGCTCAATTGGTAGAGCGCTGGCACGGATAGCCAGAGGTTGCGGGTTCGAATCCCGGCATGGGTGAAATTTTTTGCCTCTAAATAGGTTTTTAAATATAAAAACACCTATCTACAAATGAAAAATATATTTTATCCGTATAGGATAATCGCCATATTATATAATCATTGAAAATTATACGTAAAATTTAGACTTGAATGTGTCCTTAGAGGGAGTTGTTATATTTCATATCTTTTCTCACCGAGACGCACTATATCTCTATCATATCTCGCTCACCACTTGTGTCCTAGCTCATACGGCGTTCAATCAACTAAGTGCGTGTGGAAACAAGAGACACAAGTGGTGAGTCAGTCTAGTCTACCTATTCCCTACTTTTACCCCGAGTTACCCAAGGCTAGTAAAATTATTATCATCATCAACTCATTATGTCCCCACCGACGGGTACCGGTCTCTTCCCTGACGGAGGTATAGGCCATAGTCCACTACGGGGGCCAAATCCGGATTAGTGGAGGTTTGAAAGACTAGTGGCTGGTCTTACTGTCAGAAGTTTTCAAGCCGCTCTAAGGCCTCTAACTTGGCTTAACGACTGCCATCTATCGACGGCACTTGGCAACAACTGCTTAACGTCCCTTGCGAAGCACGGAATCGCTCGAAAAAATGCCACTCGCGTTAGTCATTGAAGGTTTACCCATCCATGCACTGATCGCGCCCTGTGTTGCTTAACCTTCGTGATCTTTTAAGCCCACTGCCGCAGCCGGGACTACGAGCGGTTCAAAATTGTTATTCTATACTTAAATATCCTTCAGCGGCTTGTAATAATATAAGTATAGTTATACTTACTCCGCTGGCTCACCGACCTAAAGTGGGTCTTGGCTTCCGATACCCGCTACTCTCTTACAACCCTTTTTTTTTTTTTTTTTTTTTTTTTTTTTTTTTTTTTTTTCACCCAGGAGAAACCCCAATTACGGGTACCACCGGCTCGGGGGAGCACAGTGGTTATGTCGGACTCCCCGCCCTGAAAAGGGCGGTATACCGACTAAAACTCCTGGGGTGTTCCTCCGCACCGCAAAGGACGGGGCCACGGGGACGCTTACGCACACTTCCGCGACCCCGTCTGCGGGCGCCCTTTCGGGCACTCCTTCGGCGGCGCCCCTGCCCCATCGCATCGGACCGAACGACGGGGCGAGGGAACGCCGCATCTCTTCGTTGGAGCGCATAGTGGCCAAGTGCGAACCCCTTGGCCACCACACGCCCCAACGCGCCGCCCCCTCCATCCCATTGTTGTGTGGTCCAATGGGATTAGAGGAGGGCGGCGCACCTCCTCGTTGGGGCGCATGGGGGCCAATGTCAACTGTTGGCCCCCACACGCCCCACACGTGAGGCCCGTCACGTCGCCCACCAGCACTTCTCTGAAAGCAGAGAAGGCGGTGAGCGACCGCGCGGGCCCCCTCCGTGCCAGAAGGCACCCTCGGAACACGCAAGGGCGCCCTCCGGCCCGCCGTGATGGAGGCGGAGGGTCCCCCGACCCTCCGCGTCCCGGCGGCCACTCTGGTCCGACTGGTACGAGGCGCGCGCGCTTCCGCGCAGCGGCGCCCCCCCCAGTCGGTCCTTCATTCGGTTGGTCGCCTGGGTCCCGCTCCACAAAGTGAAACAGGGCCCACGCGACCCCTCCCGCCAGATTTTTCGCCGCTGACCAGCAAGATCCCATAAAGAGAAGTTACTGACCAGCGCCCAGGGTGCACCGGCCCTTGCCACTTACCCTTCCCACTTGTTCAAGATGAATCAGCAGGAACGGAAGCGGAAGGGCACACGGGAAGGTAATCTGGCATCGCACCCCCTCTTACAACCCTCCACCAACCTGGACTTGGCCTCGTGGTAGATTGCCTGCGATGCAGGTGGAGATCCGTGCTCATAGCAAAACTATGCGTAGATCAGTAGCGACATAGGTACAAAAGGGTTGATATCCGCTGAGCGGAGACATTTTGGTACATACTCGTATACGTGATACGTTTTATGTGAAGTTTATCTTATTGTAATTTTATTTGCCAAATAAAGATTATACTATTCTATACTGTTCTATTCTATTCTTTATCATCAAGTTACTATTATTCCTCGGGAAAGCAATACTGTTATAGATAGTATTTAGCACTGCTGCACTGCAATCTGCACTCTTTGGTCAAATGTGTATATTATACTGTTTGGACAGGAAAAAGATTTATGGTGACATATATTTAAAATCCGTGTTGCAGCCGTGCTCCAGCATCGCATAATATGGCGTAATATTTCACCGCAAGTATGTTGTGTCGCTAGTATGTTGAAGACGTTGGTGAGCGGATCACAGACTTAAAGTGGAGATGGGCGGGACACTTGGCTAGAAGGGAAGACGGCCGGTGGACCAGGGCAGTATCGGAGTGGTGGCCAAGGGAGGGAAGGAGGTTGGTAGGCAGACCACCGACACGACATCAGACGACATCGTGAGGGTTGCGGGCCAGAGATGGATCAGGTTAGCACAGGACCGTGAGGAATGGCGCCATAAAAAGGATACCTATGCCCAGCAGTGGGTTAATGTCGGCTGATTATAGATAGATAGATGTTTTGTCGCTACTATGTTAATTAAACGGAGATTACAATCTCCGTTTAATTAACATAGTAGCGATGATACACGACGATGTAATAATAACGTCTTTGTCACAATATGTAACATTTTACCTGCCTGCACCTACACATCTCCGGGCTCTGCACGATGCTGTCTTACCACCAGGTACTGACAGAATAACAGCGCTGAGGTGGTCGCCCGCCGCAGCACATGCTGAGTCAGAACCTTTTTCCATTTGCCACACCCACAATGCTCTGTTGATTAGTATAATATGTGTTTGTTTGTTTGTTTGTTTGTTTGTTTGTTTGTTTGTTTGTTTGTTTGTTTGTTTGTTTGTTTGTTTGTTTGTTTGTTTGTTTGTTTGTTTGTTTGTTTGTTTGTTTGTTTGTTTGTTTGTTTGTTTGTTTGTTTGTTTGTTTGTTTGTTTGTTTGTTTGTTTGTTTGTTTGTTTGTTATCTTGTTAAATGCTGTACATTCTGCTGATTTTGTATTGTTCTTATACATGTGTGTGTGGAAATCTTAATAAATTTTTCATCTGTCTATCTAATCTGAATATATTTATTAATACAACTGAAAACGCGTCAAGACCTAAAAGCTCTGTCATGCCTAACTCTTAACGATATTAATAATAATAACCTTTACTTAAAACAGTCACTTGTCCTAGGCAATAACTAGGATACCCTGTATCATATGTGTATTGTATGGAATCAGGCGTTACTTTGCGGAAATCCACAATAGCATTAAAGTTATATTTACTTATTGGTTCTATTTTATTTGTATTTAACATTACATTTAAAATTAATAACATACTATATCTAAGTATTGTAGTGTATAATATGTATCTAAGTATTTAAGACGAACCTTTTACTTTTATATTTGTGTAAACTATCCATAGATGAAGTAGGTACACAAACACACATACATTCACAAACACACTATACTACGCTCTGTGAACTCAACAGTGACGTCAAATCCAATCAAACATTTTATTTCAACGTAAATAATTTACATTCTATTTGCTATACAATGTAATGGTTGAGACTGATGATGGCTGAGCACTGCGTTATGCTAGTGAACGAGTGCTGTTCGTGTGTCTGGCCGCAGCACTTATGTTTTCCCCTATTATTGTGAGACATTTGACTAATGCTTTGGCATTTAGGGTTGTTAATGGCAATCATGAAATCTTATTAGGTTTACATAATGGCAACTGATGTATTTGGTTTTAAGAAGATTTGAGAAAAGATGGTCAGAGTGGAGTTTTTTTTTTCGCTGCCTTTTTCTCCACTACAATACGGCCCGAAGGCGGCGGCTTACATTTTACATTGTACATTGACGTTCAGCAAACAGAATGTAAATTCTTTACGTTGAAATAAAATTATTTGAATTTGAATAACTTTTTCCGCTGCTTTAACCGCTGCCTTCTGGTCGTGGAGAGTAGTAGTGGGGAAAAATACAGCGGGAAAAAAAATACACTGTTATCATCTTGTCTGAAATTATCTTAAACCTAATACGTATAGTTGCTACCTATATGATAAGATTCCATGATTCCCATCAATAACATGAAATGTCAAAATATTCTTTCCGTCAAACTTTCATAAAGTTCTTTATAAAGTGGTTGATTTTTCGTGACACTCCAGACGTAACAAGAGGCCTTAACTTTCCCACAGACCTTTTCTCTCCTTCATCATCCTCAACGTAGCTCTTCTCCATTTTATTTGTTTTAAAACTTGCTTCTTGCCATCTTTTTCGGCCAGCTTCTTGAAATTGTTCTCCAACATAACATCTCAAATGCTTTCCCGTCTCTAAGCTAAATTACCTTCTTGATACTTCGCCTTAAACGTGTAACAACGTTGTGGGCGGAAAGATATTCTATTAAAACAGAGATTTGAGCAAACTTCGCAAAGTCCTTTAGATTGATTAAATACTTCGGACAAGTCGACGTGAGTTTAAATCAGGATACAGAAGGTTCATTCGAGGAATGCTTCATTGACGTTTTATGTAGATAACCGTTTGGTTATCGGCTATTCATTGCATATATAAACTCATATCTGTATACCCCAGGGGTAGGCAGAGATTAGGGCTTGTAAAACTGTTTCGCTTTATCAATATGCATTTTTATTTAAAAAAAACAATAAATATATAAAAAAAACTACAAAAATATATATTGCGAATGTGAGTGGAAGGGCTGGTAAGGGAAGTCCCAGGCGGGCATACATCGACCAAATAAGGGATGTATTAGCAAAAGGGAAGATAAAAAATACCCGGTACCGGCGTGCCTGCAAGCAACGACACTTATGAACGTTGATGAAGCGAAGGTGATCTGACAGGATCGTGGCAAGTGGCAGTCCCTGGTCTCTGCCTACCCCTCTGGGATATAAGCGTGAGGTTATGTATGTATGTAAAAAACCTAACAAGTGCGAGTCGGACTCGCTCACCAAGGCTTTAGATGTAATTGTGCTTCAAATGTAAACATGAATAGTTCAGGAATTGAGACTCTCAGTTTCTACAGCTGTTCCCAAACTTCAAAGACTATCTTTTTATGATTTAACTATAAGTATAAAGTTTTTAGATTTTTCCTTTTTTAGTTGTTTAGATACCTACCAAGTATATAATATCGTCTTTTACCACAAGTATAGTGTGGTAAAAGACGATATTTCATACTTGGTAGGTATCAACTTCATAGTCTTCTAACCTTCATAGTACTTACCAAAATAATGTCATAGTCTTCTTCAAATTTCAATTTTTTTCTTCTTCTTCAGGCTATACTAGTCCACTGCTGGGCACAGCCCTCCCTTAATGAGCGCCATAGCGCCCTGCCTTCAGCTTAAATTTACATAACGCTCCCTATAAATTTTGATTCACATGAGATCGAAATAAACGTTTTTGCGACATGCGCGACCGTATGTTTTTTGTTAACTTAGAAGTTCATTTTTACTGCTTCAAGAAACTGTAGACTTAAATATACGCTTTTAATTCCTTCAACTCGATTCTTTCACTCGTTCCCAAGATAAAGGCTCCTGTCAGACAGACGGTCAACAAAGTGATCCTATAATGTCTGGCACGGATAGCCAGAGGTCGCGGTTTCGAATCCCGGTATAGGTAGATTTTTTAGCGTCTAAATAGGTTTTTAAAATTGTCCTTAGCACGGGTTAGTGTATTAAAAAGAATATGATCCTATAATGGTTTCCTTTTCAGTTACGGAATCCTAAAAAGGAGCGTTTGTTTAAAAATTCCGAATCTACGAGTAAGTTGGAACGATCTTCGGTCCACTGGATATTTTGTGGCGCAAGATTGATAAGTTATTTATTCAGTGCATAAACTTTCCCTTTATTAATTTTATCTGTTTCAAGTTAAACTTTATATTTCGGTGTATCTCCCCCCGTAGGCGACGTGAGCTCCGGGGAACTAACTTTCTAACTGGGACGGAGTTTCATCAATAATTCATTCACACGCTGGATTACATGATACACTGGAGATATGGCGCGTGGTGGGCCAATCTACCCCTTCTGAAAAAAGTGAAGATTAGTCGGGTTTCTGAATTGAAAATATTACAAAGTAAATAATAATAACTTCCACACGACACAATCGCTTGTCCTGGTCCCAAACTGGGATTCCCTGCGCTTGGTAACCAGGCGAGGGCCTCACAAACCCAGACTGAAGCCATTTTGTACAAAAATGTACGGCGGCCTTCACTGGGATTCGAACCCACGACCTCCAGCGTGGCAATCAGACGTGATACCGCTAAACCAACAAATTAGTATGATTCTATCATGTTTGAAGGGCAAGAGTGTTAAAATTTAATCACTTAGTTACGGGTAGCAAAATGCTCAATTAGAAACTAGCGCTTAAAATGCCTGTGCCGCACAAAATACCTTGTACATAGTTATTTTAATTACTTAATTTTTTTCAAAAAAAACCACCAGCGTTACAAAGTTTCATAACTTAAAGTAATGATAAGTAAGGTCAATAACAGATTTATTGTTTTAAACTGATAGTATACTAAAGACTTACAATAAGTATCACATATACACATAAGCGGGTACCTATACAACTGAAGCTGAACAGCATAACTGAAACCAACAATTGAATTAACAATCCGAGCACGGCTTTCTATCGAAGTTCCGAATTAAATGGAACAGATAGGATTTCCGCCGCCCGCCCGCACCCCTCGCCCCGCCCGCCCCGCCGCTAACCTAGCGAGTGTGTTATTCATGGCTAAAGTTTGTCCTCTGAGCAGCTAGTGCCAGCCAGTAGCTACGTACAGAAGGTTCACACAACAAAAACTGTCCAAGAGGTCACGTGTAGTAGGGTTCCAAATTCGAAATTAAAAATAAGGTAAGCATTGGACTTATTGTAGGTATTCCATGATTCCTATATTATCTGTGATTGTAAGTTGTCTGTTAAAACATTCGGATTTAGTTGATGTGGTTTTTATGGATGTTATTAGCATATTAATACTGTTTAGTTAATTAAGTTTACCTCATCAAAGAAACGTTCTATTCCTGTTATAAGCTGTCAGACTCGGTTCTTGTTAACATGTAGAGCCTACTTAGCTGTGATAGTTTTCCTTTGAACTTTGTATATATGTTGGTGCCCTGACTTTTTTTACTTTTTACAAACAACCGTTTAGCTTGGGGAGGATTGGAGGACCCTACACTCTAACAAAAAATTGCCCTTGAAAACATAATATTTTGGAAAACAGATACTTGAATAAAAAATCTACATTCTTAATATAATATTTTTTTAATACATTACAATTTTAACCCACATGGGTAGAAAAATAACAAATTCATCCTTAATTGCATTTAAGTGTAGGGGAGGTACATGGCGACTAATTTATTTATTTATCGTATGGCATTTTACTTGGCCTTATAACTAGATACAATGCGTTTATAATGAATCTTAATGAAATGTCGAAATTGGCTAATGAATGTTGATGAAGCGAAAGAGGTTGGTCACTTGGTCAAGACCGTGGCAAATTCCAAATCCTGATCTCTATCAGGTCCTCTGACATACAGGCGTGAGTTTATGTATGAGTTATTTTTTTTAAGTAAAACAGTTTCAAACTTGACCCTCGTCTTGCCTGGGATCAAGTCGCCATATAAAGGCACTGGTGTTGGTATGAGGTGTGAGCCTTCTGTGCCTGCCGCCCCGCCCTACCTGCCGTGAGCCTTCTCTGTCTGCAGCCCCACCCTACTGCTGCGAGCATTCTATGCCTGCAGCCCTGCCCTACCTGTTATCAGCCTTCTGTGCCTGCAGCCCTGCGCTACCTGCAATCAGCTTTCTATGTCTGCAGCCCCGCCCTACTTGCCGTGAGCCTTCTGTGCCTGCAGCCCTGCCCTATCTGCAGTGAGCCTTCTATGTCTGAAGCCCCACCCTACCTGCCGCGAGCCTTCTGTGCCTAAAGCCCTACCTTACCTCCGATCAGCCTTTTCTGCCTGCAGCCAAGCCCTACTTGCGGCGAGCCTTTTGTGTCTGCATCCCCGCCCTGCCTGCCGCGAGTCTTCTGTGCCTGCAGCCCTGCCCCTCCTGCGATCAGCCTTCCGTGTCTGCAGCCTCACCCTACCTGTCGCGAGCTTTCTGTGCATACGCAGCCTTCTGTGCCTCCAGCATCGCCCTATTGGCGGCCAGCCTTCTGTGTTTACAGCCCAGCTCTACCTGCCGCGACGCTCAACTCTCCGCATTTACATTTACACTTAATCGCCCGAATTATAATAAATGGCTCAAGTTAGCAAAGTGATTTCTTGAATTAATTACTTTTTGTACTAAAGGGTCTTGCTAAGTTTGATTTGTGAGCGATCTATTCCGATTTCCACCTGTTCTTGAAGATGCGGTATGAATTTAGGCATGGATCTCTAACCATTATGTAGATGTATTATTCATTCTTACTTGCGGTTTTTTGCTTTTGTTAACGTTGGGTGGATTAACAAACTAAAAGCCTACTGTAAGGCTTCCAAGTATGGTGGCAGTTTCTGTAGCGCTTGTAGAAGAAGAAGATGGCCGCGATAAGAAGTAGAGCGAGGATTATCATCATCACAGTGCTGATAGCTGAGATATGGTATTGCAGCTGTTCTGTGCTCGCTGAATTGCCGGCTCCATTCTGGTTGATGAAGACTTCTTCCTTTCTTTCGGTTTTTGAGTTGCACATTTTTTATTTAGTTGCAAACGGGTATTAGGGTATTTACATTATTTTACTCCGTTACTAATAGTCGAGGAGCGCGAGCGCGGATCCAAATCCGAATATTGCAAAGGGTCGCCATGTAAGGACGGGTGTTTGTATACAATAAAACGTTCTGACTGCTCGATAATAACTGTCTCATTTATTCGGATACACAATCTTAAATAGGAGTTACATACGTATTGGTTATAGATTTCTTATACTATTACACTACTTACATTACATAAACTCAAGCCTAGGTCCAGAAGGGGTAGGCAAATACTAGAGTTTGCCAATTGCCATGCACAGCCACAACAACAGCCTACACAATGTTGACTGAATTCCAAAAATACTCCAACCAGGTTTTGCTCTAGTCTAATTCGCATTTTCAGAGCTGAGTGCTTCGAAAGTTTTACTTCGGAAACAGTCTACACGTTGTACCAAAAGAAATAAAATAACAAGCAGTTTTTTTCTACGGCCGAGGAACAAAAGCAAATAGAATAGAATAGAATAGAATAGAATAGAATAGAATAGAATAGAATAGAATAGAATAGAATAGAATAGAATAGAATAGAATAGAATAGAATAGAATAGAATAGAATAGAATAGAATAGAATAGAATAGAATAGAATAGAATAGAATAGAATAGAATAGAATAGAATAGAATAGAATAGAATAGAATAGAATAGAATAGAATAGAATAGAATAGAATAGAATAGAATAGAATAGAATAGAATAGAATAGAATAGAATAGAATAGAATAGAATAGAATAGAATAGAATAGAATAGAATAGAATAGAATAGAATAGAATAGAATAGAATAGAATAGAATAGAATAGAATAGAATAGAATAGAATAGAATAGAATAGAATAGAATAGAATAGAATAGAATAGAATAGAATAGAATAGAATAGAATAGAATAGAATAGAATAGAATAGAATAGAATAGAATAGAATAGAATAGAATAGAATAGAATAGAATAGAATAGAATAGAATAGAATAGAATAGAATAGAATAGAATAGAATAGAATAGAATAGAATAGAATAGAATAGAATAGAATAGAATAGAATAGAATAGAATAGAATAGAATAGAATAGAATAGAATAGAATAGAATAGAATAGAATAGAATAGAATAGAATAGAATAGAATAGAATAGAATAGAATAGAATAGAATAGAATAGAATAGAATAGAATAGAATAGAATAGAATAGAATAGAATAGAATAGAATAGAATAGAATAGAATAGAATAGAATAGAATAGAATAGAATAGAATAGAATAGAATAGAATAGAATAGAATAGAATAGAATAGAATAGAATAGAATAGAATAGAATAGAATAGAATAGAATAGAATAGAATAGAATAGAATAGAATAGAATAGAATAGAATAGAATAGAATAGAATAGAATAGAATAGAATAGAATAGAATAGAATAGAATAGAATAGAATAGAATAGAATAGAATAGAATAGAATAGAATAGAATAGAATAGAATAGAATAGAATAGAATAGAATAGAATAGAATAGAATAGAATAGAATAGAATAGAATAGAATAGAATAGAATAGAATAGAATAGAATAGAATAGAATAGAATAGAATAGAATAGAATAGAATAGAATAGAATAGAATAGAATAGAATAGAATAGAATAGAATAGAATAGAATAGAATAGAATAGAATAGAATAGAATAGAATAGAATAGAATAGAATAGAATAGAATAGAATAGAATAGAATAGAATAGAATAGAATAGAATAGAATAGAATAGAATAGAATAGAATAGAATAGAATAGAATAGAATAGAATAGAATAGAATAGAATAGAATAGAATAGAATAGAATAGAATAGAATAGAATAGAATAGAATAGAATAGAATAGAATAGAATAGAATAGAATAGAATAGAATAGAATAGAATAGAATAGAATAGAATAGAATAGAATAGAATAGACGTTTATTAGCTTTCTTGTTGTACATAGGGTCTTAGATAAGTATTTTCAGGAACAAACAAGAACCCTGCTAGGGCGCTGCTAACTTAGGATTATAAAAAGTTATAACTTAAATTCTTACTTACTACCTAGATTACTTATTTTGTTTATTATTAATTTTCATAGTTTCTCTAAAACAAGAACAATAACAGAATATCAGAATAATAACAGAATATTAACAATATGTAACGCGCCATTTACTCTACATTGAACCAATATAATAATACGTTCGCAAGAATGGCACAGGGGCCTGTAACAGCCTACTCCGCTAATGGCCTGAAAAGAGCCTTGTACGGGCGAGCCGCGGGCGAGCGCCGAGCCACGCCCGCGCCCGCTCCAGCCATTAAATAAGGAACAACACAAACCCTGCCAACTTCCTCGAGAAATTTCAACTTTTCCGAGCAAGCGAATTGGGAATCGGTAAAATAAACCTAAGAGTTGGACGACGCAGTGTCGGCCTCGAAACAAAGTCTACGCTTTGTACGATTGTCGCATTTATGTTCAGCGCTGCAAAGGTCACTTGAATCGTTTTGCTATGCATCAGACAGTAGGATCGTAGCAAAATATTTTTGTTTCTCTTATGTTGTCTTAGAATTACGCGGGTTCCTTTTCATCTATTAATTTGTGACCCCCGTATACCATTATTCTTTTTGTTTCATATTTCCTCGTCTCTTTTAATGGTGTGTTTGTTCTCGGGGGTCGCGCTCAAACAAACTCGGCATGACTGAATGCCACTCGATATCCTTTGGAGCCATCCCGCGCGTTGTTTTTATTTCTTCTTGAACAGGTGGGGTGTAAAAAATCCTGCGATTACTGGAGATCAAGGAAAGTTGGTTTTGATGTGACTTTGTTCCCTCTCTGTAGTTACGCGAGCCCGAGTACATTCGAAATAAAAAGTATTCTACGGTACTATCCAAGACTGATAGAAAATTTCCTTTAATTCCAAGCAGTTGTTCAAAAGTGACTGCGTGATTAACGTCCAAACATCTAACATGGTTAGACCTGAGATTTCCACACTTACGACCGGTTTCTCGAACATTATCAATTTGTTAATGTACTGTTAACAGTTGTCAAATGTGTTTTTTCGCATGCACTTTGGCCAACTGACAGCTGTTAATATTAAATTAACGGCTTGTTAGTGTACCATGTACCGTGTGTAAGCGGTGGTAGCTCAGTGGGTAGAATCATAGACTGGCAAGCTAGAGCCCCAGGTTCGATCCCGAGTGCGGGCATGTACCAATGACTTTGTTTAATTTCAAAGTTACGTACATTTGCGAATTTGTAGTCGCAATACCACACGCTAACGGTAAAGGAAAACATCGTGAGGAAACCCGCGGCTTGGTTGGCTCCGCACGTATTGACTAGTCTTTCCTGTGGGCTAGGCCGACTAAGCTGTCAGGGTGGTATAGGTGCTGGGCAAGCCTACACCATCTATAAAACCATGTCCCAGGCACTACAGCGTCGGAGTGGTCCCTTCACCCATCTAGTGTGAGTGAAGATACCACTGGACGCTGTGTAAATCATCTCATTGAGTAGATGCAAAAAGGCCAATATATATAGTGTACCAGAAACTAGGGGTTAGCCTCATATTTTGGACATTGTACGAACCAAGCGCTGATGTATTTTAACACTTCTGACAGTATGGTTTCCTTAAGATGTTTTCTTTTACCGTTAGGGAGTGGTATTGCGACTATAACTTCACTAATGTACATAACTTAAAAAACAAAGTCATTGGTACAGGCTGGGATTCGACCCACGACCTACCAATCGAGAAGCCAGCCTTCTACCGTTCCGCTACCACCGCCTCAAGTAAAATAAATATCTACGTATGCATCTAATACGTTTATTGCACATAGATAGATATAATACTGTTTATTGCATGTACACCAGGGATTACATAAGAGACCTAAAAAATAACAGTACATAAGTAAATATTACGATGACATTGTGGCGGTGTTAATGCTTACATCTTTAGGTAACATTTACGAGTATAATATTTTCTAGTGCAATAAGATGGATCTTTATTTTACCTACCAGCATACTTGTAATTCTTAGAAAACATACTGAGCGGGTATATTAAATGGCTCAAAGGACACTAAATCATACAAGTAAGAGCGAGTCTCCCAGCTTTGTGCAGCTGAAGGGTTCAATCCAAACCACTTCCTTCATTAACATGAATAGTTGCTTCATTCATCATCTTTAATTCAAATAGCGCCACCCTCAGCTATTTCAACGGAGATATCACTTACATTCGTATTGAGACACCCGTGCACCGCAATTTGGCTTTTGTAAGCAATTACAGGAGCTCACGAAGACCTTGCAGGTTATAGATGTTGTGATTTTAGTCTACGTGATCCAAAGGTACATTGCGCCTTTGTATGTATTACGTGGTCACGCCCGTGTACGTATTATTTGTTATCTTAAGTCCTGTTACATCTGTTATGTCTTGAGTGCAATAAAGACCGTACAATAATATTTTTGAACTAAAACCTTAAGACGAGCAACCGACGACGGGAGCTCCGTCTCCGTCACCATGATTAAGCTCTGCGAATCAGAGCGAAACATGATCGGACTTTTCCAACAAAAAATCAAATTTACATGGTAAAATTATTTTAAAGGCGTTTTTCTGTAACTATCACAGAGCCACCGAAACATTGCTTTAGCGCACATAATGTGACAAACGATGCAAATGAGCCGAGTTCTATTCTCAGAACACATTTTATGTTCTGAGGTCCTATTACATCAAACTAAAATTATGGTTTACTTACTATGAAAATTTCATGTAAGTTTGGTAAGTCAATTAACGCACAGATTAACAAGTAGGAAGATTCGGCTACATGAAAAAGTCATTGTAACTATGAACTGTAGTTTTATAAAACGCAGCTCTGCTCGCATTTTGATGTTTGAAGATCAAAATTTTTTAGCAGTATACGCGAATACGTTATTTGGAAATTGAAGCAAAGTAAAAAACATCAGAATAATGATACTGTAATAGGAATATAAACGATAGTAGCGGAGCGGTAGAACGTCGGCTTGTCATTTGGGAGGTTGAAAATTCAAATCCCGCATGGCAGCATGTAGGCACCAATGATTTTGTTTTCTAAGTTTGTAAGTTTGAACGTTTATAAAGCAGTACCACTCGCTAACTGTAAAGGAAAACATCGTGAGGAAACTGTGTGTCTGAGGCGTTCACATACTTGCGCTTGAAATTGACAATCCGCGGTGGGCACACGTCGTGATAAAGCCCATACTCTATCTCTCTCTCGCTAAAAGAAGGCCTATTTCTTCCACTGGGACGTTCAAAGGCTGCATTATAATTGACGGGACGTGCATGTCGCGACTAATGAAAGTCAACGCAGCGAAAATGGTATTGTCAAGATCGTGGCAAGAGGCAAGCTCAGCGCCCTGACTATGCAACATTTGACGTGAACATCGGTATGCGAAAGCGGATCGTTAACTGAGGTGCCCCTTTTAGATGAGGCGTAATATGTACCACAAATAGTGGATGCTTGCATTTGAGTGGATGTTTAATATGTGACAGTGATATTGAACCACATAATTGCACGACAAAGTACAGTAGATATTTCGTTTTTGCACACATATGTATGCGTGAAGAGTTACACAATCAAGGCTCATGTCTTTGCATACACCTCCGGTATACCGGTGTGTGGATGTAGTGTGTGATAAAAATAGGATCACCAACAAAAGCTTCAGGAAACGAACGAAAGACCACTGCGCAGTTGTAACATCATACGATACACGCGCACGTGCTGAAAGTCGACGGCAGGTTCACTCAGTTAATATTTTGTTTTTATTGTGATTTTCACTATGGTTTACGTTTACATTTTAGTTGCAAAGTAGCTTTTGACGATACTGGTAAGAGAGCACGATAGAGCGCAAATAAACATTAAAAAAATCACCTTCCTTGAGACCACCTTATTTTTAATTATTTATTAGGATATCTGTCATATTAACACTTATTATAACGCTTACATTACAGTATAGTGTAGTCAGACCTTATTTTTATACAGTTTTTGCTCGATGCTTTACGAGTATTACGAGTATTATTATAATTCTTTATCGCACAAAATACGTCGTATCACAAAATACCTCAAAAAAAAATCTATATCCACAACATGATCCAGTTTTCCGTCAACAAATGCCTGAGAAGCATCGTACGAAGACACTGTGCAAACACCATCTCAAATGGAGAACTGTGGCATATTACACAACAAAAACCCGTAGCCCAAGACATCAGGGAACGCAAATGGCGTTGGATGGGACACACCCTTAGAAGGCCCGTTCACCACATTCCGAAGGAGGGTCTCGACTGGAAACCCGCCGGAAGCTCACAACGACCCGGAAGACCGTCTCAGACGTGGAAGAGATCCGTTCTCTCCGAGACGAAGGAGAGGGGAGCTACCTGGAGCTTGGCTGGAGCTACCATCACTAGCCATAAACAGAGATACATGGAAAGCCCTTGAGTCAGCCCAAGACTCCACGAAGGAGTAAAGGGATCAAATAAGAAGACGAGTGTTGGCTTATGTTCGTCTCTATCGATTCTACTTCCATGTAAAACATGCTTAAAAAGTCTGAAAATGACCTAAGCCTGACTTACGTTTGCTTTATACTGTTTAAGAATTTCTTTTTTGGTTAGGTATTATTACCATTACTCTCTTTCTGTGAACGTTGTGGACTGAAAAAGGATGTAGTGACAATTGAGAAAGGAATGTTGCGTTGGTTTGGACATGTGGAGAGGGTGCAGGAAGAAAGATTGACGAAACAAATATATTATATTGCGAATGTGAATGGAAGGGCTGGTAAGGGACGTCCCAGGCGGACATACATCGACCAATTAGGGGATGTACCATATAAAAAGTACCCGGAACCGGCGTGCGTGCATGCAACGACTTATGCACGTTGTTGAAGTGAAGGTGATATGTCAGGATCGTGGCAAGTGGCAGTTCCTGGTATCTGCCTACCCCTCTAGGATACAGGCGTGAAGTTATGTATGTCTCTTTCTGTGAGAAGCCTGTGCCTGTTATTGATTCGTATGGTAACCCCAAAAAGTTTGGTGTACGATCTCTATTCTACTCTACCTGTATGTAAAACATAAATGAGACTTAGGATCCAAAAAATCACGAAAATCAGAAGCGTCGTATTCCATAAAAGTTTTCCATTTTTATTCTGTGATACACGTGTGCCTGACACGTACAGTGGGTACACATTACACGCACGTTCGATATTTGCGCGCAGTAATTGTGTTTATATCCGTTTCCGGCCCTCCCCCCGCACCCGCCCCCGGCGCGGCTTCCAACCTGAACTGACATGTGTGCACGGGACACCCTCTCTAGCAGTATGTAGGTACATGGCACTATGTCACATACCTTTCAGGAAACTATTTATCTACCCGTGTCAAGGGACTAATCTCACTAAATAAATAGTTACGTATATTTTATTCCAGTCAGTCTGGGTGGAAGCAATTTCTTGAAATACTACTATTTGGGACTTTTGTAGTTTATTTTGTGCACATATAGACGCCACTGTTTCTGCTATTTCCTAATGTTTGCTGGAAGAAATCTCTTACAGAGATAATAATAATATTGGCCTTCCTGCATCTACTCAATGAGACGATCCACACAGCGTCCAGTGGCATCCTCACCCACACCAGACGGGTGAAGGGACCACTCCGACGCTGTAGAAGCTTACAGAGATAAACTTTCGATTTACATGTTATTTCTTCGTTAATGTCCTGTGAAATGTTTGTGTGCAATAAAATATAATGATAGTACTACTAAATTGATTTTATAAGGTGATATTTCTCGAGCTAATGAGATGGAGGAATGAAATAGCATGTCCAAATAAGTTGATAGATATTATAGTCTTTCTTATTTCAAACCGTCTGGTATAAGCGAAGATGAAATCGTGATGAATCTTCTTTTAGGTTTTTTAATTTGCTTCTACAATATAACAGAGATGTGTCCTTCAGCCATGTTTTCTTACAAAACAGCAGTCGGATCACCCCGCCTTACCGACAGATCACTTCGTGGCAAGGCAGATCGAACCGAGCGCAGCCCAGCGGCGAGATACCGAACCACCGAGAGCATTATTGGAAATCATTGTTCGGCATCTACCCGCTGCGCCACTAGATGTCGCTAGTGACACTTATAACCGTCTTATATATTTCAAACAGTCTGGTATAAGCGAAGATGCAACTGGAGTAGTTAAATCTGCGTAGATGCAAAGGCCAAATATTTTCTTTTATTTCAACGATTTCTATCAACGGTTTACTTAAGCGTAGACAAAAGCTGAATAAAAATAATTATATGACTGGTACTAAGTGTAAACACAATACGAGCTCGGCTTATCAAAGTTAATATTAGTATTAGAACCATTTATAGTGTTTGAGTAGCGTCTGTCTCTATTTAAAGACGCGATAGTAGCAACAGCGTTATCAGTCTGCATAGATAGAAAAAACTTTATTGGCATAAAACATACAGTAATGCCATACAAACGACGATCTTATCGCTTAGAGCGATCTCTTTCTGGCAATCTTTATTAATAACAATCTATTCGAACTGAGTATATTGTCTCCGTCTTTCTATTATGTCTGCCTCACTCTGTTTCTTTGTCCCGCAAAAATAGTAAATTTGATGCAAGCACGAAAAGGTCTCAATGGACGAAATTTATCGATAGAAATCGATATACTCGTATGGGCTAGCTACCAACTGTTTTTACGTAGGCAAAAGTTTTTTTTAAATCTTTTATTGTTAAAACAGCGTCATCAGGCAGCGTTTAGAACATATAGTTTAGACGGCCTCGGTGGCGCAGCGGTTTGGCACGCTCACTCTAAAACCGAAGGTCTCGGGTTCAATCCAGGGCCGGGTCAAACTAGGAAACGAACTTTTCTAGTTTGTCTCGGGTCTTGGATGTTATCTATGTATTTATTGTATTAAATCTATCGTTGAGCTAGCACTTATTGAAGGAAAAGGCAAATTTCCCCAATAAAATCGTGATGAATCTTCTTTTAGATTTTTTAATTTGCTTCTACAATATAACAGAGATGTGTCCTTCAGCCATGTTTTCTTACAAAAGAGCAGTCGGATCGCCCACCGACAGATCACTTCGTGGCAAGGCAGATCGAACCGAGCGCAGCCCAGCGGCGAGACACCGAACCACCGAGAGCATTATTGGAAATCATTGTTCGGCATCTCCCCGCTGCGCCACTAGGTGTCGCTAGTGACACTTATAAGTATAACACAAGTCGGTTCGAACTCCGGCTGAGGACAAAAAAAAACCCAGGTCTTGGATGTTTACATGTTTGTGATGTCACTGTTTCTGGTTCCCACGACACAGGGTAACCTAGTGCGGGGCCAGAAGCAATGTATGTGCCTGGATGTAAATGTAGTATAAGAGTAATTACGTTTAACTTAATAAATAATCGACATTAGACCCGTTCAACATATTCCTAAGATGACCGGATTGTAATTTCTTGCTACTGCTGGGTAATATTTGAATACTAGCAAAAGGTAAACATTCCATAGGATCGTGCCTAAAACCAAAACTTTTAGCTTTACATACAAAACAGCTACGGAATTGTTCGAAAACTTATTTTGGTGTTTACACTATTTTTATTTTTAATGCACTAACCCGTGCTAAGGAACAAATTTAAAAAACCTATTTAGAGTAGTAGGTAAGTAGGTAGTCGGGGCTGTAAGTAATGCAATTTGCTTAAGTCAGATGTCGCTGCCTGTACGTAATACAGAGAATATTGTAAAGAGGTTCGAAATTTCACTGATGTCGTGAGTCGCCCATTGGCTCAATTGGTAGAGCGCTGGTACGGATAGCCAGAGGTTGCGGGTTCGAATCCCGGCATGGGTGAAATTTTTAGCCTCTAAATAGGTTTTTTAAATTACTTTGGTGTACTAAAGCCAGTAAATATGAGTCACTTCTATTAAGAGTAGGTGTAGTCCTTTTGTTTGATTTAAAGTAAGTAGGTTTGAGGAGTTCCCGTAACAATACCAACTCGCTTTAATGGAACATAATACCGGGAAGGAAAATGTATTATATTAAATCACATAATCAGTTTAAAGCGAGATCCCATTTGGCAAACAAGGAGGCTACACCACGCATCCATTAAGTCAATTATTGTGTTTTTTCCTAAAAATATAATTCTTTATTAGGCGTATTACTGCCCCCACGCTAAGAGCCTATATTAAAAACTCCCTATTCAAGGCCCACGGGGGCGGGCGGTGGAGGGCAATGGGACAAAATGAGAAACTAAATTATTACGAAAGGTTCACTGGAGTGAAACTTAACAAATTGCCGTAAAACGCGAAGTCATCAACGTCATAGAATTGTGAACATTCTCATTTCATAACAAGTTTAATCAGCTTTTAGCGCTTATATTTTAGTTAAGAAACGTATAGTCTATTAGCTTTTAGAATATACCTCGGCTACTATTGGATTCAATCGGATATATTCGTGTAGTAGAAATATTGGAAACAATATGATAATTAAATAAACTTAATAAGAAAAGCCTCTAAAAATAAAAATAGGTTTTTAAAATTGTCCTTGGCACGGGTTAGTGCATTGAAAATAAAGATAGTATAATCATGTGGGTACAGTGATATCATTCCGATGTAAAAACCTAACTGCAGGTAGTCGGGGCTGTAAGTGATGCAATTTACTTAAGCCAGATGTCGCTGCCTGTACGTAATACAGAGAATAGTGTAAAGAGGTTCGAAATTTCACTGATGCCGGTGAGTCGCCCATTAGCTCACTTGGAAAGAGCGCTGGCACGGATAGCCAGAGGTCGCGGGTTCGAATCCCGGCATGGGTGGAATTTTAAACCTCTAAAAATAAAAATAGGTTTTTAATAAGAAAAGTTTTATACAGAGCAGGAAGTAGTATTACACTCGTGTGCTTTCAGTGAAAACCGAAACCTACTCTAGAGCCCGAGGTATTTTCTAAAAGCTAACAGACTGTACTACTTGGTTCATATTACAGGGTATTTTAATTTAGGAGTAGGAAAAGTGTTGATGATGAAGTGAAAAATGTTGTGTGGAAGTTATTATTTAGACCAGTAATAACCTCAGAGGTGGACACGTGGACATGGACGATAGGACTAGTCCACCAATTCGTGGAACGGGATCGGAGTGCTCCAAATGCTCGGAGTACCTTTTTTTTTTACAAAGAATAAGATGAATTACAATTGAAGCCATTAACACGTTTTCACTGACAATCAGAAGAACATTGGGATTTACATAACAAAATTATCACAATGGTATTAACATAATATTCATATTTTTTTTGGTACTTTACGTGCTTTTTTTAATTTAAATTGATTAATAATCCTTTTATATAGGAAAAAGCCTCCACCAACCCAGACTTGGCCCCCGTGGTGGAGTATGGCCTAACCTTCCTGCAACGTAGGAAGAGACCCGTGCCCCAGCAGTGGGGACATACAGGGTTGAAATCGATAGGAAAAAGGGTATTCATTGACATACATGATTTCAATATTTTCTAACCCAGAAAGATCAACCGCGACTTTGTATTTAGGACTAAAGAGGACGACATTGTAAAAATTCAGTGAGTCAACTAATATTACCTAATGGATATACGATAGTGCAGATGTACTGCAATCGCCAACGAACCCCGGTGACCGACACAGCCTATAACATTACCACTTCGAAGTGGCAGCGGGCTGGTCACATCTGCTGAAGAACAGATAGTTTGATACCAGATCCTCGAGAAGAGATAACAAAATGGCTAATGCAGTATATCAACGACGAAGATCGACGATGGATTGCTGGCAGCTGCTGGATGGGGATGACAGAAGATAGAAAGAGGTGACGTGCCTTAAGGGAAGTCAATATAAGGCCAGAAGTTGATAGATAGAATATTCTTTGTTATACACAGAAATTACAGTAACAGAAATAATATAAAAATATAGTACAATTGGCGGCCTTCTTACCAAAAGCAATTACTTCCAGGCAACCACAGACGGAGACAAGAAAGAAATTAGAGAAGGCTAGTCGGTGGATTTAAGAAATATTGAAATTAGGAATTTCCTTAAGAAATATTGAAATTAGGAAAAAGGAGTGCAGTAGATAAGTACGGGCTGTTTGATTGATTGAGTATTAAAGGTATCGTGGCCAACCTTATGCTGTAAAGCAGTAAAGAAGCGGCTCGACCGTGGAGCAAAGGATCGGCAAAGTGTGACTAAAATATTTATAGTCTTTGAAATATAATCTATAGAGTAATAATAGACCTTTTTGCACAGATAGCTAAGTGTATCGTTTTCGGTTACAACTAGTTATTATGGAATTCAGTTGAGCCGAACCTGCTGTATTATTCTATCTTGTGGGGTCTTAGCTCAGAGCCCCTGGGATATTAAACTTTAACTTTTTCACTTTATTGTACTTTTTAGGACGTGTCTCGGAGTTTGTTCCCAGCTTTCATTAAAAAGAATGGCTCGGATGTGAGGCGGCGAAAAATGTCCCGAGATTAGCCTTCGACCACGATGGCGGCTCTTTAGGGCTCTAATAACATCACCTCAGTTGACAATATTCTCACAGACTTTACAAAGGCACACTCTAACTTTCACTCTAGCCGTGACCTCAGCGCACTCGGACCGAGTGAGCTAAAATAGCTACTCGTATTGTGCACAGCAAATGTTTTTACTGTGATTGCCGGTGTACGGGATACGAGTAGTTTCCGAGCAACTAACTTAGGACACTATTAGGAACACTTTCCATACAGACGTAGTTCGGTTTTCACTTACAAATGATTTGAAAGTGAAATTACACATGACCAATAAGATAAGAATATTATTTATTGTACACTTCTTCTTCATCTTCTTCAGGCTATATTACATAGCCTCCCCTCCCCTAATGAGCGCCATAGCGCCATGTCTTCAGCTTGCCGCATCCAGCATCTGCCGGCAGTTTTTCGCAGATCGTCATCCCACCTGGTCGGAGGGCGTCCTACACTACGTTCGCCGAGTCGCGGTCTCCACTCAAGAACATGTTTACTCCAACGGTTGTCGGTTCTTCGCGAGATATGGCCAGCCCACTGCCACTTCAGCTCGCTAATTTTCCGAGCTAGGTATGTCGATGACTTTGGTTCTCTGTCGCATGCATTCGTTACGAATCCTATCCTTCAGAGAAACTTCGAGCATAGCTCTCTCCATATCTCGCTGAGCGACTTTGAACTGGTGGACCAGCCCTTACGTGTCTCGGCTTCGTAGATACGTATTGTACACAGCATAAAATAATTACAAAGACAACAGTTACAAAGGAAGATTTTCAATTGGCGACCTTATGACCAAAATACGTTTATAAAACACAAACCAGCACGATCAAACAAAAGTTTGATCGTGCTTATTGCCTTGAGCAAAGTTTCTGTGAAAAGTCTCATGAGGCTATAATTTTATTTTTTATTCTGTTACTCTCGATTCATGAAACGCTCGTGGCCCAGTCGAACCGAGTGATTGGATTCAATCACTTGAGTTAAGCAACAACAGGCGCAGTATGTGCAGGATGGGTGACCGTCCCGTGAACACCGCTAGTGGCATTTTTCTGATCGCTTCCGTGCTTCGCATGGCACTTTATATGCTGTTGGTGCCGGCTGTCATGTAATGGACGTTGTTAAGCCATGTCAGAGGACTTATGGGCGGCTTGATAACTTCTGACAGTAAGGCCTGCCACTGTCTTACAATCCTCCACCACCTGGTCTTGCCCCCTTTGGTGGGTGGAGTGGGGTTTAACCTTACTACGATACGACCCGTGCCCCAGCAGTAGGGACATACAAGGGATAGTATAATCGTTATAATCAAGATATCGTACTCTCAATTCATACTTACCTACCAGCTCAATCTAAACTCTAATCTCAATCTAAGCTTTGTGTCTTCGCGCTAATTGACATTGAACTTTTATTTTATGGAGAAAAATCTGATAAAATTTAAAGAAATAATTCGGTAGTCAATAATGAATTTTCAAAACAATAAACCGTTTTTTTAGTGAATTGTAACATTTTGTTCACACTGTGAAGTGACATATTCTCATTACTTTAAAGCGCCTTTAAGTGGGTCCTCTAAGGCTGACATGCCGCAACGCTACCTGACAGCAGAGCACTATCTATTGGTTTATCCAGGGTATATCCAGTGAATAAGTCTAAAAACGTGACATGATTCCAAGAAATTTGCAGAGCCAACCACAGATAAATTATATGACTGACAACCCAATCACCTATTTATTCGTTTATCCGATAATTACTTAAAAAACCTATTTAGAGGCTAAAAATTCCACCCGTGCCGGGATTTGAGCCCGCGACCTCTGGCTATCCGTGCCAGCGCTCTTACCAACTGAGCTAATGGGTGACTTACCGGCATCAGTGAAATTTCGAACCTCTTCACAACATTCTCTGTATTACGTACAGGCAGTGACATCTGGCTGAAGTAATTTGCATCACTTGCAGCCCCGAGTACCTACTTTGCAGTTAGGTTTTACATCGGAATGATATCGCTATACCCACATGATTATATTATTATTTTTAATGCACTAACCCGTGCTAAGGACAATTAAAAACCTATTTAGAGGCTAAAAATTCCACCCATGCCGGGATTCGAACCCGCGACCTCTTGTTATCCGTGCCAGCGCTCTTACCAACTCTTACCTTAGCACGGGTTAGTGCATTAAAAATTATATAACGATAATTACTTATCAATTTACTAACTTATCCAGTGACTTGACGCAAGTCGTCATAAGAAAAGTAGATTGCTCGTTAGCTCTGCGTAGCCTTCCATTGTTGCTCGGCTAGCAACAGCGTCATCGCCGCCGCCGCAGCGGCTGCGCGTGCAGTCGCTTTGTGCCGCGATATAAATTGCTGGTTCGTGCGGCCCTTTCTAATGACCCCCGGCCGAAGAAAGTGCAGACCTAGCGCGTACAGGCGCGCGTCTCGGCCACTACTAGTGCACAATGTAGGTACTAAAGCTAAAGAAATACGTTTGTTCGCAATGACAGTCACGGAAAACTAGACTGCACTGAGCTCTCGTTAAATTTCTGCAGGAAGGTTAGGATAAAATCCAAGCTTTCAATCTGTATAAGTCCCGAGTATTCCAATTATTATAATTTTATTTTCTGTCGCGTATAAAGATTTATTAATCTTTGTGACTTTAGGTACCTGCATTTAGGCTGATAGCCGACCAGCTGTCGGTTTTTTCATTTAAAGCATTTTATTCAAAATATATGCAATTTTATTTATTGTAAAGTTTTAGTTTGACATGGTTACTTAAACCAACATTTGTTTCTTGTTCGTACGTTCGTAATATATATTATTGTGAAGAGGCGACAGTCACAGTCCTTAGGGCGCGGGCGCCTTGAAAACTTCTGAAAGTAAGACCAGCCACTAGTCTTTCAAACCTCCACCAATCCGGACTTGGCCCTCGTGCTGGAGTATAGCCTCTACCTTCCTCAGGGAAGAGGCCCGTGCCCCCTGGCGGGGACATAATAGGTTGATGATGATGATATATTAAAAGGTTTTACTCGTGAGGATTAATTAGAACTACACTCTCCACTTCAGTTTACCCGTGACCACAACTGCAACCTGACGAAAAGTCGGGAGCTAATGTAATAATGCACAATTAAACACTGTTATTAGTAGGTTATCTGATCGTACGAGAAACCGGGGATAGAGTTTTCCAACCGTTTTGGTCTATTAAAGCCGGGGTCGTATTGATATCGTACACTAAATACGAGTCATGTGGGCCGCTGAGGAGTTGGGCGACGCGTGCGCAGCTCCGCGCTGCGGGCGTGACCTTTCGAGTGGCGCCAGCGACCGGTTGCATTATGCCAGCTTCGCTATAAAACATCAACATAATATTATTGATTCTTAGATCCCAGAAAATATATTGAAAGTTCGGTAAAACAGCGGCGCGGTTCTAGAGGGGTTCAAGAAATGTGTAAAGCAATAATGGACAAGTTTTGCTTTACACATTTTTTCAAAAAGGTTGTTTGCAATATAAATCGCTAGTACACATCGAACTATCCAAATTATTAAATGGCTCTAATCGCGATTGTTCATTACCTAATAAATAATCGCGGAGCCGTTTAACATATAACTATGTATTTGAGGTTGCCTGGAAGAAATTGCTTTTAGCAAGTAGGGCCCGCCACTGTCTTACAATCCTTCACCAAGCCGGACTTGGCCTCCGTGGTGGAGTATGCCCCATCCTTCCTGCGACGCAGGAAGAGACTCGTGCCCCAGCAGTGAAGATACAAGGGTTGATATCGAACATGGCTCGTGTCTAGAAAAACAAAGTCAGATCCACTCTAGCCAGCAGAAATAAACAGGGCGTATAGGTAAGACAAACAGCGGCGGCATCTGGTAACAGTAAACACGCCATATCAAAGGGATCTCTCGCCATTCGTACAAACAAACTGCCGAATACATTACATTATACATTTATTTTTAAAAGGGACCGATTGATCTTGTGGCGAATGGTTCGAGTAGCCTTGTACGATTGGGTATTTTTTTGTTCCGACAGCGAATAATATTTGTACTGCCATAAAAAGATGATTCAAGGTCTTTGAAGTCCGAAACATACCTAGAGAACATTGCCGGCGTAGTATCGTATTGCTTTGGCCTATTAAACATTAAATTAGATTAGATTAGTAGGTACTCTTTATTGCATACACCAGAAAACAAAATACATTAAAAGTCTTAAATAACAAAGTTTGGCCGTATATCTAAGTAATGAAATTAATTAATTATACAGCGTCTAGTGGCACTTTGACATCCTTGATGACCCATCGCACGCTGCAGTGCCTAGAGCATTGTTTTAGATGCCCAACACTTACATCATCCTGACAGCGTATCCAGCCTAACCCACAGGAATGTCAAGTCAATACGAGCGGAGCCAACCAAGCCGTGTTTTTCCTCGCGATGTTTTCCTTCACAGTTGGAGTGTGGTAGGTACTACAAATTCAGATCTACGTAACTTTGAAAATAGTCACAGGTACATGCCTTACTGGGTATCGAACCTGGACCTCTCGCTTCCGAGTTCATTGGTCTACCCATTCGGCTATTACGGCTAGTATCGTACTAAACGACAGTTTTTGGAATAAAAATTTTGGAACTTCTTTTATTACTAAATAACTTCATAATAATGGTGTACAAATTTACATAAATGATTGAACGTTTTTGTTATTATTACTTTATTGAACTGTTGTATTACATACAATGTCGAAATGCTAATTTGACTTGACGCCGTATCTATAATATAAAAATGAATCTCTGAATGTGTTGGTAAGCGCAAATCTCGAGAGCAGCTAAACCGATTTCGCTAATTCTTTTTTTAGAATATTCCTTGTACGAGGATGGTTCTTACGGAGAGAAAATAAAATAAAAAAAACTGTTAGGCGTTACGAAGTTCGCTGGGTCAACTAGTTACACATAATTATAGATACTTGGTATGAATAATACCTTCTGAAAACATTTTTACTGTAATTTGTCTCAATAAATTGAATTGAATTATTCTGTAAAATAAAGAGATCTATCTCTCTAGGTTTGCGCCCTTGATTTGCCGCCGCTGCGGATCTGAAAAAATACTCGTGACATGATTTAAAGGTTTGTGAGGCACCTTTTGCGACTTGTGAACAATATGTTGGATTAGACTAAGTTTAATTTTAGTGTAAGAAATAAAAACGAAACCTTATAGTTTATCATGACAATAAGTACTATACAACGTAATTGTACTTGCATCAAATAGAATTTGTCAAATAGCAAAGGATTTTGTAGTCAAAGGCCTAGTGTGGAAACCATGAACATCACAGGAATGCTACTGTCTTTTTTGAACTAAAACTTTCGTAAGCACAACACATTGTAGACTTTTAGTCCGGATCTACTTACGGGTGTTGTGTCTTGTCTTACACTGAGTGTGAGACGAGCAACCGACCGACGACGCGAGCTCCGTCTCTACTCACCATGATTAAGCTCTGCGAATCGGAGCGAAACCTGGTCGGACTCTTCCGATATAACAACACCCGTAAGTAGATCCAGACTAAAAGTCTACAAAATGTTACTGTCCATAATATATATTTCATAATAACTCGGTACTTGTTAATATTTCAGTTCCTTATTTGACGACACTTCCTTTCTATTGAAATTCTTTGTGTAAGCTATTATTAAGTAAACCGGCATCCACAATAGAGGCTAAGCCTAGTGTGCCAACGACCTAACATATTTGTAATTTCTTTACAATTAATAAATACTTTTTACCCTTACTTAACTTTACTATGTAAAAGAGATATGCTTGTTTTTCGTTGGCGATACTCATCTAATGTATGCAAATTTCGTGTCACAGTATTTGTTATCGAACTCCTCCGAAACAGTTCCACCGATTTTTAAGTATTTGTGTACAAATGATAGGCAAGCCAGCGCCCTAATTAGCGTACGATCTATTCGTAGGCTAATTAGATAATAAACAAAACTAGCAAGCGCGAGTCGGTCTCGCTAAATACTTTACCATCTGCACAATCAAATTCAAATCAAATGTAAATTAATATGAGTTCTACCACCGGACGGAAGATGGCGTTACTGGTACGGCACCCTCGGTGCACGAGTACGTCTCGCACTTGATCGAGATCTTTGAAGATATTATACTAAATTAATAAAGAAAGAAATAAATTCGCTGCAATCAACTATATTTAGATTTCATAGACACAAACGTTCGATATTAAAGTAAAATTAAAACCGGAAAAATTAACGACAGTCTCCCGAACGGATCGGGACCGGTTACTTTTAGGATGGAGGCAGTTTTTTGGTAGTTATTTTATATTTATTTTAAAGATGCCATAAAAGTGCTCGCTACATAACCGCGTCTTGGACAGTCCGTTGAAGTGCGCTTGCGTACAAAAGCAGTAGAAGAACTGGAATTTTAGTTTAATACCTCGTTGGTCTAGCCGTTAAGGCGCTTAGCTACCAAGACAGAGGTCGTGGGTTCGATTCCCACTAGGGGTCGCCGTAAATCTGTACAAGTGGGTGTTTTTTCATGTATGTGACGTCCTTGCCTGGTTACCATAGCACAGGGTATCCTAGTTTGGGATAAGGGGGGCGAGTCTCTAAAATGCATAGTTGTTCAATAGATTCACATTAGTCCGGTAATGGTCGTTTCATTCACACAGTCGATAGTCTAGTTACCAATCGCATTGCAATGGTACAACCCGTGCTTCTTAACTCGGCGTCTCGCGCGATTCGATCTTGGTCGCGAGAGATGCCTATTTAATTTGCGCGGGTTATAACCCTGAAATGACATTGTATTGCTACTGCTTTGTAGACTACCAAACTGAAGAAGAAGAAAAAAACATTTATTATAGCCACAGTACACACGCCACAGTAACAAAAGAAACTTAAAACACATTACTAAATAACATAAAAAAAAAGAAAAGAACACTAAAGGTCACGGCGTGTCACTGCCGCGCTAATCGGCAACTGACTCAGCCTATCCTGATGGGCAAGCCTTCAGCGCTGATTTTCAGTCAGTGCCAGTGAGTGAAATTGTGGCAAATAACAACCATTGTCATGCTTATACCATTCTATTGAAAAACTACTCGTATGTAATTATTAGACTCTAGGGCCGGGACAAGTGACCGTGTTGTGTGGAAGTGATTATTATTATTAGTAATTACATTTGAATATCACCGTTTGCTATCATAGTATGTAAATATCGCACCCTCGCGCCGTAACCGAGTTAAGGGCCAGGCAGGGTGGCAAGCGCCCCAAATTGGGATATGAAATCTAGCGATATATTGATAGCGTGTCTAGTTGAAGTTGGCACTCCCCTCTGTTGGACAGAGTGCTTAGTGCGAGTTTTTTAACTACTCGATCGCGTTAACGTAAACTCATATTTCTATGGCATCGAGGAAGCGCCACCTAGTGACAAGTATGGAAATTAAAATTGCTGAGTGCGAGTTGTAACGGTTTACGTTGAGAAGTGAACACGTTTACCAGCCAAAACACGATTAAACGCGAGTGCGAGTTGTACTGTGACAGCGTTTTGCCAGTTTGAACGGTTAACTTACTCATACTCACTACTCAATGCTCGATTAACGCGGTAGTAAAGTTATTCGATTGGATCTGTCAAACTCGCACTAAGCACTCTGGAGAGTATGTCATGACGTCACGTTCTATTTTACAAACTTCAAAGATTAATTTTTATGATAAATATATTTATTTGTTCCACATGAGTTTACAAAGGTGATAAAACATGAAATAGTGTAGGTTCAATCTGAAGATATGTTTCCTTTGGAGGCATACAAATAACTTAAGAGAGAGCGCCAAACAGTTGTCGGAATATTATAATGAAAACAAATATCTCTTATCAAATTATAAATTGAAACGAGAAATTCAAAGGTCATAATAATACGTGCATACAATAAAATATCAAATGTCAATTATATATTAAAAATATGAAATATAGACTTCGATTTAAATAAAGGCTTAGCTACAAAAGTAGATTTAATTCGTTAAAATCTGGGATTAAGCAACTATTACATTAAAACAAGAAGTTTACGCCTAATGTATACCGTCTTCTTCAGTTCTTATGTCAAAACAGGCAGGTCACCATCTTATTTTTTCAAGTTAGATACTATTGTTGAGTAAAACTTAAGGTTTTTTTATAATACTTGTTCAAAGTTCGGACTAGAAGTCACACTACGGATCACTTACCTGACCTAGAACCATATGTTTTTGTTTTTCTGTTGAAGAATACAGATTTTTTAAAGATTTTTGTTAGCGAGGCTCCGCCGCGTGGGCCCAAAACGTCTGTACATAATTTAACCCGACGACACATCGCCTGCCCACGCTGCGTCGATACTCAACAGCAGCGTGTAAGCGCCCAAGCAACAACAGCCTCTACCGAGCTGGTTGTATGGATCATATTTGCGTACCTATGCTTTTTATAACAGACCTGTTTTATCATCCATTAGAGTTGTGCCTTTACATCTATGTTAATTGTCAGGGATAACATTGTGTAGAAACCTGCAAATGCAGGGTTACAACGACGGGAGGTATTGCGCAATTAATAAAGTTGGTAGGAGTACTTTCCTAACAAAATCTTATGAGTTCTATCAATAAGCAAAACTCATACATAAGGAACTATTCAGGACCGTTATTGAACGTTAGCAACAATATTGGCCCTTTCTAACGATCTATCTAACATAAGCAAGGTGCAACTTATCTTACTTATTTACACTAGGATACCCTGTGCTATCTCTGTCTGATCTTTTAAAGGTGATCAAAACGGAGAGAGCACGAAATGTTTTTAGGAATAATAATAACTGACACACAACTTGTCTTGGTTCAAAACTGGGATACCCTGTGTTGTATTATGGTGACGCAAACCACAAACATGGAAATACACCCAGATGTATTGTTAAAATCCTTCCTCAAATCAAACAAGAGCCGTTCGTAGTCACTATTTATTGCTTTTTCAGATACAATTTAAACCTCCTTCCACAACGCCAAAACCACACATGACATTTTTTCACAGAGTAACTTACATATTCCCTTTTTTATTTTTGAACACAGAGTTGTATGCTGACATATTTATTCCTTCAGATTTAAATGTTTAACATAAACAAAGTATTGGACTTTACATAAAAATGCGATTGTTAACAGTCGGCCAACCTGCTATGGAATGCCCTCATTCCAAATGTCCGGCCATTCAAAACTAGGTGTTGCATGACCTCATACACAAATTAATTACATACCTTCGGATTTCAACAAGTAAGAATCCAGGTTCACAAAATCTTAAATCTATCAGTCAAAACACATTATGTGGAAATCATAAATCTATCAAGTAGGTAAGCAGAGTACGCTATTAGGTAGCTCCCACAGGCTAGTGTAACTCAAGTATCTTACTTTGGAATACGTAAATGGTTCATTCATACATCTCTTAAGTTAAACTAAATACTTATACAATATGTTAATCAAAACAATAATTATAATACAAAAAAAAAAAAATTGTAAACTAGCATTATGGAGATATTGACTAATGTTTGTTGACAGTGTTGGACAAACCTATAAAGCTAGGTTACAGCTGGTACAATACAAGTATAGTAAAGTCTACTACGTATTGTTGGAAATACTAAAATAATACTAAATTAAAACATAATTTTTCATCTCAAACATTGCACTACAATTTGGAAACATAACGCAAGTTACAGTAATTGAATTGACTCTAATATCGCGTAAATAATTGGCACATAAAAATAACTTCAATAGCTTATCATATTTATCATCTTCAATATTCAAATCACTCCTCCGCTTTATAGTAGTTGGACAGGGTCATCATGTAACACGTTCTTTATTTCTTATCACGTAACAGCTCGCGCACATACCGTTCATCACCCTGGGATCTCGGCCTAATATGCGTGTCTTTTCTTTATTTTCATTACACAATGTAGAAAGAGTTTCGCATAAACCGCTCATCACCCTCGGATCTCGGCCTAATATGCGTGTCTCTTCTTCATATTCATTAAACAGCGTGGAAAGAGTTTCGCATAAACCGCTCATCACCCTCGGATCTCGGCCTAATATGCGTGTCTCTTCTTCATATTCATTAAACAACGTGGAAAGAGTTTCGCATAAACCGCTCATCACCCTCGGATCTCGGCCTAATATGCGTGTCTCTTCTTCATATTCATTAAACAACGTGGAAAGAGTTTCGCATAAACCGCTCATCACCCTCGGATCTCGGCCTAATATGCGTGTCTCTTCTTCATTCTCTTTACACAGTCTGCGCCGAAAGAATTTCGCATAAACCGCTCATCACCCTTGGATCTCAGCCTAATATGCATGTCTCTTCTTAATGTACAGCAGCAGTAGGTGGGTACCGTGAACCAACCTATTGGTCTCGGCCTCCTCCACCTAAATAGGACTAAGGGTAGGATATGGGTAAGTGCCGGTATACGATATTTACATTTTAACTTGTTTTATTAAAAACCTAATTTATATCAGAATCGTTAGAAAAACTTTCATCATCATCAGTCGGAGGGGAGTGAAAGGTTATCCATGACTTCAAATGATCAGCTGGAAAAATGTTTTTATACTTTCGTCCAGCATGCCCTTCAACCGTCGAAACCTCATAGCGATCATTGCCAAGAACTGCTGTAATCCTCATGGGGCCTCTAAACTTCGGGTCTAGTTTAGAACTTTTCCCCTTCACATGGCAATAGTTGGGTATCATCACTAGATCATCCAGATTAAAGCGCTTCGTCGGCGCCCTCTTGGAGTCATATCGCGTTTTCATTTTCTCCTGTCGTTGCTCAATATGTCGTTTGACTTCTTCTCGAATGTCTTGTCTAGTATTCTCCATCGTCTCGGTATTTTGATTTTCTAATCCGCAATCCTCATTTTGTTTCTCAGCCGTACGCTCCTCATGTAATGGTTGGCTAATTATTCCCTCTGAGGGATTTGTAGTACGTCGTCCAAACACAACTTGTGCCGGGGTCTTACCTATGCCCCCATTGACTGTGTTATTTAGGCTCCATTGTAGCTTTGGTAAGTTGAGATCCCAATTGGCTTCGTCCAATCCGTGGTTCATTGACGCCAGAGAGGTTAATATTGTTCTATTGTACCGCTCTATTTGTCCATTCGCCCGCGGCGTAGCTACAGCGTTCAAAACATGCTTGGAGCCAACAGCGTTAACAAATTTCTTGAATTCTTCTGACTTAAAACTTGTACCCTGATCAGATACTATAACGGAGGGACTACCGAAAATTGAAAATAAGTCCTCCAATACTTTTATCGTCGATCGCGACTTTGTGTTTCGTACGGCTTTGACAAAGATAAATTTGCTGAACCCATCGATTACTCCGAGGATATAAAAATTACCCCTTTTGCTTCTAACAAAGGGCCCAAGATGATCAATGTGAATTGTGTGAAACACTTGATCTGCTTTTGGAATGGGATGTAAATAACCAGTTTCCTTGCCCGTTGCTTTTTTGTTGTACGCACAGTTCAAACATGCAGCTACATACTTCTTAACAAAACGTTTCATCTTTGGAAACCAGTAATCGCTACTGAGTTTTTCAAATGTTTTGTCAAAGCCGAAGTGCCCTGACTCATCATGGCACAACTGACAGATTCGCCATCGAGCTCCACTAGGTACCACCCATTTGAGGCTATTGCCCACGCGTCTAAATAGGCGTCCATTTTTAACAACGTAGTTGTTACGATATTCTTTAACATCAGTATCTTTGGCTTCCAGGATGTCTCTGATAAGTTTCATCTTATGGTCCGACATTTGAACCGTGTGTAGCCAATCCTCGGTTCTTATGTTAAGAATTTCTAGACTTATTGGATCATTCTCATGTGCCGTTGGGTTCCTGCTTAATGCATCGGCGTGCTTCATACTTTCTCCTGGCTTATATTCGACTGTAAAATCGAATTCTTGGAGCTGAAGCCACCACCGAGCAATTCTCGGAACCATGTCTCGTTTACTTAGCGTTGAACGAAGAGCACTGCAGTCTGTAAGCACTTTAAATTTTAGGCCAATCAGGTAAACTCTGAATTTCTTCAAAGCCGCCACCACGGCCATGGTTTCCAGCTCGTATGAGTGTAGGAACTCTTCATCTTTAGTAGTCTGTCGACTATAGTAAGCCACTGGCTTCAGTGGTGATTTATTATCCGTTTTCTGAAGTAGAATCGCTCCCATGCCCAATTTGCTAGCATCACAATGTACTTCCGTAGCGTACTCAGGGTTATATAAGGCAAGAATAGGACGTGACACTAATCTTTTTTTAATTTCATCAAATGCAGATTGTTGTTCTGGGCCCCATACCCACGTAACGTCAGCTTTTGTCAATCTTGTAAGAGGCTTTGCAATGCTTGCAAAATTCTGTACAAATCTTCTGAAGAAGCTTGCAAGCCCCACGAATTGGCGAACCTGATGTACATTGACAGGGGTCGGGAAATCCGAGACTGCCTGAGTCTTTTTAGCTCCCGGTCGTAGCCCGTCCTCTGATATTTCATATCCTAGGTAATCAACCGAAGAAACTAGGAAATGACACTTCTTTATGTTTAAAGTGAGGTGTGCGTCACGTAATAGTTGCAGTATGGACTCAAGCTTCCCAAACGACTCATCTACACTTGTGGCGGCCGATAATAAATCGTCTAAATATGGGATGGCGAGGTCAAACCTTTGGGCTCCCAGCGCTTTATTAATCATTTGTTGGAACACCGACGGAGCATTAACGAGGCCAAATGGCATTTTGGTGTACTCGTAGTGCCCGTCGGGTGTTATAAAAGCTGTCAAATGTCGAGACTCTTCGGCGACTGGAATTTGGTAATACCCAGACGCAAGGTCGAGGCTTGTAAAATATTTTTTTCCACTAAGTCTATCAAGCTGGTCGTCGATTACAGGCATAGGATACTGGTCTTTAATTGTTTTCTTATTCAGAGCCCTGTAGTCGACACAGAGTCTGTACTCGTTGTTTTTTTTTCTAACGAGTACTATCGGACTTGCATATGGAGAGCTAGATTCAGTGATTATGTCGTTAGACAAGAGCTCGTCGACCATGTCGCGTACAATCTTTCTTTCCGCGAAGGGTAAGCGGTAAGGTTTATATGATACTGGTGTGTCGTCTGCCAATTTTATATGCATTTCGGTAACCGATGTAACGCCCAATTCGTCCATGGATAGCGCAAAACAGTCCCTATATTTATTTAACAAATTCAATAGCCGCATTTTGTCCGGCTGTGCAATTTTTTTCTCCAACATTTAACATCTCTAATGTTATCTCTCTATTGGCCGCAGTTTTCGTTGGTGTCGGCTGAGTCAGACCAATCTGATTGATTGCTTGTACATCGGAACTGTTCGCTGTGAACTGATCAGTATCTGTTGTTAGACGGTGAGCTCTACTTAGGAATTTGCCTTTTGGAAACTTAGTGCCCGTTTTGGAAAGCCCAATGACGATAACATGCCCATGGCCCCTTTCAATAGTATAAAGTCCTTGAACAATCAGATATTCACCCTTTGTATCCATACATACACACTCTGGTACGAATATCGGTCCCGAAATACTTGAGTCTGTTTCGACCGCTAGTACGTTGGCCCCAGTGACATAAACTTCATTTGCGTTGTATAATTGCACCCTTTCAGTTGAGTTATTGTCAGTGTACAGGTAAAGGTTTTCGCTGGTCTTATGCACTACCACAGATGGAAGCTCTGTAAATGTCTGTCCAATCAGAACATCTGTAGAGAGCAGAGCGTCTTCTACAATGTATACATTAATATCGGCACTCACCGAATCAATCTTCACATTAATGCTCGCCCTTCCAAGAGGCTCTACACCTCCTGCAGCAAAGCCCTTCAAAATGGGTAGATTAAGTTTTGACACAATGAGATTCTTGTCTTTTGCTACGCTATCCTTTATAAGTGAGCATTGACTACCGAAGTCAACGTACGCCTTCATTGCTGAGCCGTTAACTGTTGCCGTTTTGAAGTACTTTTCGTCCTTGTCACTATCGTTTACTGCTATTTTAAGAACATTTTGCGATGACGGGTCTGGAGACTTTATTTCACTTTGGCCGCTTGCAATCGGCATGCGCGTTGAACGACAATTATCTTGAGTATGGCCAAGTCGCATACATTTGGTGCACTTTTTAAGTGGCTTTGAGCATTTAGTAACCGTGTGACCCAGTTCATGACAATTATAGCATCGTGTATTTCTCCATTTGTTTTCATTCGACTCTACTTTATTTTTGGCCTCTAGCTGCACGGTTTGTCTGATGGGATTCAATGGTCTTCTCGGTTGACCTGAGTTTTTATTTGATATGTTACGTAAGAATTTGTGCAATGCCGTAACAGTTTGAAAGTCTGACCCTTGAGCGTTAAGCCTAACATTGTCATTGAAAATACCGTGGATCACGCAATCCACAGCGTTTTTGCCGGTAATACCGCAGGCATTGACAAGCGTAATCTTATCAACGTAATACTCTTCTAGGGACTCATCACGTCGGCTTTTGCGTTCCAGCATTTCTGTTAATTTGTCACCATAATTGCGATCATCGGGAAAAGATGTTAGGATTTTCTGTTGCCACTGATCCCATGTAAAGTCAACTGACGGCAATCCCTCATACCATCTTTTTGCCAGACCACCAAGTTTAGGTAGTGCATGATAGATGATTTGTTTTTGCTGCCAGTTATATATCGAAGCAGTTTCATTTACCTTACGGAGCCAATCCTTTGCGGATTGAACTTTTGAACTAGGATCGAAAATAGGAATAACGTTTTGTGCGCCTACGAATGAGCTAGCATTGTGCTTATCATCTATTACTTCAATAAACTTTTTCAGTAAAGTATCCAGGTTATTTTCTCTCCCTTCGAATGTTCTTCGTGAGCGTTTTCTCTTCGATACCGATGCTCTATCCGTGGAGTAGTTTGATGAACTTCTTGCGCGTGCTGTTCGCTTTGTACTCGCACTGTGCCGCCCGCGGTCAGTATTTTCACTCCATTGAGATGACCGTGAGGTACTTCTGCTTCCTGATACACTATGGCGGTGTTGATAACGGCGACGTTGACGCGGGCGTGATCGTGTAACTCGATCCTCACGATATTTTTTTCTATCTGTATGATGTCGCATATTTTCTTTACGTTCCGGAGAAGATCTTGATCTCTTTCTACGTATACGTGACCTAGAGTGACGCCCTTTCTCCATTTCCATCATCCTAGCAGTACCACGTCTAGGAAGTGGCGGTGTGAACCGACCATCATCTGCCTCACTTTCAACCTCCGACTGACCCATATTGAAAGCCTTACTTTTTTTTAAAAAAATGTAATGAATAGCATGGCATGATAGGATATGGGGATAAAATAAAAAAACATACATTAGTACTTAGTATTAGATACATTAGACACCAAAATTTGGTAAATCGTGAGAAATGTTATTTCAAAATGATTCTACTAGAATCTTGTTATTGTATGGAATCATCCATTCACCTAGATCGCCCGGTAAGTATTTAAATAGTGCACTTGGTTATATAAAGTAATTCGCAGTGAAATTAGGTATAAATATAATGCGGATGCAGTTAGTAATAGTAGCAGAAGTTATACCATGTTGGGGTATCTCCTTAACTTGTTTGTATTCATTAATTTGTGTTTTCTGTATGCCTTTTATGTGTGAAATAAAGTGAAGTAAGTGGTACCCATGGTAAGTCAGAAATAGAAGATTCAAACTCAGGTACTATAAATACCACCTTTTTTTTTTTAAGCAAGTGTACCTTTAGGCTATGTTATAATTATAATTAAGTAATAGAACACAAAAAGTAGGTTGTCAGTAAAGGGTACTAATAAGTTCTTTTAATTGTTAGTTCTAGAAAGTTGAGAACCCAAACAGAAACAATATAACACAGGCTTACTCTTAGTAATATACAGTGCCAGGAAGAGCAAAACAGGTGGAGTACTGCTGTCTATGTTTTGTAACCAAAATGGAACTTTATTTTGTAATGACCACAAAATATTTCTATTTCTTAGATATTATCACCACAATAGCGCTGAGCAGTAAGTGAACATACCTAACTCGTCAAGACACACATGCACGACGGACATAATATTATGTCCTTAAAAAAAAGAAACCTATGCGAACCAAACATCACACATTACACCCACTGTTTAAGTACATGAGTAGGCAAGTAATACCCATGGATAGTTTTGGTCTAGATCCTAAGTGTTGAACACTTTTATAGTTACTTGAGACCAGCTTGTATGTTCTTTATCAGTATGTAGAAGCTATTACTGTGTTTGTACTTTTACAAACGTAAAGCTTTGTCCGGTAGGTAAAACGTAGCGCTTGGACTTTCTGATACCTACAGATACATACCTAAGGCTGCGTTGATAATACCACCTCTGAATTGTTAAAATCCTTCCTCAAATCAAACAAGAGCCGTTCGTAGTCACTATTTATTGCTTTTTCAGATACAATTTAAACCTCCTTCCACAACGCCAAAACCACACATGACATTTTTTCACAGAGTAACTTACATATTCCCTTTTTTATTTTTGAACACAGAGTTGTATGCTGACATATTTATTCCTTCAGATTTAAATGTTTAACATAAACAAAGTATTGGACTTTACATAAAAATGCGATTGTTAACAGTATGAATGTGTCGGGCGTCGAACCTACGACCTCCGGTATGATAATCAGCCCTGGTACCGCCAGGCCAACCAGGAAGTCAAGAAACATCTTTGATTAATAAAATAATACAAGATTCGCTTATTTTTTAAACACAAACATACGTATATACAACCAAATCTTTTCATCTTCTTTAGCTTGCATGAACGGAGTTCTATTAGTTTGAACTAGCAAGCAGTGTATTTGTTTTGGCAACGAAAGCTCATGCTGTTTGTTGAGTGACGCGCCTCATTACTGTCGATTATAGCACCGGTGTATCTAGCTCATCGCGCACAATACCTAAATACCCGAACAAAACTCTAGCACACAGAAGGACGGATGCTTCGCTCCGGACTGAAACGGCCGTTTCGGAGGAGTTCGATAACAGACACTGTGACACGAGATTTTGATATAGTAGATTTCACAAAAGTAGTCCAAAATAATTCAGATCTATTACTTTAAATGTTAACAGTTTAACAGTAATAATTAAACCAAAATTGAATGTGATGTTGCGAATAATTTATATTGTATTTTAAGTAAATTTGACAAATTATTGAATACCAAAATTACAACTTTTATTAACTTAAACAGTTTCGAAATTTCTTCATCATCATTAGCCATTTGACGCCCACAATACAATTTTTTTTACTTTCATATCTCACCTTTATATTAATATGGGTGCACAAAACATAAATTACAGTTAAAAATCAGATATTTTCCGGAGCAGGTTGTTTAGTTAGGATTTAATTTTTTATTTTATCTGTAAGTATTCATGACGAAAAATTTTGTGGGTATTGTATGGTGCACGTTATTTTTCTTATTAACGACATGTTTTGCATTAAATAAATTTCACTAAAATCGAGTTAAATTTAAATGAAATGACAAAAAATACTTAAATAAAGAGTAGAGAAAAAGGCTCAAGGTAATTGTGGACATGTCAGCGTCGAAGATCGTATCAAATACACTTTACGGCATTTCCCTTGTTGCTCAATTAAACAAATAAGGGGATGAACCGACACATCCGAGTAGATGAGATTAGTATAAATTGATAGAGATAGTTCAATCAATGAAACCAGTCGGCTCCCAGTGGACATTCTACGTGTTCCACCTCGGTTTTCTGATCACGTAACAGTTCAAGGTCCCACGTGGAGCCATTAGGACACATGTAAACTTTAGGTACAGTCGAAAGCACATTGTTACCGGTACACCCACGCCTGCACACAAAACTAACTTTGACTACATCGTTGGTCTTGCGGGTAACACGCTTCACTATCAAAATAGAGGTCGTGAGTTCTATTCCCACTCCCATTAGCATTCGTACAAAAGCCCTTGTATAGGTGTTTTTATGTTTGTGATGTCCTTGCCTGGTGACTATAGCACGGGGTATCTTAGTTTGGGGCCAGTACTTGTAGTTGTGTTGTGTGGATGTGGAAGCTTTTATTGTTATTATAAACAGTTCGTGCTACGCGGGCGCGGCTCCGGTAGCACCGTCGCTCAAATTGGCGACGCCATTCCGATTACTATAGATGCTACTTGATATGATAACGAAGGTATTTCAAACAGGGTAGGTACAAACATTGGCATACAAAAGAAGCCTCGAAAATGTAAAAATATACTAAAAGCTATATTTTTACATTTTCGAGGCTTCTTTTACCTAACCGAGTGATAACAGCGGCAGATAAACCTCTGATGGTTTTCGCCCGCTAGCAGAATTAGAACGTAATTTTTGTAAAAATAAATTATATATATCCTCCAACCCGGACTTGGCCCCCGTGGTGGAGTATGGCCTAACCTTCCTGTGATGCAGGAAGAGACCCGCGCCCCAGCAGTGGGGACATACAATATATATATATATGTGTGTGTGTGTGTGTCGATACCAACCCTGTGTGTGTGTATATATATATCTCTCTCTCTCTCTATTGTAATTCTTTTTTTTTTGTTTGCGCAATAAAGTGTTGTACCTATCTGCACTCTACTGAGTAGAGGAAAGCTATGCTACTGTATCCTATTAAAATACCGTCGTTATCGAGTACCACACTGTTTTTAAAAACAATCAATTGGTTAAGCTAGCTTAGCTGAGCTGGGTTAGATATAGCTACCTTGCTCAGGTTGAGGAAACATTGTAAGGTTGCAGTCTTGATTATAAAAACTTCTAATTTGTTGGTTGTAGCATAAGAAAGTAGCGCGAGTGTGAAGGAGTGACAAATAAATAATGTTGTGGCAGGTGGCAAACTCTGGTTGGATGGATTAGACTGGATTGTGAAGTAGTAGGTAACTACCATCCATCATCATAATCACTTAGGGCTTGATTCTTTACTTAAGCAGCATTTCGTCAGTAGATAAGAGTAAGCAAAACACAAATAATTAGGGTTGAGTGCCTCTGGATGTGTATGATAATATAAGATAAGAAAATCATTTATTGTACACTGGAAAAAAACAACAAATACAAAATATTTATAAAGTTGTATAGTACAATTGGCGGTCTTATTGCTAATTCTTCCGGACAACCTTTTGTTGTTGAGTTGTGACAAGTGTACTTGTCCATCCAGCAATCCTGGATAGATATTTTTTTGGCAGCGTTACATTTGCCGTGGTCTCGGGTAGACTGAAGTGGCGAGTACAGTCAACGTTTTACCTTCCTTTGCGTGAACTGTAGTTTTTTGGAACCCCGTTCACGGGTTAAATTAAAAAAAAAAAAACTGCTAGCACGTGTTCAATAAATTGTGTTGAGGTTTCAAGAAAATAAGGCAACTCTCCCATACAAATTTTGGCAACCCTTTTCACCCCCTTAAGGGTTGAAATTCAAATAATCCAGTCTTATTCCTTGCTTACATTTTATATACCCTCTGTACAAAACAGCTTCCTACCTCCACCGGCTTAGGTTGGGCGTTGATGAGTGAGTAAGTCAGTCATGACTTTGAATTTTATTTATATAGATGTATGAGTATCGCGAATCAATAAGAAATACTAGAATTCTGTTGTTTGAACGTCAGTGAACGTCCATGGTAACGCCCTGGTGACACAGGCAGATAAAGTGTGTAAACACAAGCTGCGCAATGAAACTTTCAGGGCCGTTTAGCAGCGCCATGTAGTGTGCTAAGTGCTGAGTGCAATGCAGGCGCACACGTGTAGTGGTACGATTGTATTTAATTATCATAGTCCCGAAGGTCACACGTGGCGACGGATCCTACAACGCTCATGTGTATAGTCTCCGTGTAATCTCTATCTTTGGACTTGTCAGGAACTTATCTGTCGTCGCTGATAGTAAAATCTATAGATGTCTTACTTGCGGTAACTACTGACTCCGTGTTGAATAGTGCCAGGGGCTTGCCGATTGTGCCAACCAATTAAAGCGTGCTCGGTATGTGCTACACGGCGATCTAGGTGATTGCCGGTCAAGCCCTCATCTTGCGAGATATCCAGACATTTTTAACTGATATTGTTTAATTGACGAATCAAAAAGATGTAGTTTAGGAATTGCTTTAAATACTGAATTATGTTTTTATTAAAAAGTGAAAGAAAAGTGCACCAGTCTTACAAAAGTCATTGAAATAAATTTTTACATGTGCGTTGAGATAAATTGTAAAAATATTTCTTTAATATATTATATCACCCAAACAACGTTCACACGATGCCGGGCGTACAGAATGAACCAACCACGGAGTGATTTACTCTGTGCTTAATGAGCGCAAGATGTGGGGCAGTAGTTTCATAATTGATAACCTGATGTCAATAGTGTCACAGTGAAAAATTACAATTCTATGAAATAAGAAAGCTATACCACGATATTATAACATGCCATGTTACTTTAAATCTGTTTTATAATGCAATAAAATAAAAAAATAGCCCAGTATAGATTACAATTTTGAGCGAGAATTTGTAGAAAGCAATCCTTCTAGGGTTTTCTTATTCTTAGTCTGTCGTTAGTTTTTACTCACGCCGCAGCTATCTGGCGTTATGTCATGCCCACGAGCCAGCCCTTGAGTGGTCCTTGACTTGTCTGGCCAAGATAACGTTAAGTCGGTCGCTTACATGTACATGATGGAATGGTGACTTTGAGCTGGATCAACAAAGGTTTTGGCCATCATTGACTCAGTTTAAACAGTATGGTGAAACTTACATAATACGAAAATGTTGGTTAATCCTAGTTTGTTGACAAGGTGATGAATGGGTTCATTAGTTAAGTACAAGTATGTTTCTGGCACACAATTATAATGCAAAATTATAATATCAAGTTGTGTGATGCAAGATGTTTATATAATAATGATAACTCACAATTAATACCATCTTAGTTTTGGTCTAAAGTAGAACTCTTTGTGTGTATATATATATATAATATAATATTTATACACTGTCATGATGTGCAATAATTTTATTGAATTTATCGCTCGCTCGCACCATTATCATGTTCCATGGTTATCATGTCCTTGCCTGGTTATATATATACAGGGCGTCCCAAAGTTATGGGCCATGAAGGGAAAGTACCTTAAATATCGTAGATAGGGTATTTTTCTGAAAGAAGAATTTATGTTATTTTTATAAGTTAGTAATTCTGCATTCAAAGATTTTCTAAAAATTACTTGCCTTGTCTGGGAATCGAACAGACTTAAATAAAAAAAAAACACCCCTACTTTTATGATGCCAATCGAAATAATGGGCAAAAACTAATAACTCTTCTTAAGTAACATAGTATTTTAGAAGAAAGGAACAGCGTGAAATTAATCATTTTAATAAAATTAAAAACATCATGAAAGTGCCGTAATCAATTAAGTTGAAAATGAAAAATTAAAATCAACAGGCAGCGGACTCATTAAAAGATTGGCGATTTGCGTAACACAAGAGGATCACATTTTGAGCATTTAATTAATAAATTTACAAAAAAATACCCACTTCATTGACTACGACAGCTTCATGTATGTTTTTAATTTGATTAAAATGATTAATTTCATGCTGTTCCTTTCTTTTAAAATACTATGTTGTTCAAGAAGAGTTATTATCTTTTGGCTATTCTTTCGATTGGCATCATAAAAGTAGAAGTGTAGTTTTTTTACATTTAAGTCGGTTCGATCCCAGACAATGTAAGTAATATTTAGAAAATCTTTAATAACATAAAGTCTTCTTTCAGCAAATTACCCTATCTACGATATTTAAGGTACTTTCCCTTCATGGCCCATAACTTTGGGACGCCCTGTATATGTTTGAAGCGCGAAGCATGAAGTCCATACATTTTTTGATTGCGTTGTATCTATAGGCGGGAATCTGTTATTAGCTCTCAGTAACCTATTTCTTCTACTAGCATAATTTTGTAAGCTGATGATTCTCCAAACTGTATAAATAAATAAACATGGGTTGTTACTGTTAGACCAACGAGGCAGTTAGTATAGGTAGGTCCTACATAATACTGCGATTTGGGGCATTCTATACGTTTCTAATAAAATCCCTGAAGATATAAGCTTGACTGAGACGCGGTTAAAAAAATGTATTAAGTACACTTTGTGCCAAAAGAGCTACTATTAAGGATTATTTAGATGATAATGATGTCTGGAATTAAATCTAGTACAATGCATGAGTTTTGTAATAATGTAAACTCTGTTAATTACGGACTTTGAAAAAAACAGCTTTGGAGTTTTTATGCCCATTTTTTCTGCAAAAACATCTAGATTTTTAAATGGACACCTAGTTTGACTTGTAATGTTCACTAAGTTTCTGCACTACTTTGAAAAAAACCTTTTGATTTCATTTAAGTTCATTTGATTTGTTAGGTACATATATAAATTCCCAAGGTTTTTGGTGATAGTTAGACCACGTTAGACCGGAGATTTCCACACTTAGCCTAGAGAAATTCAACGTAGCGCTGAGGTGTGTTAAAACTTCACACACTAGGGTTTCCTCACAATGTTTTCCTTCGCCATTAGCTAGTGGTATCGCTACTATAACTTCACAAATGTAGACATCACTTAGAATACAAGGGACATGCCGGTATTCGAACCCACGACCACCTGATTGAAAAGCAGCCCGGTCTTCTACCACCGCATTTGGTTTTTGGTGATGTTAATCAAAAACTACAATTGTTATTGATTTTATAACCGGATTAAGTTGATCCGGTTATAAAATCAATAAAAAAATTAGTTTCTGATAATCCATAACATGTAATGCTTACGAATGTTTTAGTTCAAAAACTACGTAAGTTGATTTAATCTAGAGAGGTCCAAACGATTTGCAACGCAGAGTGTGCAGCCACAGCCCCACCGACGACAGATTGTTTACACTATTCCAGTAGACAATTAACAAAACAAATAGTCTATACTGATGCAGTGGCTATCTATCGGCGCTCATTGACAATGGAGCCAGCTCCTGGATTCGACCTAATTAAACTCTTATTTCTTATTATTACTTAGCTAGGGTTATCTTAAGGTTATCTATCTATCTATCTATAATCAGCCCACATCAACCCACTGCTGGGCATAGGCCTCCTTTTTATTGCGCCATTCCTTACAGTCCTGTGCTAACCTGATCCATCTCTGGCCCGGAACCCTCACGATGTCGTCTGACCATCGTTATCCAAGTTATCTAAAACTATATAAATAAAATTCAAAGTCCTGACTGACTGATTGACTCACTTATCAACGCCCAGCCCACACCGTTGGACCTAGGAAGCTGAAATTTTGCACAGACAGTCTATATAATGTAGGCAAGCTATAAGACCGGATTTTTCGAAATTCAACCCCTAAGGGGGCGAAAAGGGTTGCCAAAATTTGTAGGAGATCTGTCAGGGCAGTGAAAAATGCCAAATTTGGTCCTTTGTCTACTCCTTCAGGTTAATTGTGTGATTTTTTGGATGTAAGTATATGTAGATAGATCGATAACACTTTATTGCACAACCAGAAGAATGAATAGCAATGGTTTCTTAAATCTAAGCAGTAGTCACAATTAAGGCAGTAGTAGTACTTAAATAAAAATTCAAGTGGAATTCGTAAATAAGAAAAGGAACCGAAATCTGTGTGAAGTACTTTATTTATTTGTTTGTTTGTTTGTTTGTTTGTTTGTTTGTTTGTTTGTTTGTTTGTTTGTTTGTGTGTGTGTGTGTTTGTTTGTTTGTTTGTTTGTTTGTTTGTTTGTTTGTTTGTTTGTTTGTTTGTTTGTTTGTTTGTTTGTTTGTTTGTTTGTTTGTTTGTTTTTTTGTTTGTTTGTTTGTTTGTTTGTTTGTTTGTTTGTTTGTTTGTTTGTTTGTTTGTTTGTTTGTTTGTTTGTTTGTTTGTTTGTTTGTTTGTTTGTTTGTTTGTTTGTTTGTTTGTTTGTTTGTTTGTTTGTTTGTTTGTTTGTTTGTTTGTTTGTTTGTTTGTTTGTTTGTTTGTTTGTTTGTTTGTTTGTTTGTTTGTTTGTTTGTTTGTTTGTTTGTTTGTTTGTTTGTTTGTTTGTTTGTTTGTTTGTTTGTTTGTTTGTTTGTTTGTTTGTTTGTTTGTTTGTTTGTTTGTTTGTTTGTTTGTTTGTTTGTTTGTTTGTTTGTTTGTTTGTTTGTTTGGTTGGTTGGTTGTTTGTTTGTTTGTTTGTTTGTTTGTTTGTTTGTTTGTTTGTTTGTTTGTTTGTTTGTTTGTTTGTTTGTTTGTTTGTTTGTTTGTTTGTTTGTTTGTTTGTTTGTTTGTTTGTTTGTTTGTTTGTTTGTTTGTTTGTTTGTTTGTTAGTTTGTTTGTTTGTTTGTTTGTTTGTTTGTTTGTTTGTTTGTTTGTTTGTTTGTTTGTTTGTTTGTTTGTTTGTTTGTTTGTTTGTTTGTTTGTTTGTTTGTTTGTTTGTTTGTTTGTTTGTTTGTTTGTTTGTTTGTTTGTTTGTTTGTTTGTTTGTTTGTTTGTTTGTTTGTTTGTTTGTTTGTTTGTTTGTTTGTTTGTTTGTTTGTTTGTTTGTTTGTTTGTTTGTTTGTTTGTTTGTTTGTTTGTTTGTTTGTTTGTTTGTTTGTTTGTTTGTTTGTTTGTTTGTTTGTTTGTTTGTTTGTTTGTTTGTTTGTTTGTTTGTTTGTTTGTTTGTTTGTTTGTTTGTTTATTTATTTATTTATTTATTTATTTATTTATTTATTTATTTATTTATTTATTTATTTATTTATTTATTTATTTATTTATTTATTTATTTATTTATTGAAAATACATATATAATGTTGACTTAATCAACCGGACTTGGCCCCCGTGGTGGATTATGGCCTAATCTTCCTGTGATGCAGGAAGAGACCCGTGTCCCAGCAGTGGGGACATACAAGGGTTGAGAGAGAGAGACATTTATTTGAAGCCACAAAGATACAATACACATAACGATATTAAAATAATACAGACAAATAAGAAAAGAAAGAACAAAGATAAATATTATATAACAAAGAATACGATATAAAACAAACATTTACAATTTAGAAGTGCATTGTATCTCCGCAGCCACAAACAGGTAGCTGACTCAGCATTTGCTGCAGGCTGGGTTGCTATCGAATGTTGACTTAATACAAATAATGATGTTCCTTGCTTCGGAAGGCACGTTAAGCCGTTGGTGCCGGTTGTCATGTAACGGCAGTCGTTAAGCCATGACATTGGCCTTATGAGCGGCTTGATAACTTCTGGCAGTAAGGCCTTCAATCCTTCACCAACTGGACTTGGCCCCCGTAGTGGAATATGGCCTAATCTTTCTGCGACGCAGGAAGAGACCCGTGCCCCAGCAGTGACGATATTCAAAGGGTTGATAGCAATCAATCAATGCAAAAAACAAGGAAACAAAGATAATCATTAGTTCAATCATAACATAAACAATAATTGTTGGTTGCGTTTAATTTCTGTTACAATTACGAGTTAATTATGCAGTTTGCACATTTACTGTAAGCGTCAGTGCCACCGCCCGTGTTATGTAACGCTGCAAGCAGACTGCGCGGCGCGCAGGCACGTGTGACTAACCGCGCCGAGGTCAAGTTCGGAAGAAACAATACACCGATAGCGCTATCAGGTTTACCTATCAGCCGTCACATCAAGCTGGGGCACAAAAGGCCATCTCAATCTTTACAAGCAGAATCGTTTGGAAACGCTTGAAAGTCTCCCTCAAGGAGCGATTTCCATACAAACGTAGTTTTTGTTTTTTTACAAACGACATACCGGATGACAACAAATCTTCAAAAAGGTTTGATCGTGCTTAGAATTGGAAATAAACGTATCAAAAATAAATTTTGGACCTGAGTATTCTCAGGTATTGATTGTGTGAAAAGTATTTGATTTCTTATTAATTGGGTTGTTCTCAACTGTAAACACGATAAAACCTCTATTTGGGTACTCTAATCGTATTGGCAAAGTTAAATTACGACCCGGCTCGTTGTTTGTACATAATAAACCAAAGTACGTTTGCTCCTTGAGGGAAATTGCTACTTAATTGGATATGCAAACACAACCCGTACGAGTATGTGCTCGCTCAGAGTGATTCACACACACATTCATCATCATCGTTATCAACCCTTGTATGTCCCCACTGCTGGGGCACGGGTCTCTTCCTGCATCGCAGGAAGGTTAGGCCATACTCCACCACGGGGGCCAAGTCCGGGTTGGTGGAGGATTGTAGGATTGTAAGACAGCGGCGAGCCTTACTGTCAGGCGTTATCAAGCCGCCCATAAGGCCTCTGACATGACTTAACGGCTGCCATTATATAATGACAGCCGGCATCAACGGCTTAGCGTGCCTTGCGAAGCACGGAAGCGCTCGGAAAAATGCCACTAGCGGCAGTTACGGGATGCTCACCCATCCTGTACCTGACCGCGTCTGTTGTTGCTCTTGCTTACAATGGCGACCTATGTTTAACTTGCAATGTTCACTAAGCGAAAGTTTTCTTTGTCTAGATCTTGCTTACAATGGCGACCTATGTTTAACTTGCAATGTTCACTAAGCGAAAGTTTTCGGGCCACAATGGATAACAGTAGTTTGATTCGAAATTATTGACAGTACGCAAACCGGTACCGTACCTTTTCACCTACCAATTCGCACCTGTTATATCTGACTAGTTGATTTAGCCCGATCTCGTCCACTGCTAGACATAGACCTCCCCCCAGGCACGCAACTTCCTTCTGTCCTCAGCCATCCTCATCCAGCAACTGCCAGCAATCTGCCTCAAATCGTCTGCCCAAAGAGCTGGTAGGCGTCGTACACAGTTGATGCAATGGAACAAGCTATTTATGTAAAGGTAACTTAGTGTGTCTGATTGATACTGATTCTCAGTGCGATAGATACGCTTTATAAAATATTTGCTTGCCATCTTTACAAACATGCCATTCATAGATTATTAAGGGTGAAGTGAATAGAGGTATTTGTTTCGGATTTTACCGTGTAATTCTGTTTTTGTTAATATTTCCCCTATTTCTTCCTGAGTGCTTAGTGCGAGTTTGACAGATCCAATCGAATAACTTTACTACCGCGTTAATCGAGCATTGAGTAGTGAGTATGAGTAAATTAACCGTTCGAACTGGCAAAACGCTGTCGCAGTACAACTTGCACTCGCGTTTATTCGTGTTTTGGCTGGTAAACGTGTTCACTTCTCAACGTAAACTATTACAACTCGCACTCAACAATTTTAATTTCCATACTTGTCGCTAGGTGGCGCTTCCTCGATGCCATAGAAATATGAGTTTACGTTAACGCGATCGAGTAGTTAAAAAACTCGCACTAAGCACTCTGATTAACAAACTTTTAGTTACCTGTATACTGACATTACACTAGTCTGTGTTTTTTTTCATTTTGATTTTCTCACTCAAAATTTACTAAGAAAACAATTAGCTCTTGTTTTCCTCTACATCATCGCAGTTGTACTTCTGTGAATCATCTGCTATATCGCGGTTACGGCTAATGATGTCAGTCAGTATGTTGTGTTAGTAAGTCCATTATTTTCTTACATTATAACTTCTAATTCTCGTACATCAAAAATCTCGTGTCACGGTGTTATCGAACTCCTGCGAAACGGCATTACCGATTATTTTGATTTTTTATGTATACTTGTTAGGTCGTAGGTAATTAATATGGCATTGTTTATGTTTGCGGGATTCATCATCATCAATCATCATCACCGAGGGGAACGGGTCTCAAGACCCTGAGGCCATACTCCACCACAGGAGCCAAGTCCGGGTTGGTGGAGGAGACTTAGGTATTTATTAAACAAATTAACAAGACAGTGACGGACCTTACTGTTTGCGGAGTTAGCTATTACTTATATCCTGTTCAGATCCTATAAAATAACAATTAAAACTAAGTCTCGGTTGTTTTCTACAAACGTAAAAAAACTTGTTAAGTAGGTTTATTACTTTTGTCTTAAGTAGGTTTTTCTCCTTTTCTGTGTGTTACTTAACACTAACGTACTGCTGAATACTAGCACTAGGTTAAGTTTGTGTTTTTAAAAAGTATGCATGTTGTGGTATTTTTTGTAGATAGTACACATTTCTTGCAATGTAATAAGTTAATAATAATGAAATGAAAGCGTGTAACTTATCTGTCAATAACCCAAATAAATAAAAAAAAAAAAAACTCGTGTCACGCTGTTTAGTAACGAATTCCACCGAAACGGTTTCACCAATTTATATAAGGTTTTTTCTGTATATTTTGAAGGTCTGAGAATAAGTCGTGGGCTAATAAATATAACAAAGCAACGTTTGTGGGGTGACCTAATAGTATTCTTATAAAACAGTTCCGTGTGAAATTTCGCACAGGAGTTCTTTATGTAACCTATGCTAGCAATAAGTCTAGGTTCTAATAAGGCTAGCTCTTAGTTTTGAATACCTACGTTGGTATAACATTTCATATTTTTTTACGTTACTGATATAGAAAATGAGTGACTCCGCAGTGGGCTCATGATGATGATTATAGAAAATGATATTAAAAAGAAAGTTCACGAAAACAAAGTTTTGGATAAAAGAGAGTGCAGTGTTAAATTGTGCTAGTTTTAAAAATATGTCTAATCACTTCAGGACATAGGATTCCCCATGGTTTTCCAAGCTTCACGGGCTTGTGCCGCTGCCGTGAGTATGTATTTCACGCGTCTAATCGCAATTATTTAATTTTATGGAGGGCCAGTTTCTGAATTGAGAATTTCACTTAAATAGGTACTTAAATAAACACACAACACAAGTATTTACTTGCAATGTAAATGAACGTAAATTTTCTCGCGATACCCTATCCAGATTAAAATAAATCAATCACGAGTATTTGTTGTTTTGACGTGATATTTAAAACAAAACCGAGCAACGCCGGTTCGTCGGCCCCGGAGGGATATTTTTACTGAAACACGTTTGTAAGAAATGTGTTTGTTTATTGTGATACCGCCGCGGCCGCGTGAGAATATTATTATTCCCGTTTTGTTTAATATCTGGGGTCACCAACACCAATAAATGTAACAAATTCGAGTACAAGAGATAAATGTTATGAGAGTGGGCTGGCCATATCTCGCGAAGAACCGACAATCGTTGGAGTGAACGTGTTCTTGAGTGGAGACCGCGACTCGGCAAACGTAGTGTAGGACGCCCTCCGACCAGGTGAGATGACGATCTGCGAAAAACTGCCGGCAGATGCTGGACTGCGGCAAGTTGAAGACACGGCGCTATGGCGCTCATTAGGGGAGGGCTATGTCCAGCAGTGGACTACATATATAGCCTGAAGAAGAAGAGTAGGTAAGTAGTGAGAAGAAAGGAGTGAGGAGTATGGAGTGAAGAGAAAGGGTAGACTCTACTCATATAAATATACAAAGAGTTTTGCGTGTTTCATAGAGAGGAAACCTGAGTGTCTGAGGTAAATTGCGAATCTTTAGTGGATACGCCTGGTAATTAAGCCAATACTCTTTCTCTGATAAAGAGCGTATGTCCTGCAGTAGGATGATATAAATATATAAGATGCAAAGAAGAATGTCCATTCTCTTAAACACATATTGTTTTAAGTGGTGTCCACCCGCTCATACTCTTTCCGAGAGAAGGCCTGTGCCTTGCAGCGGGACATTTGTAGGCCAAATCGTCAACCCATTATGTCCCCACTGAGGGGCACGGGTCTCTTCCCTGAAGAAGGTACAGGCCATACTTCACCACGGGGGCCAAGTTCGGATTGATGGTGGTTTGCAGGACTAGTGGCTGGGCTTACTGTGAGAAGTTTTCAAGCCTCCCTAAGGTCTCTGACTTGGCTTAACGACTGCCATCTATCGTCGACAGCCGGCACCAAATGTTTAACGTGCCTTGCTAAGCACGGAACCGCTCGGAAAAATGCCGCTAGCGTTAGTCATAGACGGTATAACCACCCAAGCACTGAACGCGCCCTGTGTTGCTTAACCTTCGTGATCGTTTAAGATCACTCGAACGATTCATAAAAAAACTTAAAACGATAGATAGTTTTTTTTATGATAGGCTTCATAAAAAAACTTAAAACGAGACTATTTTTTCCAAACATGTAGACTAAAGGACAGTTAGTTAATACCAAGTCGATATCAACCCTTGCATGTCCCTACTACTGGGGCACGGGTCTCTTCCTGCATCACAGGAAGGTCAGGCCATAATACCAAGTAATATGTATTAATTATATGCTGTGTGTTGTCGGCCCAATTTCTTCCCGTGGGTGTCGTAAAAGGCGACTAAGGGACACAACCTGGGGGTTGGACAGCAGCGCCCCTGCAGTACAATTCCACCAAACTGCGATCCCCGACCCGCATGCTTAGCGTGGGGATTATCATTACCCCCCAATGATGGCACAACCTTGCATTATGGCGCTCATTAGGGGAGGGCTATGTCCAGCAGTGGACTAATATAGCCTGAAGAAGAATTTATTAATTTGTTGTTGTTTATCTTATTTTTATCGTGATATTCTTTTAATAACAAAATAAAATTTATTTTTGTGTAAAATGCGATACGAATGTTTGCGTACAAATATGAAATGAAATGAAAAGGTTTTATTCAAAGTAGCGCAGAAGCTGCGGCTTAATGAACGTTACAATTCAAACTAGGTGTCCATTTCAAAATCTAGATCATTTTGGAGAAAAAATGGACAAAAAAACTCCAAACTTAGTCTTTTCAAAGTCCTTAATTAACATAGTTTACATAATTATTATAAACATAGAACTCATACATTGTACTGGCTATAATTCCAGACCTCATTGTCATCTAGATAATCCTTTATGTTATAGTAGCCCTTTTGGCACAAAGTGTGCTTAACATATTTTTTGAACCGCGATTCAGGCAAGCTTAATATATCTTCAGGGATTTTATTATAGAAGCGTAAACAATGCCCCATGAAGGATGTATTAACCTTTGCCAGCCTAACTAGTGGGAACAAAAGTTTATGTTTATTTCTAGTATTCACATTGTGTTGGCTACCTAAAGTTTTAAAGTTACTGATATTTTTCCTGACGTACATAATGTTTTCATAGATATACTGACTGGCAACTGTCAGGATATTAGTTTCTTTAAAGAAATCTCTTAACGAATCTCTACTGCCTAGCTTATAAATGAATCTGATCGCTCTCTTCTGCAAGACAAAGATGGTCTCAATATCTGCAGCCCGTCCCCACAGTAGTATGCCATAGGACATACATAACACTATGGAAGTAACTAAAATAAACAAGCCTAGCAGTTGCGTCGTCAGTTAGTTCCCTAATTCTTTTAACTGCATATGCTGCTGAACTAAGCCTATTTGTTATTTTTTTTATATGAGGACCCCATTGAAGCTTTACATCAATTGTGATACCTAGAAATACAGTTTCATTTACAAGGTCTAATTTGTCATTCCCCAACATAACGTTGCTGTCAACCGCTTTGACATTTGGTAGAGTGAACTTTATACATTTTGTCTTCTTTGAATTTAACAATAAGTAAAATACAATGAAGAATCCGAGTAAATATATTAGGGAGATAATGGGACGTTTACGTCGTTACCATGCGAAACGATATGTTGATCAGAAAGGAAAATGTTTTATGCATGCACTTCCAAATCCCATCCCTGCCCGTGCCCTAACGACACGGCGTGATTATACAAATTACTGGGCATACAATTTTACGACATATCCGCAATGGCTTCATAAAGAGACTCGAGCTCGATTGGATTGCGCTGACGCACAAAAAGATGTAAGAGCACAGAATACTAAATAGTGTGAGATGATCAAGTATATATTATACGGAGAACCTGCTTCACACAAGAACTGGCAGCTAAATGACTAACCGGTACGTGCAAGAAATAAAGACTTTTGACGCATCACGTTGCATAAGTCTGTAATTTCCATGTCGTTTGATAGATTATCTTGTAGGTACTTTTTCGCATAGAGCCATTTTGATAGCTTTGTGATTTCATTTATTTTTTATTTATTTGGTACATTAGCAAAATATACATTATACAATACAACTATGTATGGCACAACACGGAAAGTTCTGATTTATATTTTATTATAAATGAAACCTAAAAAACTAGATACATGCAACACAAATATATTTATTTATAATTATTTTAAGACAATTTTTTTACCTTTTAATTCTATCTAGGATGGTCCGGTGTGCTTAGTGGTAATGCTCGGCCATCGGATTGTTGATTAGCTTTATTTTAGTTTCCTATACCTCTTTAATTATTTAGGGAGAAAAAACTGAATTCACGAAGTCATAAATTAAGAAAATATTGTCACTAAAGTACATTATGCCAGATCCCCAGCATTTCCCACGGATCTTTATATTATAATAAATAAGAGGGGCATGATTAGCATCTGCAACTATGTAATGAGATGATTTATACAGCGCCCAGTGGCATTTTCACTCACACTAGATGGGTGTAGGGACCACTCGGACGCTGCAGTGCCTGGGACGTAGTTTTATATGGTGTAGGCTTGGCTAGCACTTAGGCCATCCTGACAGTTTCGTCGGCTTAGCCCACAGGAAAGACTAGTCAATACGAGCGGAGCCAACCAAGCCACGGGTTTCCTCACGATGTTCTTCTGCGGAAGCGGTAGGAGCTCAGTGGGTTCAACAATGGGCTCGCAAGCGGGAGACTCAGGTTGAGCAGAGACGGAGCTCGCGTCGTCGGTTGCTCACCATGGTTAAGCGCTGCGAATCGGAGCAAAACCTGGTCGGATTCTTCCGATATATCAACACCCGTAAGTGGATCCGGATTAAAAGTCTACAATGTGTTGTGCTTACGAAAGTTTTAGTTTAAAAAAGACTTTGTTTAATTTCAAAGTTGTAGGCAGAGACCAGGGACAGCCACTTACCACGATCCATTAATTACAAAATTAGGATCTTGTATGTGACTTTGGTTTTCTCTATATCATAATGTCATAGTTATATATTTAACGGGTTTAATCGCGATTATTTATTAGGTTAAACGTAATAGCCTTATTTCCTGACGTTTCGGCAGCGTTACAGTTGCCGTGGTCTTGGGTAGACTGAAATGGCGAGTACAGTCAATTATTATATACCTAACTATGTATGGCGGTGGTAGCTCAGTGGGTAGAACCATGGACTGGCAAGCGAGAGCCCCAGGTTCGATCCCGAGTGCGGGCATGTACCAATGACTTTGTTTCAAAGTTACGTACATTTGCGAATTTGTAGTCGCAATACCAAACGCTACGGTGAAGGAAGAGGCGTATTAATGATTGGGATGGAAAATATTGGAATCATTTATGTCAATGAACGATGCCTTCTTTTTTATATAAAGGGATAATTAATAAATTTTAATTAAAAAAGTACGTAAAATACAAAAAAAAATATGTTAACTACATTAAGATAATTTTGTTATGTAAATTCTAATGTTATTCTGATTGTCAGCGAAAACCTGTTATTGGCTTTAAATCTAATTCATCTTATTATATGTTAAAATGCCTCGTGTATAAGCTGTTGGTTTTCCAATAAACAATAAAATAAAAATAAAATACACGATGTAATTAGGAAGTACAGGAAGTCAACTAATTAATTAATTAATTAATGTCACGTAATTAATGTACGCATCTACAGGACCTGATCAACGCTTACTTTTTGCTATTTACCATGTGTTTCGTAATTCTATTTCAGCCCGGCCTCGGCAGCAGAAGTGGATTTAATAAACAAACTCATTACACGTGTAGCTCTTGAGTTAATGGTCCTTGAAACCTTTCGGCTAGCAAACCATCCCAGTTACTTTGTTCTCGCCAGCGGATCAAATTCACCGCCTCATCTCAAAGGCTCAGTTAACATATTTAAACTTAGATATGAAATGAAATGAAATGAAAATGAAATGAAAAGGTTTTATTCAAAGTAGCGCAGATACTGCGGCTTAATGAACGTTACAAGTTAAACTAGGTGTCCATTTCAAAATCTGGATCATTTTGGAGAAAAAATGGACAAAAAAACTCCAAACTTAGTCTTTTCAAATTCCTTAATTAACAGAATTTACACAGATACTACAAAACTCGTGAATTTTACATGCTTGAATTCCAGACATCATTGTCATCTAAATAATCCTTAATATTATAGTAGCTCTTTTGGCACAAAGTGTACTTTACACATTTTTTGAACCGCGCTTCAGTCAAACTTAATATATCTTCAGGGATTTTATTGTAGAAGCGTATACAATGCCCCATGAAGGATGTATTAACTTTTGCCAGCCTAAATCTTGGGATCAAAAGTTTATGTTTATTTCTAGTATTTACATTATGTTGGCTACCTGCAGTTTTAAAGTTGCTAATATTTTTCCTGACATACATAATATTTTCATAGATATACTGACTGGCAACTGTCAGGATGTTTGTTTCTTTAAAGAATTCTCTTAACGAGTCTCTACTGCCTAGCTTATAGATGAATCTGATCGCTCTTTTCTGCAAGACGAAGATGGTCTCAATGTCCGCTGCCCGTCCCCACAGTAGTATGCCGTAGGACATGATACTATGGAAGTAACTAAAATAAACGAGCCTGGCAGTTGCGACGTCAGTTAGTTCCCTAATTCTTTTAACAGCATATGCTGCAGAGCTAAGCCTATTTGCCAATTTTTCTATATGAGGACCCCATTGAAGCTTTGCATCAATTGTGATACCTAAAAATACAGTGTCTTCGACAAGGTCTAGTTTGTCCCTTCCCAATATAACTTTGCTGTCAACTACTTTGACATTTGGTAGAGTGAACTTTATACATTTTGTCTTTTTTGAATTTAACAATAAGTTATTAGACGTAAACCAGTTTAGTACCTGAGAGAGAGCAGCATTAGTATTGTCAAGGTCATCTTCTTGTCTCTTAATTTTGAAAATAAGTGACGTGTCATCTGCAAATAGTACTATCTCTGACATATTTTGAACCATGAACGGCAAATCATTTACATATACGAGGAAGAGGAACGGCCCCAAAATCGATCCCTGTGGTACTCCTATCCTGACCTCTGACCCTGAAGATTTAGTTCTATTTATATCAGCTCTTTGAATTCTTCCTTCTAAATATGATGTCATAAGTTTTAGGCTATTCCCGTTTATACCATAGTGCTTTAATTTTAAAAGAAGTGTTTTATGGTCAACGCAATCAAATGCTTTTGACAAGTCACAGAATACGCCTATAGCATCCTTGCGATCTTCCCATGCACTAAATATATGTTTAACTAACATGACGCCGGCGTCCGTTGTAGAGCGCCCTTGCGTAAAGCCGAATTGCTGACCATGGAGAAGTTGATAGTCATTGAAGTGTGTAAGCAGTTGACCTAGAACTATCTTCTCGAATATTTTACTCAAAACGGGTAGAACCGAGACTGGTCTGAAATTTGAAGGATCTTGCTTATCACCACTTTTAAATAAAGGAACGAGCCTACTATATTTCATTAGATCTGGGAATATACCCTCATCTAGACATTTGTTAAAGATTCTGGCTAAATAGGGTGCTAGGGTGTCGATTACTGAGCTAACTACTGTTACTGACATACCCCACAAATCTTCAGTTTTTTTAAGCTTTAGCTTTTTAAACGATTTAATCACGGTATGAGTTTCAATATAATCAAACGAAAAATCGTGATCGCATGGGGGGACATTGTCTTTCAAAATAGTTTCTGCAAGAGCTGGAGAAGAGTCTAAAGGAGCTGTCGTTATAATTGGAACATTTGTAAAGAACTGTTCAAAAGCCGCAGCAATGTCTTCATTTGAGGTTATTAATTTATTATTTATTTTAAGTGCAAATTCGCGATCTCCCAATTTGGATTTACCAGTTTCCTTATTTATAATAGCCCAAATTGTTTTACAAATTGATAAACACCAAACATAATTCAGCAGGTAAATTCGATGCAAGGGAAGGAAAATGTTTTCATATAAAAGGGGAAAAAAAGCTTTCAAAAAGTACTAAAATAAATGTTGTTGCTGACCGAATAAATTATTATTATCATGTTTTATCATCTACCCTGGTATCTATGTACTACACTTGATTTGTGAATTTATTGTGAATTTATTGAAAAAAACACCCATAAATATTCCACCCATGCCGATACTCGAACCGAGTTGACCTTGTAACGGTGCAAACCTCTTCACACCATTTTTATTTCTTTTTCCATCTATCATTTTCAAATATTTAAATAATGTACGTCACACATTCTTCGATTTCCCTCATTTTTCATCTCTACTACTTTATTGACTTTACCCTTTGACTAGATCTGACTTTTTACCTGCTTATCCGTTTTTATCCAGTTTTTTTCTGTTTTATTAAAATATTATACTAAATCTACAAATAAAACCACACCTGAAATCGTTCCAGAGTTTATTTTTAATTATAAAAGTTATACAACGTTCCACTGGCGCCCAACGTGGGGCGAAACCCAACGTCACCCCAAGGCTTGATACGCCGAGACGACACTGCCCAACCACCGCGATTACGCTGCGAGTGCGAATACGGGTACGAGTACGATTACCACGATTATACGAGTGCACAATCGTCGAACTGCTGCTGCTTCATACCCACGACCCATGACCCCATTCATCACACGCACATCCCAAGGAGCTGCCCAGTCTTCCTTAAGGATTCCATTATTTGCAAGACCTGCAAGAATTTTTCGTTAGGTGTTTTAATTAAAAAAATATATAAAATACAGTTTAAAGTGCGACTTGACTTCTGGACCAAAAGGTAATTCATTATAACTACTCATTGACCATTCTTTACTAACTAGATTCACCCATTAGCAAATTTTCGGCCCTAATAAAAGTCTTATTCTATATATCTGCACCCCACCTAACCGAAACATACCACAGTTAGTATACACTAACAGTATACAATCAATAACTTCTACACGCATTTATCAGACAGTTACACAACCACAGGCTGCTCACTAGCAGTTCCATAGACCTCGGTAACCTGGAATTTATAATTCTAGGTGGGACTGGTTACTAACTTACGTTGCCTCAGGAGAGTATCCTGGGTAATTACACGTAGACAGCCGAGCTGCACTCATACAGTCTGTTAATTACCGGTTGCCCCCGGGTAGTGTAACGGTGCAAACCTGTTCATACCATTTTTATTTCTTTTTCCATCTATCATTTTCAAATACTTAAATTATGTACGTCATACATTATTCGATTTCCCTCATTTTTCATCTCTACTACTTTACCCTTTGACCAGATCCGACTTTTTACCGGCTTATCCGTTTTTATCCAGTTTTTTTCTGTTTTATTAACATATTATACTAAATCTACAAATAAAACCACACCTGAAGTCGTTCCAGAGTTTATTTATTAATTATAAAAGTTATACAACGTTCCAACCTGTTAAAAAAATGGTTCTCCATGGGTAAAAACACTCCGGGGTGGAGTGCTAGAGCTAGTAGAAAACAATAATCTACACAAATGGACGGTTAGGTAAACCATAATGACTGTCGCATGTACATACCATGTACAATTTAACTTCGAGGCTTAAATCACTCAATGTTGTTGCAGTTTTCTAAACTTCCGCTGGCTACGATTTTTGCTACGCACCCTCTACGGAACGCGCTACGCCACTCTCGGTGCACCCTCTACGAAATGCGCTACGCAGCTCTCAACGACCAACTTACTATAGAAAAATCTCTACTCACCTCTACAAAATACGCTACGCCAATCTTGATGCACCCTCTACGGAAAGCGCTACGCAGCTCCCGAGGCATCATCTATAAGAGATTATCTACTAAATACGCTACGCTACTCTCTGCGCAACCTCTACCACATATGCCACGCAACTCTCTACCCTCTCTCTACGACTTTTCATCAGGCTATATTAGTCGACTGCTGGACATAGTCCGTCCCTAATGAGCGCCATAGTGCAAGGTTGTGCCGTCACTTGAATACTTGTTGAATACTTTAATAGTATCAAACTAAAACACTTATTAACGATATGATGCATAAAGCTTTTGACCACCAGCTCACTCGAATGTGCAACTCTATTGTTTTTATAAGTATAAATGAAAAGATTAAATTTTAATGATTTTGCAATGTTTTGCGTGATATTATGATGTTACATTTAGCGGTTTGTGTAAGCAACTGTAACCTGATTTTATGTAGCCAGTTGTAGATGTTCTGCATCAAACCGCATCTCAATTAGTAATCATAATCCGCCTAGTGACGTGAGTCGATAGTAGACGAACACGAGTTAGTACTATCTATACAATCCTTTCTACAATCCAAAACACAACATCTGCTATCGTTGAGTTTACAGCTTACCTCTTATGCGAAGCGTACATCGATCTACGAAGTTAGCAATTTAATATGGAATAAGTTTTCTTTCAAACCAAGTCATTCATCATAATTCGGCGTTTAAATGTAGCTATTACACGCGATTGTTAAACAAATTCGAAGTCTGAGATCGCACGGATGTGTTATGATTGCTTTTCACATTCTTGGGACACAGTAAACTGAACTGGGTCTTAATTCTGTTAGTACTACGCTACAATGATAGATTAATGGACGGGTTACATTACGTGTTTTTTTATAACAGTCGCCTAGAAGGTTTGACACGTATATAGGCTTATAGTCAAAGCAGCAATGAAATTAAATCGCCAGGTTCGTGTAACTGTCATTGGGTCACACAAGGCATTGATAGAATCTATGGCCTATAGTGAGATACTATATGAGAATCTTTTTGATGCAAACTACTTATTTCATGATGTGTCAATATAGCTGCATCGTTTTTAATAAAATGTTTGTGTGCGAGCGGTGGAGCGGACCGGTAGAACACCGGCATCTCAATCGCGAGGTCGTGGGTTCGAGTCCCAGTTTTGGAGGACTTTGTTTTCTAATTTATGTACATATGTGAAGTGATTACCACTCGCTAACGGGGAAGGAAAACGTCGTGAGGAAACCTGAGTGTCTGAAGTGTCAACTACCTCAGCGCTTGCAATTGCCAATTCGCGGCGGGCACGCGCGGTTATTAAGACTCACTTTTATTATAATATTTATAAAACTTAAAATGTATTCAAAAAACATGAAATCTTTATTTCTGCGCTCAGCTTCTCTGTAATTTTGTATCTCAAAGCTGACATCTAAGGATTTTGCTGAAAATCTGCGTCGCCAGTGGAGCGTGTTCCCTGGCGAGTCTAAGCTGAGCATAAGGACTGCCAGGTTTAGTTTATTATATAAGATTTATTTATTGTTATATTTAGTTATTGAACTTCAAAATCCTATTGAGAGGCTAAATAGTCGTTCATTAGCTCAGCTGAAAGAGCGCTGGCACGGATAGCCAGAGGTCACGCGTTCGAATCCCGGCATGGGTGGAAGTTTTAGCCTCTAAATAGGTTTTTAAAATTGTCCCTAGCACGGGTTAGTGCATTAAAAAAAAGAATATAATCATGTGGGTACACCGATATTATTCCGATCTATAACCTAACTGCAAAGTAGGTACTCGGGGCTGCAAGTGATGCAAATTATTTCAGCCAGATGTCGCTGCCTGTATGTAATACAGGGAATATTGTAAAGAGGTTCGAAATTTCACTGATGCCGGTGAGTCGCCAGCCAGAGGTCGCGGGTTCGAATCTCGGCATGGGTGGAATTTTTAGCCTTCAAATAGGTTTTTAAAATTGTCCTTAGCATGGGTTAGTGCATTAAAAAAAGGAATATAATATTGTACTTCATTTAATATTTGTAAGAAATAAAGACAATTTCACTTTCTTTCTGAGAGAAGCCCTGCAGTGGGACGTATATACAATATAATTATAAAAAAATATGAAGCGCTCGTGGCCTAGGCGAACCGAGTGATTGGAATCAATCACTTGGTTAAGCAACAACAGGCGCGGTCAGGTACAGGATGGGTGAGCGTCCCGTGACTACCGCTAGTGGCATTTTTCCGAGCGCTTCCGTGCTTCGCAAGGCACGCTAAGCCGTTGGTGCCGGCTGTCATATAATGGCAGTCGTTAAGCCATGTCAGAGGCCTTATGGGCGGCTTGATAACTTCTGACAGTAAGGCCTGCCACTGTCTTACAATCCTCCACCAACCCGGACTTGGCCCCCGTGGTGGAGTATGGCCTAACCTTCCTGCGACGCAGGAAGAGACCCGTGCCCCAGCAGTGGGGACATACAAGGGTTGATAACGATGTGCAGAGGGTGGTACGTGAGTTACGGGTGGTACGGTAAGTTAATTATCACGTTTGTGCCTAGTTAATTATGAGCAAATGATGGCAAAGTGGCGTTGTTTTGGATTCGCAGCTCGCCCGCGCCGAAGTATGTGGGTCACGCAATTTCAGCGGGTATTTCGGTAAATGCCACATTTAATATCAACACGAATGTCGACTGAGAAGTGGTGGCCTCGAAACGGGAGGAAATTAAACGTTTGCTTCAATGGGTTTGTGGATAATTCAGGAAGCAGAGTAGCCTGTATGGGCACTGCTTTCGCTCAGAGAAATGAGTCAATTGTGCTATTGTAGCCCTATTTTAACAATCCATGAGCAGGTTCTGGTAAGTACACCGTAGAAAAAAAAAATCTGGAGTATTCCCAAGATTAAGATATTTTTTGTTCCCGACTTTCTTTAACTAAAATACCTCAATAAAAATGCCAAAGTTAACTAAGTACTCCATAATATGACCATGTAGTAATCATAGCTAAGTTTTTTTTAAATTAGTCTATAATATTAAGGAAACGATTTGCCACTATGTGCCTAAAATCTGTTTTTTTATTTTCAATTAATAAATAGAAAATATTTCTTTTATAAACCTATTTAGAGGCTAAAAATTTCACCCATGCCGGGATTCGAACCCGCAACCTCTGGCTATCCGTGCCAGCGCTCTACCAATTGAGCTCAATTGGTAGAGCGCTGGCACGGATAGCCAGAAATTTTTAGCCTCTAAATAGGTTTTTAAATTGGTCCTTAGCACGGGTTAGTGCATTAAAAATAAAAATAGTATTTCTTTTATGTTTTACAATTTCACTGGCAAGTCTTGTCCTTTTTCTCTTTCATTCATATCTACAGCGACTGGAGTACCCGAGGCTAGCGTGTCAGCCTCACCTGTAGCGGTAGAATTTGCAAATTCCAGGTCATAGGTTCGATTTAAAAGAAAAGTAAAGTAAATGTAAAAATGCTTTTTTTGCGACCAACAATAAAAGAGAAATAAAAATAGAAATTACATATAAAGGCTTCATAGTTGGCGACAAAAGGTGTGTGCTCAGCGTGTGCCTCCAGACACAAAATAATGCCCGTAGACGGTGCTGTTTTCAGCACTCACCGACTACATAGCACTTTCCATAGTACTAAGTTTTAACCACAACATTGGCCTCTGCAACTACGTAATGAGATGATTTATACAGCGTCTAGAGGCATCTTCACTCACACTAAATGGGTGAAGGGACCTCTCGGATGCTGCAGTGCTTGGGACGTCGTTTTTAGATCGTGTAGGCTTGCATAGCGCCTATACCATCCTGACAGCGTAGTCGGCCTAACCCACAGGAAAGACCAGTTAATACGTGCTGAGCCAACCATGCACGGGTTTCCTCACGATTTTTTTCCTTCACAATTAGCGTAGGATATTGCGACTTCAAATTCGCAAATGTACGAAACGTTGAAATTAAACAAAGTCATTGGATAGAACTTGGGTCTTTTGCTAGCCACAAGACAATCCATAAACAATCATACTAAGCCGCACCTGCCATTTTTATTTCTTTAATTTAACTTTAGAGTACATTGCATGTTTGAAATCTACGTCATTAGGTAATACTTCCATCACTATATTGTCAATTATGACTGTATAGCGTTTATGTCGAAAAGTGTTGATGACGCTATCAACCCTCTGTATGTCCCCACTGCTGGGGCACGGGGCTCTTCCTGCATCGCAAGGAGGTTAGGCTATACTCCATCATGGGGGCCAAGTCCGGGTTGGTGGAGCATTGTAAGGCAGTGGCGAGCCTTACTAACAGGAGTTATCAAGTCGCACATAAGGTCTCTGACATGGCTTAACGATTGCCATTACATGATAGTGCCGATAAATGCTATATAGTACCAATCCTGCATTGTTTTGGTAAGTTTTACACCCAAATGTACAAATGTGTGTTTTGGTGTGTAAATAAAACGTTATACACATAGGTGGATGGTATAGGTGCTGGGCAAGCCTACACCATCTATAAAACAAAACCATGTCCCAGGCACTACAGCGTCGAAGTGGTCCCTTCACCCATCTAGTGTGAGTGAAGATACCACTGGACGCTGTATAAATCATCTCATTAAGCAGATGCAAAAAGGCCAATATTATTATTATTACACATACATACATAACCTCACGCCTGTATCCCAGAGGGGTAGGCAGAGATCAGGGACTGCCACTTGCCACGATCCTGACAGATCACCTTCGCTTCATCAACGTTCATAAGTCGTTGCATGCACGCACGCCGGTTCCGGATACTTTTAACAACTTTACTTACTGTTAACTTAACTGTACTTTTAAAACGTTATAATGCAGTTTATGTACGTTTTACTGTAGGGCACATGTCTTCTCTCAGACAGAGCTTAATCACCACGCGGCCTACTGCGGATTTGCAGTTTTAAGCGCTGAAAGTAAATTAATAAATTTAAGTAAATTTTTGCTATTAATAAAAAAATCTTATTTCATCTTAAAAAACGCTAACGAAGTAGGCTGAACTAGGTAGGATTTTACGGAAGTTGTGTGAGCGTGTGGGCGTTTGGGTGACGCCGCCACGCTTCCTAAACTCCCACTAATGGGATCATTAGAAACTAAACGCCGGCGGCAAATATTAATTGAAATTTCGCAGCGATAATGCACCGGCGTCCCTGAATACGCAATGGCTCATTATTCCACATGAAATCACGAATTCGCTATTCACAGCGTATGGCGCGGCTCAGATATTAATGATGTCATTCCGTATTCTCGCCGGGCCCGCCACTGCCAGTTATTGTTCCTTCACGAAGAACGATTGTTGCGTCTTGCGAGCGATTAACATTGCTGAAACAAGAAGTAATTACAGGCTCGACAGCGCACTTAGAAATCATAATAATGCGATCTATAACGTCTCTCTGTAGGGCAAATTTTCTCTCAGAGAGAGAGTTTGAGTTCCCAATTGTAGATGACTTACAATACAAAGACATTGTTGTATGCAGACAAATTGGGGTTCGAACCCACGACCTCTTAAATGTGAGGCAATCGATCTACCGACCGTGCTATCACCATTACAATGCATCTAAGATGCGATAAAAAAGCAATCATTTAGTTCTAAGATGTCTGAGTCTATGAAATGTATCGAGTGATTCGTGTCTATCTGAGTTTTTACGATGATAGTGCACTCCGATCGAAACACCTAGTTTCGCTACTCAGATACTACTGATAGTGGGTACCTCGGCGATTCTAGTACAGGCAACAGCAGGTCAGCCTTTCCATGATTGTGGCCAGGTCGTCCTTAACGTAACTGATTTGTGTGTAATGGTTGATGTCCTGTTCAGTGTACACTCTGATGTAAACGACCAATATTAGTGTGTTCAATGTGCTACTGATCTAAGATGACTTAGTGCTGGTATAAAAAGAAGAAGTAACGAAATGTTCATAATTATGAATTATTACGCGGTATTACGTAGCTGTATTGTAAAATGTGTGGTTTCTACTTCCGTGACCAAAGTTTTCTTCCCTTGAAAAGAATTCATGCTTCTAATTTTGAAATTTGACGATGAACACATTTGATACTGCTTTATCCATCGTAACAGTAAAGTGGTCATTGTTGATACAAACAGCGACACTGCAACAAAAGGGCTGTATATAAAATGAAACAAAAATCAGAATTCGCTGCGATGTGGAGACCATCCGAGTAGACCCCATTTTTAGGGTTATACTAAGATCGTACGATAATGCTAGCGCCCACAGTTTTACAATCACACTAATAGTGTGGCGAGCACATGTCAAGTCTGCGCGCGCACTACAAACTCCCAACATTCCTGCATCGCGCAATCAGTGTTTCAATGACATACCATAAATATAATGTCCAACTAACAATAGTTGTACCGGCCGTCCCCAGGCATACGATCTGCCTGGCGGGAAATTTATAGTGGAAGAGCACGATCACCCGCTCTTCCCTATAATAGTGTTTTTGGGACCCACCACACGGAACGTCATGGAACTAGATTTAGCATTAATTGTGTCATACAGCTGGTACTGCTAGAGATGCAAATAGAAAAAAAAACAATTTGTTTTTTTTAACAGTTGGTTAAACTTTGAAAAAAAAAACATGGCACTGCTGTTTTTTTTCTAAATTTGGTTTTTTTTCAGAAAAGGTGTTATTCATTAAATGATGGAATAAAACATAAAATGTTATCGTTTTTCATAAAAAAACACCACCCACACGACAAAGTCTCGCAAAACAGCAAAATTACCAAGCAATAATAGTCAATATTCTAATAACTATAAAAACTCAACCGGAGACACTCGAACGATGTCTCTCGACTATCCAAGCATGTTCGGTTACTTTCGCGCGCAATTTATTGGTAATACTGATCACAGAAAAGTAGACCTTGACTTCAAGATATCATACAACAAACATGGAAAATGATATAAGACCTTACTTACTCTAGCCTAGCTAGCTGTGCGTTCAAAATCTTGGATAATGGAACGTAACAGAGAAAGTAATCTTCAAATATGACACCTATAGTCCTACAAATAAAGAGATTTGCATTGTCCTTGACTACTTTGACCTCTTCATTACGTCGTTCATACCATCGGTCAGAGTCAGATTTATATCTAAGAGTGCAGAGAAGAAACTATGAAAAAAAAAAACGTCCCCCTGAAAAATAACCGTTTTTTTTCAAGGTTTTTTTTTCACTTCAGAAAAAAAACCGTTTTTTTACATCACTAGGTACTGCTATCTAGTTTTGATCTGACGCTCACATCTAGGGGTTTTAAAAATTGCTCTGACACATTACGCAAGTGCGATAAAAAATATATATTTTTTCCACTGGCGGTGGCAGTAATACTGCATGAAGAAGCGTACACGGACGCAGTATATCATCTCATTTTTTTTATCAATCCTTTATATGACCCCACTGCTGGGGCAGGAGACTCTTCCTGCATCGCAGAAAGGTTAGTCCATAAACCACCACGGGGGCCATGTCCGGGTTGGTGGATGAAATCATCTCATTACGTACATGCAAAGGACACAGTGTTGGGTCAGTCAATCAGCCCACAGTCCACCACTGCTGGAGAAGGGCCTCCCCCAAGGCACGCCACTTCTTTCTGTCCTCGGCTATTCTCATCTAGACACTGTGAACAATCTACCCCATTTTCCTTGGGTGCTGCAATATATCGTGCATATTTTTATGTAGCCTATAAACGGCCCTCTGCAGGGCATAGGCATTCTCTCAAAGGGAGAGTGAAAATACCTTAGAAATAATTTACTCTGATCGTAAAAACCTATAAAGAGGCTAAAAATTCCACCCATGCCGGGATTCGAACCCGCGACCTCTGGCTATCCGTGCCAGCGCTCTATTCAACTGAGCTAATAGGCGACTCACCGGCATCAGTGAAATTTCGAACCTCTTTACACTATTCTCTGTATTACGTACAGGCATCGACATCTGGCTGAAGTCAATTGCATCACTTACAGCCCCGACTACCTACTTTGCAGTTAGGTTTTTACATCGGAATGATATCGCTGTACCCACATGATTATACTCTGATCGTGTTCTTCTTCTTCAGGCTTTATTAGTCCACTGCTGGACATAGCCCTCCCCTAATGAGCGCAAGGTTGTGCCATCATTGGGGGGTAGTGCCCATAATCTCCACGCGGGGCATGCGGGTTGGGGATCGCAGTTTGGTGGAATTGTACTGCAGGGGGCGCTGCTGCCCACCCCCCGGTTTGTATCCCTTAGTCGCCTTTTACGACACCCGCGGGAAGAATTTGGGTTGGTGCTATTCTCTAGGCCGACACCACACACCACTGATCGTGTTATTTCTAAGGAACTATATTCTCTTTCCAAGCCCTATGCAAATGGTATTATTCCTTTACAGTAAAAACATCCATGATTTAATTGTACTGAGAGTTTCCGCTGTCCACCCACGAAGAGGGTACAATATGGTTGATATTTATGTCAGTCATATCAAATCGTAAATAAAGAGAAAGGTGTTGCGGCAATGTTAATTCGGTAAACCACTGGTTCTAAACCTGTACCCTGTGATTGATATCACAGGTTCAATGTTGATATCACAGGTTCTAAACCTGTACCCTGTGATTGATAGATAAACAAAAACATTCTACGAGTATTAGGTAGCATCTTTATTTCGTTTCTAGAACTACCTTATATATAAAAATCTCGTGTCACCATGTTTTTTACCGAACTCCTCCGACACGGCAACACAGATTTTTATGATATTTTTTGTGTACATTTGGTAGATCGTAGGCTAATTAATATGACATAACAACGTTTGCGAGATCAACTAGTAATATAATATAAATTCACTCATACATTTCATAAGGGTAAGCGTTGATTCAACATGGAACATTGATCTGTCACTGTACTTCTAGAATAATGTATTTCTAAAACGCTCTGGACGTTTACTTTTAAATATAGTTGTTCATATTCTTTGTTGCTAACTTACGTACGTTGTTGTAAATACAGGTGTTAGTGGTGGTAGTTTAATTTAATAATCTTCTTCTTAGCAATTTCAAAACAATTTTATCAGAGTCATTACTAAGCATTTGCTGCCCAGAATTTTAAGACGCTTACTGCTTTATCACTTGCAATCATTAGTTCCTCCTAAATGCAGGTGTTAGGGCACGCAGGGCACGATGAAAGATGATCCAGAGTCTAGGAAGTATCGCTCAAACAGTTCAAATCACTGATGGGATTGGCGAATCCCCACCTGGATATGTTATCCTTTCTTCGGCTGGTACGAGACCGCAGTCAGTTCAGGGATTTCCATATTTCTCGGGGCAATTTTGGTCCAGGAGAAAGGCTCTATGACAGCGACACAAAGGGGGTAGGCAAGGAAACCACCCAGGCACAGGCTATTTAATAATTTTAATTCATGAATATATATATTCTTTATTGCAAACAGTAAAATCGAAAGATTATTACATAAAATTTGTTTTAAAGGCGAACTTATCTCATTAATTTAATTACATATCACATTTATATCATTCGCTAGGAGAAGTTGTCTAGTAAAAATCGGTTGAGATCGCCACGCGGACTCTAATTAATTTTAGTGTACCCATTGAGACTGACACACGAGCTAAACACATTACCCTCCTTTTGGGTTCCGCCGCAGTCTGGGAAAAATATTGCTTTATTTCTCGTTTCATCAAAGTGGAGAAGACAATTTCCACACAATTGGGAAGGGCTGTGCATGCAGCCTGCTCTGCAGTCGGCCCAGGCTCGGTAGTAAACGGTTTATAGCTCGTAAAGTCGGTGCGTGTGTGCGGTTGATGCACACACACAAGCACAGCTGGTGTTTCGGCAATCGATGGGGCTATTCAATCAATTACGTGTCAACTGGATTGCGTTTTATGGCGCTTCATTAAGAGGCGGAGACACATAAATCTGTGGCGGATCGTTTAAACAAGACTCTAGATGTCTGTTCCATTCTGAAGGGTGATGCTTTAACGACTGCAGTAAAACAGTCATTGCTTGTGGGTCACTATCAGTCGATCAAGCATATATTGTCAGCCCTTCTACGAATAGATGAAGCTACTGAGTGTTGCATCAGGTGAAACTTAAGGGCGTAATTCTATTAGTCGATATATTTCCATTATTTATGAACAATAAAGTGTTTTCTATGTATCTATCTATCTACAAGCCACTATTTTATAAGACCAAGTCCGAAATATAGAAAAAATGCGGCATGATACATTCACTATAGCAAATATAAAAAAAAAATCGACATTTATTTGGTACGACGACTATTTGGACAACATATCGTGTCCAAATAGTAAAAGTTGTGATTGATTAGAATGGTGACCTTAAGTTTCAACACTCCTTTCCCCCACACCTTGCATAGTGCTTTGGATTAACTCGTATAACTTGACATAAAATCAAATGGTGGCAAGTGCTGTATTTCCTTAGAAAGGAAATTTAGGGCAAACTCAAACTTAGTCTTTTAACGACGTCCCAGGCGGACATACACTTCGTCCAAATGGGGGATGTATTGATAAAGGACAAGATAAAAAGTACCTGAAAATTGGCGTGTCTCATCACTTAGACATAAAATATTATTATGGATAATTTTAGTTGTGTAGAAGATAAGGTTGATTTAGTAACATAAAAAGAACTGTTACCAAGAGCTTGCCGCTAAACTGCATTAGCAGTTTGGCAAACTATTGATATTGTAATCTTGCATTGTTTACAGTGAATAAATATATAAATAAAAAATAATTAATTTCTTCTCGAAAATTATTTGAATCCTTATACTATTTTTATTTTTAATGCACTAACCCGTGCTAAGGACAAATTTAAAAACCTATTTAGAGGCTAAAAATTTAACCCATGCCGGGATTCGAACCCGCAACCTCTGGCACGGATAGCCAGAGGTTGCGGGTTCGAATCCCGGCATGGGTGAAATTTTTAGCCTCTTAGTAGGTTTTTATATTTGAATCCTGTTATGCACACCTATGTCTAAGTTGTGGCGACCATGAAGTCGTTGTTTCTGCGGTTGTTTGAATAAAACGTCTGATTATACGTCTTTTTAATGCACCCGTGCTAAGGACGTGCTGTACGTAATACAGAGAACATTGTAAAGAGGTTCGAAATTTCACTGATGCCGGTGAGTCTCCCATTAGCTCAGTTGGAAGAGCGCTGGCACGGATAGCCAGAGGTCGCGGGTTCGAATCCCGGCATGGGTGGAATTTTAAGCCTCTAAATAGGTTTTTAAATGTGTCTTTGTTGCTTTTGAATCCACTGAAGCAATTGGTTCTAGATGCTGGTACAATTTTTTTACGTAACATGTAAAGATCCCACTGCAGGGCACAGGCTTTCACTCAGAAATAGACTTGGGCTTAATTACCACGCGCGTCCAGCGCGGATTGGCAATTTCAAGCGCTGCGCTATTTGACCTCAGACACTCAGTTTTCGTAAGCTGAACGAAGACTTGTGCTGAAGCTACGCTAGGATACATTGTGGTAACAAGACAAGAATATCACAAACATGGTCAAAGCCTAGACTACAGATGTGGCGGCATCATGAAGATATTATCTGCGCCACAGCCGCAAGACGGCCTAGCCGGCCGTTGCTATGGTGATAAAAGTCGAGTCAAAAGCTCGCCAACGAGTCTGCTGTTTTAAAATCTATCATATTTTCGCATATTATTTACGCATTTTTGTAAATATTGTACATACGTTAGAGTTAGGTTTAAATAAAATACGCATCTGTAAATACTACATCAAAATTTCTATAATTCAACCTGCAACAACTCTACACAGACATGAAGGACTTGAGGTCCGAGACATTACATAGTACGGCGGCCCTCAACGGCAATAGAACCCACGACCTCTGCCTTGTTAGTCAAACGTTTTACCGCCAAACCAATGAGGCAGACAGAGCTTTGATAGTGTAATATAAGCTAAGTGTGATCATGGTGGCCTTAATCCGAGAATTTCCCCGCAGCCGGCAATATTTTCTGAAGCCGTAATCGCTGGAGCAGAACGGGATATGGTTAATGGCTGAGTTATCTGATATTGGGGCACGGAGCGTGTAGCACATTAATGTTGAGGAAAACATGCGTGGGTAACGTTCACTGGTCTGCACAACGTCAACTGGTTTGATACAATTTAATATAAGGAATAAAAGACGTGGAGCTTGTGCCTCCTACGTAGGAAAGACATAGGATCTATATCAACCCTTGTATGTTCCCACTGCCCTTCCTGCATCGCAGAAAGTTTAGGCCACACTCCACCACGGCGGCCAAGTCCGGGTTGGTGGAGGATTGTAAGACAGTGGCGGGCCTACTCTCAGAAGCTATCAAGCCGCCCATAAGGCTTCTGGCATGGCTTAACGACTGCCATTACATGACAACCGGCAACAACGGCTTAACGTGCCTTGCGAAGCACAGAAGCGCTCCGAAAAATGCCACTAGTGGTACTCACGGGACGGTTACTCATCCTGCACCTAACCGCGCTTGTTGATGCTTAACTCGTATGAATGATTCCAATCACTCGGTTCGACTAGGCCGCGAGCGCTTCAAAACATGTGGGACGCGGGGAAAAATAATTTCATACAAATGTACTGAACCATAGATCTGCGCTTTAAGTTTGAGTTTCTTCTTCTTCTTCAGGCTATATTAGTCCACTGCTGGACATATCCCTCCCCTAATGAGCGCAAGTTGTGCCATCATTGGGGGGTAGTGCCCATAATCCCCACGATAGGCATGCGGGTTGGGGATCGCAGTTTGGTGGAATTGTACTGCAGGGGGCGCTGCTGCCCCCGGTTTGTTTTGAAGTTTGATCATCCAACCCCTACTAGTAATCTGTCTGTGCCTCAATGCCTTAAATAGTCGATCGAGCGAGTTTGTATGGATGCCCCATAAACTTCGTAATGGAACATAACATTTGGTTTCTTGACCTAAGGTTTCTTGACGATGTTTTCCTTCAATGCTAGCATGTGGTATTGTCATAATGTTATAACTTGGCAAATATACATAACTTCGAAAACAAGTCATTGGATTGTCGACACTTGCCGGGATTCAAACTTACGACCTCCCGATTGAGAAGTCGGCGTTCTACCGCTCCGCTAACACTGCTCGAGTTCTGCTGGATGTCATCGAGGAATGAGAACACGGCTCATTTGTAGCGCACAGCCCCAATATTGAAAATAGTTTCAAAAGAAGCGTTATTTCAAAGTTGTAATTTTTTCTGTAGATCATAAACAAAACTAGACTTTCTGTTTGATCTCCGTTTTGAGCTGTTACAAGGCCGCTGTTTGAGCGGACTTTGTGTGACTTGCTATTCCACAGTCAGTACAAAGAGGCCCATTCGATTGAGGGATGACTTCCTTCTTCTCTGGATGTTGGCCCCGTTTCAGTTTTCATCGTTATCGTGCGCTATTGGTCGATTTCACATTTTACTTAATCGTAACTGCACGATATCGTGACGTATTCGTACAATGTTTACACAATGCTCGTACAACATCCTTAGTAAATATACTATTTAGGCCACGTTAACGTCGTTAGTAAATGTAGGAAACTATCAGGGCCAGGGTTTCATAAAACTACAATTCCTATTTTATTATGTTAATTCGACGTACATGGCGTAGCCGATTACAACAATTAGTCTTCGATACCAACCCTTTTCTATGTCCCCACTGCTAGGGCGCGGGTCTTTTCATGCATCACAGGAAGGTTAAGCCATACTCCAACACGGGGGCCAAGTCAGGTTTGGTAGAGGATTGTAAGACAGACTTTTGGAAACTTTTGAATCTTTTACTATTATTAGACTAATACTATTCCACTTAGCGTTGTTTATTGTTGTAAGCACAGGTGATATTGTTCATAAATAAAACATTTCTTATGGTACGGCCACACTATCGCGATAACGCGAAGATTTGCGTTGTCGCGACATGTGTGGCCAAAATATTCGTCCTATCGCGAATCATCATCGCAAATACAAACACCCTTCGCGCCGCTGTCGGTAAAATGCCGCACATCAAAGGGTTTTATGGCCCAAAGGGCAAAATCTTCTTATGATGTGGTCAAGCTCTTCGCCGTAGAGCGAAAACGAAATGTTGTCGCGACAACGCGAACACGAATCTTCGCCTTCAAGTGTGGCCGCAGCATTACTCATACTCGTACAATGTAGTATCGTTACGGTAAACGTCTAATGTGAAACCGGCCATTTTCAGTATCGGCTCGTGCAAGTTACTCAACAATTTATTGTTCTATCCTGAGCTCTATTGTGTAGTAAGTTATGGCACAGTATACTATAACACTCTTCTATGATGTATATACTATAACCCTGAATCTGCGACTTAATGAACGGTGCAAAATAATCTTACGAGTTAAACCTTTCCATATCGATCAGAATCTAAATTGTTGTAACGAAAAAAATTACAAAACAGCTTTATCTTAGAATGTTCAATAAACTGACTTTAAATTCTTATTCTATCACCTAAAATTCGTGAATTGAACTGGTTTTACTGCCAAACATCCTTATCTTTCTAATCTAATTTAATAATCATGAACAATATGATAAGTGAAAAGTCAAGAAAAATATTGTTGCATGACGAGAGTAGAGGCGCTGTGCGTAATCGCTTTTCCACGTGTAATGGGTCTGTGCTAGTAACACTGTTAAAAGCCGATGCTATCTTTGTGCTGACGACTCTGCCCTCGTCAGCACTAATCCGTCTTCAAAAAACAGGAAGCTGCTAGGCCGTTCCAGACTATTTTATGCCGCTCCAGGTCACAATTGGTTAGAATCTCAAAACGGCTTCCTCATTTGCAAGAAGACAACTTTATTTCCTTTGCCGTAAGGTCTGGTTCACTTTGTAGGGTGTGCAACATTGTTAGTGAACGTACCTTATTTTCATAGGCCGAATAACATAAATCGGTATGGCTTGTATGGTTTCTTTAGTCTGAGCATGGAGGTGAAATAAACAAGTCGAGCTGACACGGCGCGAACACGAAGAAGCAATAACACTTTGACCCACTGAGCGAGCTGACGGCGCCCACGCACTGTCGCGAAATGTTAAACAACTGTTTAAAGTACCTTTGTGTACCTTTGTAGGTTGGGAATTAAATCAAGGTACTAATGGCCAACGTGCAATTGAAATAATGTTAAAAATTTAAAACCTTTTTTAAGTGTGGATAAAATTAAACCAGTTTCTGAGTAGTTTCTCAATTTCTGTATTTTTTAGTTTTGGTACGATTATGAAACTTGATGTTCAATAAAAAAAATTTAGTATCCTATAAATGTTCCTCTGCAGGGCACAGGCCCTCTCTCATAGAGAGACTATGGGCTGATTTACCACGAGTGCCAACCGCGGATTGGCAATTTCAAGTTCTCAATTAAATTGTTTGATTAAAAAACTGTTAGTTTAAGCTTTTTTTTGGAAGTGGACATTATAAATGTTTGTGAAGCTTAGATTCAGTCATCCGGGACCACGGCACCTGAAAAAGTGCCGAAACGTTGGAAAATTGTAAAAATGTAATAAACGAGCATAAATCCGTATAAAAACAGTTTTAATTAAGCTTAGATTATTTCTTATGCGATCGGATATCGCAGATTGTTTTATTGTTGGTTATTATTTATTATTATTATAATTATTTTATTTGGAAAACTAACAGCTTATCACTAACACAATAGATTACATGCATAGCAACAGAAAGCCAACAAAAAGTTTTCACAGATAGCCATATTTTAAGCAATTAGCACAGGTGAAAGAAAAACAATACACGAAACATCAGGCTCAGTAAATAGGTACATCCAAAAATAGAAGAAAGAATATGGCACATTATTTCAATCTTTTACAAAAAACAAAATCTGAAACCTTTCCTCTATAATTCTCAAGATTTTGTGATGTTTGCATTAACTCCACGTCGAGGTTACTGCAGAACATTTTATTTTCAGAATGAGCTGGTGCTTAATAAATTCACCGTTTTTTATAGGTATTAAGAGATTCTCTCAATATATTGTTAACGAACGCAAATGGATAGTCAGCCTTAGCGTCCCGCTGGCATTGACATCTGCTTGGAGCCGGCAACGCGCGCGCGCTCTGATATGATAAACCGCGGCCTTGACGAAAATACTAACACAGTAGGTACCAATTTATTGCACTAACTGGTGGAGCACCTTATTGCCAGGCCATAGAGTCAACATTGGCTAGGTGATAAGCTCTATCAACGTTGTCTGGCCAAAAAAACACGTGGCCTGAAACGAGAAAAACATCGACGAAACAAAATTTAAATTCAACTCTAATGTACAGACAGTTAAGGTTGTTGTTCAGTAAGTAGGAGTCATATTTGAATGCCCAATTTGTATTGGCGGCCTATTAATACGGCGTTAAGGACGTTTTTCCTCTGTTTGCTCGATGTAAACACCAATCACTCTTCCGGGTCTGTTCGATAACAGCAGTGTGTGTGGTAATTTTTTTAACGGGATTTAATTGCAAAAAAACAAGTCAAGATTAAATGTTATCGCTTTGCCGCACATGAGAGTGCGGGTCACATTGTTCCTATATTTCAGTAGTGAAAGAATAAGTTGAGGTAACTATTGTAGTTTTGAAATTGGTTTCAGCCAGTTTGGCATGATTTGAAATACCTATTTAGAGGCTAAAAATCCCGCCCATAAAATCAATTAAATAAATATTCACTTCAGCCAGATGTCGCTGCCTGTAAATAATACAGAGAATATTGTGGAGGTTCGAAATGTTGCTGATGCAGGCTCTTGTCCATTAGCTCAGTTGGGAGAGCGCTGGTAAGGTTAGCCAGAGCTTGCGGGTTCGAGTTCAGGCGTGGAGGGAATTTGTAGCCTCTAAATAGGTTTTTAAAATTGTCCTCAGCACGGCTTAGTGCAACAAAAAGAATTTAATGATTTGAAAGATTGTCTTATCCTAAATTTATGTGCCTGTTGATTATCTGTTCGCCTAGAGTAATTCAGTGGTTTGATAATGCTTAAACTCACTTCTGTGACCCTGAGGTGTAGGCAAACACTAGGGTTTAACACCAGGGTTTGGATTTCAATATAAATTGAGATAAAGAGAACTTTTTTCTTAAGATCACGCGAATAAATTGTCATTGTATCGTGTTGTAGTAAAATTAACGTGTATGTAATGAGCTAAAATAACAACTGTAAACAATTAACTGAGAAATATCAAAGATGTTATAGATCATATTCTGCAGCACTCTGTTGCTTTATTATAAATCTGAAAAAAATCGGCTCAATGTCAACCAATTTATTTATAACTCTTAAAGAAGATACTAGAGTCTTCTCCCTGTGATACTACAACCAGAGCCTAGATTCTGCTAATCCATTGTGGTACAATGACAATTGCATGAACATGGCGATTTAATTTCATCGCTGCTTCAAGTCTACATGCGCTCATGTATCGAACCTATCCGCACTGTAATGCACTAACAGAATCGAGGCTCAGGCTTACAATGCCGAAATGGTTCAACTGTACCGCTAACAATGAATTATTTGTTTTCGCAAAAACACTACGCACTTCATATGCCAAAGTGAACCATTTTTTTGGCAATCCAATTATCTCGCGTCTACTTACCGAGCAAGACACCTATGTCTGTTGTTTACCGTAGTCACACACGAAGCTGGCGGGAAAGTGGGAAAAATGGCCGCGTGGTGAGTGAATTGTCTCACCGAGGCCGATGTAAGGGCGATGTAAGTGCAGTTTGGCGATGGTGCAGGTGTGCTCACACACGATCACTTAGAGCAGTGGCTCTTAGCCTTCTAGGTCCTGGAGGCAACAGTCTTCTAAAACTACGTACAACTACGTAAAACTACTACGATTTTGAAAAACTTGGTTCTTGTTGTCCAAAAAATTATGAGGAAAATATTGAACCTGGAACAGTAAGTTTTCCGGATTTCTTTCTAAATCATTAGGTGTGAAATAAGAAAGTTATTCGTAATTTCCTATTTGTAGGACGACAAGGCTTAGAAGGTTAACCTTTAGGTCATCAGAGATCTTGAGAGGCCGCCAATTGTACTTTGTATCTTTACATGTTTTATAATATGAGCTCTGGTGTACAATAAAGAATATTCTTATCTTATCTTATCTTTTAACCATATGTCTGTATTGTCGCGGACCACCGAGTTGGTTTATTGGTAATATACGGTAGCTGGGCCGGTAAGAGTACATACTTCGACCAAATAGGGGATGTATTAGTAAAGAGAAAAGTACCCGGAACCGGCGAGCGTGCATGCAACGACTAATGAATGTTCATAAAGCTAAGGTGATTTGTCAGGATCGTGGCAAGTGGCAGTCCCTGGTTTCGCCCTCTCTTTTAAGATACAAGCGTGAGGTTATGTTATGTTTATACGGTACCGTAAATAAATAAAGGATTTTTTCATAATTTTACCACAAATACTAATAAAGTATGAAATGGCTTCGCGCACCATTTGAAATACATCCAGAGTCCACCAGCGGTCCGCGGACCACCGGTTGAGAACCACTGACTTAGAGGGACGTCTTGCTAGGACCACAGAAGATCACTTTGAGTGTAAATAAAATATACAACGTCCACTTAACACGACCAGACCCACAGTCACACACGTACACACGTCCACAGATCGACTATACTTTTAAATATTTTTTTCACGAAACACTCCCTCACTCCACTCACGTGTGTTTCTTCATTTCTTTTTGACTTTTCTCTATTATCTTGTTTTACGGCTTTATTTTAAAAAAAAAAAACAACAATCCCTTGAAACACTAAAAACGCTGTCTAAAATAGTCTGTGGTGGAGATTTTACAACGAAATTTTTTTACGATTAAATAAATTGCATATAAGTGTTTTAGACTAGTCGTGGTACTTATTCTTTGCAGGCATGTGATATTGACTGCCGTACTCTCAATATATTTTATGTAGTACACAATTGGAGCTAGTTAGTTGTCGTCTGAAGATTCGATTCCCACTGGAATGAGCCGTACTTGATTTATGTACATATTGGCTGGTTGCAGACCATTAAGTTTGGGACCAGGAATAGCGATTGTACTGTGTCGAAGTTATTATTATTATATAATATTATTATAAACTTAAATTTATCTATTTATTTATTTATTATTATTATTATCTATCACTATTGTATTTTATTTTGTTTATTTTATCGTTAATTTTATTGTTAATTTATTTTAAACAATATGGATGTAATTGTCTGAAATAAATATATTGAATTGAATTGACTTGAATTAATCATTGAAGTGTCTTGCATTTAAGGGGCTTCGCTCAGCTCAACTCTATACGGGCTTTATGGCAGGCCAGAGATAAAAACACGTATATTTTTTTTCTATTCACTAGATATTTTTTTATTTCAATCATTTGGTCAGCATTTGACCTAGAGATATACGGAAGTACAAGTGGCCATATAGCTGGCTCATCACCGGACCGAATCGAGCTTGGTGGCGAAAGCTGCCCCGTAGTCACGCCTCTCCTCATTGGGTTAGTATCAGATGATCGTAAAAGCAACTGGTCACGGCATCAACTTGTCCTAAAATCATTTCGACGAAATTGCAACTAGACTAAAAAGTAACTCGTCTATGAAGCAAATCGTCAGAAAATTATTATGTCTACTGCCCTATAATCTATTCGACTTAAATGTGATTGGTCTAAATAGTTGGTCGCCTGTTAAGCAACTCGTCTTAAAAAACAAGTGATCTACATAGTTGGTCGCCCGTGAAGCAACTCGTCTTAAATGGGTGTCGGGTAACATTAATCCTGTTTCAATCGTACCTGAGCGTTCAGATTAAGAAGTATGACTGTAAATGAGTAAAAATGGGAAAATCTGAGGCAAAATTCAGACTTATTCGGTGAAGTTTTGTTGAGGAAACGTAGAAATATTTTAAGTACCTACACTTATCTACACGGGAGCGCGTACTTTCTGAAAACTTCTCTACTTTATTAATACTTTTTCGTAGAAATAAATAAAAAGAACATAAGTAATATTAAATCCATCAGTATAATGCTCCTGCGATGCAGGAAGAGACCCGTGCTCCAGCAGTAGGGAAAAACAAGGGTTGATAACGAATCAGTATAATAACTAGTTTGAAAAAGATAAGATAAGAACAAAAACACACCTTTTTAAAACTTAACGCATTTTCTCTTACAAACACATCATTCTGCCTAATGATCTAATGAAAATGATCATTAAATAAAACAAATAAATTATATTTGGCCTAAATTCAAATTTCTTTTTATGTCCGATATAACTATTAAACATTCATGTGCAGAAATTCAACCAAATAACTATTTTGTGTTTCTGACGAGTTGCTTTTGAGACCAATAACTTTTTAGCTGAATTGCGAATTTGTCCAGGTGATTTTAAGACGATTATCTATAGAGACCAGTTACTTCATGGGCAACCTCATAATATGTCTAACGGATTTCTGACGAGTTGCTTCATAGACGAGTTACTTTTTAGTCTAGTTGCAATTTCGTCATGATGATTTTAGGACAAGTTGATGCCTGGACCAAATGCTTTTACGACCATCTGATACTAACCCTCCTCATTCATGAGACTAGGTCCAAAAATTACATATCTTCTTTGCGCGTTGATGGCCAGTCATCGTGGTGAAAGAATTTGCTAATCCACGTAAGGGACTTTCTGTTCGGACATTTATTGAGTTACATAATCAAGTGTTACTTTGAATAACAGGATCCGCAATAGTCTGATTAGATAGATAGATAGATAGATAGAGAACACTTTATTGCACAACCAGAAAAATATTACAACCATAGAGAATGTTGTGGACTAAAATATGATGTAGGGACTAGAATGGAGGAAGGAATGTTTCGGTGGTTTCGACATGTGGAGAGTATGAGGGTAGGAAGATTAACGAAACAAATATGTAGTGCAAATGTGGGTGGAAGGGCCGGTGAGGGACATCCCAGGCGGAAATACTTTGACAAAATAGACAAAATGTATTACCTAAAGGGGAAGATACAAAGTACCCAAAACCGGCTTGCGTGCATGCAACGACTCATAGACGTTGATGAAGCGAAGGTGATCGTCCAGAATCGTGGCAAATGGCAGCCCCCTGGTCTCTGCTTACCCCTCTGGGATACAGGCGGGAGGTTATGTTGGTATGGCGTAAATAATCAAGCATCCTTGTAAATTACATAGTACAGCACTTGTGTGTGTTCTTGGTCTATAAAGCAGCTTCATCTCTACAAGAGGGCGAATAAAGTGCTCACCTGGTAGCGCAGCGGCGCCTTCGGGTCGCGGTGCACTCTACTGATTAATATTTTATTCGCACTTCGCCAGTCTTTTGCGGCACAAAGCTATCCTTTTCTACTTTATAACCTGCGATCTGTTAGTGAGATCTGAGATACCTTAACCACAGATATTTCTTTGATGACGCGTTCTATTAATCAGCGTGTATAAATCTGGTCATAAGTATGTCCCTTCTTATATTCTTTTTAATGCACTAACCCGTGCTAAGGACAATTTTATAAACTTATTTAGCGGCTAAAAATTCACTTCTTCTATCCTCGGCCATTTCTATCCAGTGCTATCAATCTGCTTCAGAGTGTGCCACGGGTGTGTAAATTAATTGTTTAGTAACTGAAATAACCGACCAAATGCGAGTCGGACTCGTGCACCTAGGGATTCATACAAATTTGAAGGTACTTACATATTATAAAAAATATTGCTAGGATGCATGAAGATAGATGGACACAGAGGACAACATTGTGGAAAGGACCGCCTGGAAAAAGAAGACGAGGTCGACTGTGCACTCGACGGGCAGACGATGTAGAAAAGACGACCAATACAAAAGACTGGGTAAAACCTTGCGCAAGACAGAGACGGTTGGAAGAAACTGGAGGAGGCCTGTACCCTTACGGGGTCCTAACATTCCATAGAGTTAAGATCTTTTGTTAAGGCCACCATTGGAACTGTACTGTTATTTTTAGGGTTCCGTACCTCAAAAGGAAAAAACGGAACCCTTATAGGATCACTTTGTTGTCCGTCTGTCCGTCCGTCCGTCTGTCAAGACCCTTTTTCTCAGGAACGCGTGGAGGTATGAAGCTGAAATTTATATCAATTACTCAAGTCTACTGTCCCTTGAAGCTGTGGAAAAATCAAACTTCTAAGCCAACGCAATCAAAAGATACAGCCGTTTATGCCGCAAATTTTCGACACTTGCAAGGGAATCAAAACCTACAGGGTGCTTCCCGTGAACTCAGAATCTTGAAATTTGGTACGAAGCAACGTCTTATAGCATAGATAAAGGAAAAATTACGAAAACCATAAATTTTTAGTTACATCACATAATATATTTTTTTTAAATAATTTTAAACTTACTACCCATTTCCTCATAAACGCGTAGAGGTATTAAATTGAAATTCATACCAAATACTCAGGTCTATAATACAGGTTTGTACGGAACCCTCGGTGCGCGAGTCTGACTCGCACTTGGCCGGTTTTTTAAGTCTCTTATGTAATTCCTGTGTACATGCAATACACAATATTCTATCTATTAAACTAAGTAAACGTCGGGAAATATGTTAATTACGTAATAAATAATCGCGATTTGACCCGTCTTCGTATGCAGTATGTAGGGACCCCGACCACACCCGAGGCAAGCCTTCGACTGGAATCCCCAAGGAAAACGTAAACGTGGCCGCGCTAAGCAATCCTGGCGACGGACGATCATCGCAGAGGCGGCGACTATCGGCAAGACGCGGAGCGAAACGAAACGTGAAGCTCAAGACCGTGCGGGATGGCGAATCATTGTGGATGCCCTTTGCCCCATCCAGGGGACATAGGAACTTAAGTCAAAAGTAAGTCAATGTATTAGTATCGCGAAACATTAAGAAATACTATTCAAAGACTTTTTTTATGATTTGATTAGAAATGTATAGATTTCCGATTTTTTCCTTTGTATATTGCACAATAATATATTAGGTACTTTCCAACCTTAGTAGTTCTAGATCAACGGGAAGTACATTATGAATTTTGATACCCTTGTGTCTCGAAATATACGTTTTTTGTGGCATAAACGGCCGTAACAATTTTTGCGTTAACTTAGAAGTTTGATTTTTTACAACTTCAAGGGTATGGTTTTAATTCCAACTCCATACCTCTACAAGTTACCGACATAAAAAGTGTTGTCTTTTCTTGACAGACGTATGGACACAAGGTAATCCTAAAAATGATGAAATCAAATTAAAAGCAAACAAACTGGCACAAAAAGCTTTCGCTTCCTTTAATCTTCGCTTGAAAGTCACTCTTCAACAAGTATAAAACTGGAAACTCAATGTGCGAAAGAAAAACCATTTTAAAGGCATATTTTGAAATTGCCTCTATAAATGTAATTTTTCGTAAGAACTTTGTTTCTCAAATTCAATGCCGCGTTCAGAAATAGCTGAAGCATTGAGTAAGAAATGAAAAACACTAACAACACTTTCCTAAGAGTGCCTTTATGAAACGGGGACTTTTATAATTTCTCAACGGCTAAATCGGGAACATTTTCTGGTTGCATAATGTTGATGGTGTACTCGAGTTTAAGTTAAAGATTCACGGTGTCGGCGCAGCAGCTCACCTTAAGCCTCCTTATCTCCCGGCAAGAGAGTCGCGGAACTTTCCACTCAGCGGATGATCGCCTGAATTCATTACTGAGCTGAAATTTCAGCGCCGAGGGGCGCACAGCGAGACACCGCAGGTCAGCTCGGCTAGAGTTTATTTGCGGAGTCCATATTATTAATACTAAAAAAATCTATCTTATACTAATGATTTAAATATAAAGGCAAATTTAAAGTTAATAGTTATCTTCCAGTTAACCTTGGAGTTGTGGAAATTTAGTTGCTGGTAGGGCGAATTTATGGCTTTTCCCCAAAAATTTTTTTACATTGACGAATTTTCACAGCTGTCAGCTATTTCGTGTATGATCAAGTACAAAATGATAACGGTTAAACAAATAGTTATCGAGTTATAAAATATTTGAAACGTTCAATGCCATTCACAGACTTTGATGATATCAAACTTTTGGGGACATACCCCACTGCTGGGGCACGGGTCTCTTGCTGCGTCGCAAGAAGGTTAGACATTTTCTCGACCACGGGGGCCAAGTCTGGGTTGGCGGAGGATTGTAAGACAGTGGCGGGCCTTACTGTCAGAAGTTATTAAGCCCATAAGGAGTCTGACATGGCTTAACGACTGCCATTACATGACTTGCCAATACAGACTTTAGTATGGAATTATTTTATTATAACAGACGACCTCTGTGGCGTAGCGGTAGCGCGTCTGCCTACAATGCAAGAGGTTCCGGGTTCGAATCCCGGCTGGGAACAAAAAAAAAAAACCCCCCAGGTCTTGGATGTTTACATGTTTGTGATGTCGTTGTTTCTGGTTCCCACGACACAGGGTATCCTAGTGTGGGGCCAGAAGCAATGTATGTGCCAGTATGTAAATGTTATGTTATGTTATGTTATTGTTATTGCCAAGTTTGATCTCTGTCTGAGAGAAGATCTGTACCCCACAGTGGGACGAGGCTACATAAAAAAGTCTACAGCACAACAACCTAGAGAAACGTACACTTAATTTTAAGCTGCAGTTGACTGTACTTGCTACCCAAAGTTTACCACGCTGCCTTTCTGTATGTTGCCGAGTTTCTCGCTGTAATTTTTGTGCATAAATTAGCGATGTTTACGCGATGGAGTTTTCTTGTACGCCATTTTGTTACAAGACTGCTAAAGAGGTAAAGTTTTAAGAGATGAAGACACCGAATCAACGGCCCAACTTCGCGGACGCTCTCAGCCTTGTTCCGGTTGGGAGCTTAATTTCTGACAGAATATCGTAATTACTTACGGAGATCGGGGACCCAGTTTCAAGTTATGTTTATGTTTGTGGAACGGGCAGTTAGTAGGTGGTTTTAAGATACTTAAGCTTGTGGTTTTAAGCTTGTTTTAGGTAGCGAGTAAATCGCGGCAGTCGGCGTCGGTAGACTTCGGTAGCTTGCCGCTTGGTTGTAAGTTCGATTTCAGCATGCAGGGTGCATTTTACGTCTTGTTCATTTGAAATCCTTTTAGTACCTATAAGTATTTCTCTAAGAATAATTATACGTCGCCACTGAGTTGCGCGGCAGAAGCCACGCCGCCAGAATGATGACACCTATTTAACAGGATATAGTCTCGTAGTCATTATAAAAATATTCAGGGACTTCCAACCTACTTTTACGCATTTATTCTAGTATACTTAACACCTCGTAATCAACTGTTAACAGTGGTCAGTGGTTTGTAGGCGCTTTGGACAACAAATTAAACTTAACTCACACTACGTTTTCTAAAACCACGAACTGGTAAAAGCAAAGTCTCGTAGGACACCTACCATCTCGACGATCCGCGATATAGCTGGCAGCGGCTGGATGAGGATGGTCGAAAACAGGATGCATTGGCGTGCCTAGTGAGAGGCCTATGTCTAACAGTGGACGGGTATGGTCAGGGTTATTGTTTTCCAAAATTTCTCGACTAGCAAGGATATTTTTATCCTGTATCTTAAGACTTACGACTGCCTCGTTGATCTAGGGGTATACCGTATGATTACCATGGCGGAGGTCGTGTGTTCCATTCCCACTGAGGGCCGCCATACATTTGTGCGAATTGCCTCAGTCTGGGTGTATTCCCATATTTGTGATGTCCTTGTCTGATTACCATAGAAAAGGTTAGGTATCCTAGTTTGGGACTAGGACAAATGTTTGAATTGTAATCGTCGACATAATCAGCCGGTATCAGATAAATAAATAGATAGAGAACACTAGTCAGTCGACTGCTGGACATATTCCTCTCAAAAGCCTCACCACTGAGCCCGATCCCGATCGAGTTCAGTATCATAGTGCGTGGATGTTTATTTATTTATTATCAAACTAACGGAGCTTATTTACAGACTGGCCCATTACGAAAGTGCCCTTCGCGGACCACGTGAAAAACAAAAACCTCGCCTAGCGAGTGGCGGCGCCAGCGCTCGCCATTACCATACAAACGAGCGATAAACTACACACACACACGTGACTTGTGAAATACAAGGAGACATAGAAGGCGAGATCGTAGAGAATATCCGAAGTGGACCATAGAATAACTCTAGTCAAGGAAAAAATTACATATTCAATTCAATTCAATTTATTTCAACGTAAAGAATTTACATTCTGTTTACTGAATGTCAAAGTACAATGTAACATGAAAGTGAAAGCCGCCGCCTTCGGGCCGTAATGTAGTGGAGAAAAAGGCAGCGGGAAAAAAAACTCCACTCTGACCATCTTTTCTCAAGTCCTCTTAATACATTAGATACCACCTATACGCATAAGATTCCATGATTGCCATTAATAACTTTAAATGTTAAGGCATTATTAAATATATTTTTTTACATAGGCCGTGAAAACATGACAAGTGCTGCGGCCAGACACACGAACAGCACTCGTTCACGAGCATAACGCAGAGGTCAGCCATCCACAGTCTCAACCATTTTGGAGGGAGATAGATGACCCGGCCACCACGCCACCATTCGAATGACCTTTAGCATACTTTCAAGAGAACAGAACGACGTAAACTTACGCTTATATCACGGAGGGGTAGGCAGAGACCACACCAGCCACTTTCTACGATCTCGACAGATCTCTTTCGCTTCATCAACATTGAATTAGTTGTTTTATTTTACTCTTTTCAAACACATCCCTTATAAAACACATCACTTGCACTTGTGAGCCTGAGGATGCCTCGTTTTAGAGGCAAAACACGTCGCGTATTTTCTCACACAAGTATTGGTGTCGGTGGTGGTGTGTTCGTGTCTTGATTCTGCTTCAAAAAGTGGGAGGGATGGCGGTGCATTAACTAACCGCATGGTGCTTGTGGGATTTTTGGCGGATTTTAGCAATGTTTAGCCATGGATTTCCGTAAAGTAACGCCTGATTCCATATAACATCCCTTATTTGATAGGTTCATAAATGATTTATTTACATAAAACATACGCACGGATACAAAGCATAACATATTAAAGCACAAAATATGACAGAGTGAACAATCATCAACCATCAACCCATTATGTCCCCACCGAGGGGCACGGGTCTCTTCCCTGAGGAAGGGATAGGCCGTACTCCACCACGGGGGCCATGTCCGGATTGGTGGAGATTTACAAGACTAATGGCTGGTCTTACTGTCAGAAGTTTTCAAGCCGCCCTAAGGCCTCCGACTTGGCTTAACAGATACAATTAAAACAAAATGGTCAAAGTAAGTCCACCTGAGACGTCCCTTACCATAATTTCACGCCCATTCACTCGATACATTTCTTTCGTCAGTCTTTCTTTCTTTTTGGAACTGAAAAGCGGTATTAAATTTATCAGAACAAAAAACTCGACTGCTAGACTGACTTGAATAAGGCTTAAATGAGTCCATTGAATTAAAGCCTCAGCAGGGCGGCTTGTGGTTCAATTTCTTGTGGGTAAGTTGGGTCCCGGCTGCCGTGGTATAAAATTCAACGAACACAATAATGCCTTGTTTAAGACGTTGTATCAGGCGGGTATTTGGTTTTTTTAATAGGTTTTTTATTTTGGTCAGTTTAGTTGCTTTTGAGAATAATGGTTATGATAGTTGGAGTACTTACTCCCAATATTTTGTTTCTCTTGTGACATTTTTTTGCGTTTAATTTCAGACTTCTGTATACTGAACTTACTCTACTTCGTGCTATTCTTGAGTTCAATTCTTTTATTAAAGGCTACTTTGTAGTATCTAGTATAGTATTGTTATCGATTTTGTTTGCCCTTCTTACACTGTTACTTTTCAATAAAATACCTATTCAATATCTATAAAGCTCTCACTCTATTTCATGTTGTTCCCTAAATCCCCTTATTATATACAGACTTCTGTGAACTCTATGTACCTACTAGATTTCGTGTTGTTTTCAAGTTTTGCTTGTCACAATATACGGTGACCAGTAGTCCTATACTCTTAGCTTGACAGCCGGTCCACTAAAAAAACGGTCGATTGACCATAAAGACACGGAACATAGTGTAATAACGCTAGCCCGTTTTGGTAAACCTGTTGGGAGTGTTTTGATGGTTTTATACCTAGTTAGAACGGTTATTTTTATAGTTGTTAGGCAGAATATCGTGAAATCATCGAAGACCTAACAATAACACGAAAACCTGTTGTTTCAAGCTGTTGGCGTAGGTTGGCTTACTTTTTCGGACTTGTCAGGCAACTTTACGAAATAGTTAAATAAACAAACTGTAGAATGAGGTATTAATATGTATTGATTTGGTTTGGAGTGCAGAGGTATATGAACATTCCATGAATTAAAATATGTACTTAATTTACAAAACAAAGTTATCAAAATCAAATAGTGGAAATTCTACAATTTTCAGTCTGTTACAACTGCTAAATGTGCTTACTAAATATTCTTACTTTATTCGAATCTATTTTTATTATCAGGCGTTAGCGTTACATAAATAATAACATTTCAAGCTCTTCTTGAATATTGATTTATGTGAGTCGACTTGTTAACCAAGATAAATATACATACTTCGATAGATATACTTCGATACTTAATTTTCTTTCATCCCGAATTGAAAAGCGATTGTTCAAAATGTAAACAGAAAAGAGACTTACAAATTTCCGACACGAATCGTGCACGTGACCTTACGAAACACTGCGCCGCGTTCCGAATAAAATTATATTAATTACGACGATGATTTTATTCATTCTAATCCAGTGGTGTTTGCATTAGAGGCATTGCTATTCTCGGCACACAAAGCCATAATACCTACTGAGTTATAGGCCGGGAGCTCAGAACACAAAAATAAGGAGAAGTGCCTTGTGGGCGTGGCACTGTCGCCCAACGTTAGCCCATTTGGGCTAACCTCTGCGAAACTTTAAAATATGGCCGTCAATCGCTTCGCGCCAGCCGTCGTAGTAACATCTGAGAAAAATGCCTAATTGCGCAGTGATTACCTGCAGAAATCGCTGTGATACATGCTATTCAAAAACAGGGGAGTGTCTTTTCACCGGTAAACCTATTTTACTTACTATATTCGTCTTATAAACTACGAAAAATCATAATTATAATAATTTTATGTGCAATGTGCATCACATTACTAAGAACATAAATGGGACGTATTTATTACATTGTAGTTACTCCACTGCTGTTTCTATATAGGATTTTCGTGGAGGTTTGCTAACTAGGAAAAGCCAGCCCGCAGTGAACCGTCACGCAAAACTGATCATTGTTCAATGCGATGTTTCGAGGTACGGCCGCATGTATTTGCCGCGAAATGTCAAATTTACCAGTAGGTCAGCTGGAGACATAGTGATGGGGTAGTTCCTTTCTTTTCAGACTGATTAAGTATCGATATTATTGAGGCATTTATAGTCGTTCGTCCAGACTTCCAAAATTACTAGAACCAATATTGTAAGACTAGGTATCTAGTCTTATCGTCGACTATTGCCCGCGACTCCATCTGCGTAGACTTCAGCTTGCGTTGCTAAGGAAGCTTTTATTTTAGTAGAAGGATTTTGCCTTATTAAAAACAGGCCTAGCTTCGATCATGTATTTCAAAGAGTTTCTAATAAAGATAAAGAAAAATACGAAAGAAAAATGGATCAAAATACAGAGGGTATAACTGATTTCCTCACAAATAAAGTACCATTTGCTCCATCTATTTTACAGAGAAGTGTTTCCAGATGTTAAAGTGGGGGAAAAAATATTTCCGTGGGCAGTTCCTACTTTGAAAATACCAGTAATAACGAGTTCTATAAAGGTTGAGGTACCAGTATATTTAAAATCACGATAAAATTTTACATGGTTTAGAATATTCAATTATCACTTTATTCTAATCTTCATTTCATATGGACGACGCATAACTCTCCAACAGAAAGTGTTTCTAAAGAAACAAATCAGGTGATGTGGTTGTGGTACTAAATCATAGTCTTATATATTTAATTATTTATGTGCGTTATGTTATAAATGAAATTCGATTATGTAATGAAAAACAAGGTAAATAAAGCATTTTCATTATTTTAATAATTTATTTACCATTTTAGATCCGACAAGTTCTCGAATGGAGACCACAATATGGTATGTCGGTACTTGCTTATATGTCATATCGGCAAGTGAAGCGTCGGACGACAAGATGGAGAGAAGATCTCATCCTAGTCGAAGGAAGACGCTGGATGTGAGCCGCTTTCAACTGGTCTTTTTGGAAATCCATGGAGGAGGCCTATGTCCAGCAGTGGCTATCTTGTGGCTGAATGATGGCGATAATGAAAATATTCTCTGTAGGATTTCAGTCTGATGCTGATTTTATTTTTTTAATCTATATATGTTTCGAAAGTTTCATTGAAATTGTTTTTGATAAGCTTATAAAAGTTCTTACTATTTACTGTATTTTTAATTAGGAAGTTACTTTATTTACAGGCCCATGATACATTTCAATCACAGCCATAAACATATTCTTTAGTTAATCCTTATAATCCAAGCGTGGCTACTGATTTCCAATATATCGCTGTTACGCAGACAAGTGGCAATTTCTTTAGAAAAAATGTTGTTTTTCGAGTTTACACATGTGTTTGTTCTATTTTTTATATAGCTGGGTGAATTATTTTCAGAGAATGAGAAAGTAATTGCTATTGTATTCTCAAAAAGTCAGCACTTCATTCTTTCACCCAACAAAAACTGCTTTACAGAGTCCTAACAAAGTTACCAATATAAGCCAATTTGTAAATGGTGATGTAAGTGCATTTCACGTTACATTGGGATTCATATACTAAATAAAATACAAAGAAATATCCAGGATCCAGGTACAAATGCGTCCCTGACCGTGGACATGCTCTTCACACAAATATTAGTTTTTTCCATTACCAGGATTCAAACCCAGAAGACCTAGCTTTCCGGACAGCGTCACTACCAAGTATGCTTGAGTGGTGTTCTGTTCAACAAATTTAACATATAAACATTTTTAACTTCTCGTATTAGTATACAGTACAGGGGTCATCATCATTATCAAAATAATCAAATTCTATATCAGAGAAAGCCAAGTTTGCGTCTTTATCATATACCGAAGCCACAAATACTGTCAAAAAGACACGTACTTAATAAATATTTACATTTCACAAGATAGTAAATTAAAAAAAGGATTATTTGTTTTAATAATATTGTTTTTGTAAATTTAAAATGCTCTGTTGTTTTGTATCATCCCAACACGAAGTATACTGTTAATAAATGAATAACCTCTCATCGGACAATTTTATCGATAGATGTATTATTTGATACAAGTGTTCCATCCCTAAGGAGTTCACCGACGCTGTTGTTTCCGTGTATGAGTGTATTCGTACAATTGTTTTTCATAGTGTGCGAACCAATTAAAAGATTAGAACGCTAGTAAATGACTGGACAGACGTGTGCGTGAACCTTATATTTACAATATTGGGCATGTGATGAAAACGCACACATATTCGAAAGTGGCGACAGCGGTACCGGACTTATTTCGCGGCTAGGGCATATCTCCTTCTTTCTATGATCTGAGGCCGGGAGGCTCCAACATAATACACCAACATTGGATGTAAACTGTTTGCTGCGGTTTCCACGCCGATAATTGTGTAAGCGTGATTAATTCGAAATTGGATTGCTTCAGGAACACGTAACTGAGTTTACCTATCTAGTGAGCAATTTCATGTTTACAGATTAATATGCTTCTGTTTTGATATAGACAGGAAGCGCGAGATAATTATTGTGCGGTAGCACAAACGTAAATAGACTGGTAAACCTAGCAAATATGAGACTGAATCGTTCATTTTCTGCCTTTAGAATTTCACTTATTCATTACAATCGCGATACTTTCTACGCGGTGTTTTTCCGAAGGATCCTCAAATACTCAAATTAGAAAGTGAGAGTTGGAGCCTGTCTGGTACTAAATTTACGGTGCACTTAATAACTGAATCTTGAACGTACTGGTATTTTATGTTGTTTAGTAGGCATGTAAAACAGGTAACAATCTATGTACAATATAATTGTAGATACTATTTTTAGATAGAGAAGCAAACTATACGTGCCCGTGAAAATACGTAGATAAACTAAATGAGGTATCTAGTCCTTATACTACGGGACAATGAGACAACCATTATATAACACTACTGGGGACCTTCCTCCATCTTTTGACCACACAACCGCTCTTGAACATTTGTTACATGTTTATATTCTTTTTAATGCACTAACCCGTGCTAAAGACAATTTTAAAGCCTATTTAGAGGCCAAAAATTCCACCCCTGCCGGGACTCGAACCCGTGACCTCTGGCTAACCGCGCCAGCGCATTTAAATGACATTTTGTATATTTGATTTTAAATTTTAGTATAAAAACCTATTTAGAGGCTAAAAATTTCACCCATGCCGGGATTCGAACCCGCAACCTCTGGCTATCCGTGCCAGCGCTCTACCAATTGAGCAATTGGTAGAGCGCTGGCACGGATAGCCAGAGGTTGCGGGTTCGAATCCCGGCATGGGAGAAGTTTTTAGCCTCTAAATAGGTTTTTAAATTTGTCCTTAACACGGGTTAGTGCATTAAAAATAAAAATAGCATAAATTTTAGTATGTTATGACATTTGACATTGACAAGTTGTATAGTATATGTGTTATGTTAATTCTTTGTTCTTGTATTATTTTATGACTTATTGCTAATAATGGTATGTGAATGGGTTTGACTATATACATGAAAAAAAAATGTAAAGAAATGAAAAAAAGAGATAGAGAAAGAAAGGAAAGGCAAGGATAATGGAAAAAAAAATCTAAACCCATTAGAACAAATGTATAGTGTTTTAATTTAACTATAATTTAATATTGACATGTTTTAAATGAACATTGACAATTTTAATTTTTAATTAATTTTATTCAATAATGTAACATAACATAAGCTTTTAACATTTTAAATTAATTTATGGAGGGAACTATTTCTAATTATTCTTTTATTTTATCAAAAGTATTAACTTTAAGGTTGCCACGTAATTAACGGTGGCAGTAACCTAGACCAAAATAAAAAAAAATAAAAAAAACTGCGCCAGCGCTTCCAATTGAGCTAACGGGCGACTTACCGGCGTCAGTGAAATTTGTTACATTTTCGAATTGATAGATTCGGCTCGTACCACTTTTTGCACGAGTAATTTTTCTCTTCTTTATTCTTTTATTTTATAGGAACCTTCGTAGCATGTTCCCGAGCATTATTCGCCCCCAATGACGTTCATTTGCGTTTGTACGCGCCTCCCATTTCCCGCGGGACTCGCGTTCATTTGGCACCGGATATTGAATGGAATACCTCTGGAGCCATTTTGTTTGCAAAACTTATTAGTGCTTTTTTTCGTGACAATTTTCTTTTGTCGCGTGTACTGGAAATATGTTGAAATGTTATTTTGAGGCTGTGGTTTGTAGACTTGGATAAATTGTATTTATTAAATCCATGACGAGAGACTATGAACGTACTTGACTTATTGGTCAAGTTATTATTATTATTATTTATTAGCCAATTCAACAGTATTTTCACATTTCATTTAAAAACTAATTATTCTAATGTATAATTCAGTGTGAAACACATTTACAGCAGTATACAACTTTCAAAATTGTGTGTTCAGTATAAATTGAATTTTAAAATTATAAATTATAAATTGAGTTTTTAAATTTGTTCCTTAGCACGGTTTAGTGTTGAATTAGTTCATCGAAATTCTAATTAAAGTAATTTAAGAATTTTGATTACAATTAATTAATACTTTAGTACAAATTACAATTGAGAATAATATTAATAACATTAGTTCAAATTGCATTACATTGCTGATTTTTCATACCTAAGTTTAATGAGATTAGCAATACATTATACCTACCTAAACTGGAAGATTATATTTATTTATAATACCCGTCATAGAGCGAACAGCGATAAGGAATGGTGACGAAACAAAATAAGTTTCTCTGGATCGTATAGCAAGTGGCAAACCGTGGTTTCTACTTACCCCTTCGGAACACAAGAATGTGTTGATATTTTTGTAGTTTCTCTACATACCTTACATTGTGACATAACTTTTTGAGACAAGTTCCCCTGTCCCTTGAAGAACATTGTATCAAATTTGGCTTTATTCAAAATAGCACAGAAACTGAGACTTAGTGCCTGTTACAAGTTAAACTAGGTGTCCATTTCAATGTTTAGATCCTTTTGGAAAAAAATGGACAAAAAAGCTCCAAACTTAGTATTTAAAGGCCTTAATTAAGATAGTTTACATAATTATTATAGAACATAGAACTCGTCCATTGCACTGCTTACCTGCTACTAGCTTTAATCCCAGACGTCATTTTCATGTAGATAACATCTAAATTGTGTTTATATTTCAACAACAGTAGCATCTGTACTATCTCGGGTTCGAAGAGCCTGCTGGTGTTTGATGGGTCTTTTAGTTGCTTGCGGCTCAGGCCTGCGCACCAACCACTGTGGTCACACGTATTTCCAATAGGGCGGAGTGATCGTCGATTATCACACATGTGTATTCACGGCAGCGCGCGCTCCGTGTAAACACAGCCTAACTTATTTATTGAGCGACTCGCGTCGTACAACACACACCCTTAAGCGCCAAGCAATAGGAGTCAAGATGTGTGAACATGTAAGATTGTGTGTACAAATTTGTATGCGAGGCGATATCCAGTGCGCTTTTGCCAATATATGCGTATGTGTGAGGCGGGTGGCAACAGAGCCTCGAAGTAGGATGCTCCAAAAGGTTCGTCTTCGTTATCCATGACCATTAACACAATGTAAATTATATGACGCAGTGCGTTTATTTCTTCGACTTAACTTCCATTTGACCGTTGACCTACGGCTAACCGTGCCAGCGCTCTCCCAATGGGCGACTATCGGCATCAATGAAATTTCCAACCTCTTTACAATACAAACATGTAAATTGTAAAATTGTCCTTAGCACGGGTTAGTGCATTAAAAATAAAAAAAGTAAAATATAATAGATGTTGGAAGCTTGCTACGGCTTAAAATTCCTGAGCTCATTGTTAAAGACTTTTAACTTCCATTTGAACGGTGACCTACTCATAGTATGTGAGGTCGCGCTATCTGTTTCGATAGATGAGTCGGACATTGGTGGGTAAAAGGGTGGATAAGGGACACCTCAGGTGGACATTGCATCAGCGTGCTCTAAGCTAAGCCCGTAAGCCTTGCTAGTCGTAAGCTATGCTCAGCTACTGATTTAAAACTGATTTGTGTGTGCTCCTTCTCGTAAGGTTTATTAAGTTCTCGATAGCGGCACACGCATGCTCGCCGTCTCGGGAGACCGTCGGAGTGCGGACATCTGCGGGTATACGAATATGTTTTAGAACTCCTAGGAAATTTTAATAAGTTGCCGACACTATTATGCCGCAGTTGATACTGGTATCGGGGGTATTCAGTATAAAATCAGTATCAATCACGCGTGCGGAGAGCTTCCGGTGGTATTGGTGACGATTTAGGTTTCCGAAAAGCTTATTTTGCGTGAAGAGGTGCGGATCGAGAAGTATGAGGAGTAGTTTGATCTTCTAGTAAGAAGCCGCATACGCGCTCGGCAGTACTCCGAAGTACGGAGACCTTCGGATCATATCTGTGAGTGCGACTTCCGTGTGCTCTAAGTTGTGGCCGTAAGTCGTAAGTTTGACCGAGTTGCGGACAGTCGCACTTGCTCGGTGGCTCCGACTCACGAGAGTAGCATAGTGCGGAGAGATGCAAATTATGTTTACTAGTAAAGTCGACAGCTCATCGTCCTGTACATACGTGCACCCTAACAGTTTCCTTATCTCTTAGTCGGGCATGGGTACTATGAATTTTTCCTCGGTTCAATTTAATGTTGAAGTACTATAATCATCATCACAATCATACGGTATCATTCCAATGCTAGACATATGCCTCTCTCAAGACACTATAAAGGATTAAGGGCAACTTTGCAACAAAAATGTAAAGGTTTCCTGCTGTTTGTTGACTGTGCCGTTTTTCAGTGCGACTTGTGCTCTGAGCTGTGTCGTCTACGTAAGTTTGACTGAATTTCCGTCAGTCGCAGACTAGCGCTCGGCGGCTCGGGAGAGTGGTGGAGTGCGGAGTGCGGATGCGGATTATGTTTATTAGTACAGTTGACAGCACATCAACCTTTAAATAAGTGCGTCCTAACCTTAACTCTTAATCGAGCATGGGTAGTATGATTTGACCTTGTTCAATATTATGTTGGTACTATAATACCGCGTTACTACGGATTAAGGGCGACTTTGCAATAAAATATGTAAACGTTTCCTGCTATTTGTTGAATGTGCCGTTTTTCAGTGCGACTTCTGCTCTAAGCCGTGTCGTCCTCGTAAGTTTGACCGAATTTCCGTCATTCGCAGACGCGTGCTCGGCGGCTCGGGAGAGTGCCGGAGTGCGGAGTGCGGAGGAGATGCGGATTATGTTTATTAGTACCAAGTTATCGCCGCGATGGGGAACTTGCGGAGTGGACCTCGCCTCGGAGAGATAATCCCGGACATTAATTCGGAGGAAATTACGTTCTTTGTTTAGTATTGGAGGTTTCTCCTTTCTGCGTAGTTCGTTTATTTCTAACATGCTGAGCCGTGTTTGTTACGCAATAGCACCTTGGGTAGGGCACGTGCGTATACTGCTTGAGTCTGTTTGTAATTAATTATACTATATTGCACAGGAAACATACAACAGGATATTACATAAGAAATAACAAGTACAAAGACGAGCATATCTCTATAAAAGCTATCTCTGTCTCTTTAGATTATTAAGAAAAATACGAGACAGAGTTAGTTAAATTATTATTCAGAAACCGAATGTCTAGTCTGGTGATAAATTACATGACAACTATTAGAAACATTGTAAATTTGTCTATTTGGATAGTTTAATAACATAATATTTTTGCGCGGAATTTGCTATTAAGGTATAAAAAAACTCCTAACTTTCTTTTCAAGTCTTTTCAAATTCCTTAATTAACATAATTTACACAGATTCTACAAAACTCGTGAATTTTACATGCTTGAATTCCAGACATCATTGTCATCTAAATAATCCTTAATATTATAGTAGCTCTTTTGGCACAAAGTGTACTTTACACATTTTTTGAACCGCGCTTCAGTCAAACTTAATATATCTTCAGGGATTTTATTGTAGAAGCGTATAGAATGCCCCATGAAGGATGTATTAACCTTTGCCAGCCTAAATCTTGGGATCAAAAGTTTATGTTTATTTCTAGTATTTACATTGTGTTGGCTACCTGCAGTTTTAAAGTTGCTAATATTTTTTATGACATCCATAATATTTTCATAGATATACTGGCTGGCAACTGTCAGAATGTTTGTTTCTTTATAGAATTCTCTTAACGAATCTCTACTGCCTAGCTTATAGATGAATCTGATCGCTCTTTTCTGCAAGACAAAGATGGTGTCAATGTCCGCTACCCATCCCTACAATAGTATGCCGTAGGACTTTATACATTTTGTCTTTTTTGAATTTAACAATAAGTTATTAGACGTAAACCAGTTTAATACCTGAGAGAGAGCATCATTAGTATTGTCAAGGTCATCGTCTTGTCTCTTTTTTGATAACACGTCACTTATTTTGAAAATAAGTGACGTGTTATCTGCAAATAATACTATCTCTGACATATTTTGAACCATGAACGGCAAATCATTTACATATACGAGGAAGAGGAACGGCCCCAAAATCGATCCTGTGGTACTCCTGTCCTGACCTCTGACCCTGAAGATTTAGTTCTATTTATATCAGCTCTTTGAATTATTCCTTCTAAATATGATGTCATAAGTTTTAGGCTATTCCCGTTTATACCATAGTGATTTAATTTTAAAAGAAGTGTTTTATGGTCATGGTTTACTTTATACTTTGACATTCAATTCCTGGTGTGCAATAAAGTACATTCATTCATTCATTCAACCAATAGAAAGTTGAAATTGAAGTTAATTGGTTTAGTAAATTCTTTCAACTTATAAACATATCAGAATTATACAATATCGAAAATAAACCTTGTCAGACTAAATTAGGATTTTTCTGACTAAATTTCATGTGAACGAAGCTGCAGGAACATCTAGTTCACTTGTTAAAAAATACTAGTTTTAAAAACCTATTTAGAGGCTAAAAATTTCACCCATGCCGGGATTCGAACCCGCAACCTCTGGCTATCCGTACCAGCGCTCTACCAATTGAGCCAATGGGCGACTCACGGCATCAGTGAAATTTCGAACCTCTTTACAATATTCTCTGTATTACGTACAGGCAGCGACATCTGACTTAAGCAAATAGCAAATTGCATTACTTACAGCCCCGACTACCTACTTTGCAGTTAGGTTTAACATCGGAACGATATCACTGTACCCACATGATTACACTATTTTTATTTTTAATGCACTAACCCGTGCTAAGGAACAAATTTAAAAACCTATTTAGAGGCTAAAAATTTCACCCATGCCGGGATTCGAACCCGCAACCTCTGGCTATCCGTACCAGCGCTCTACCAATTGAGCCAATGGGCGACTCACGGCATCAGTGAAATTTCGAACCTCTTTACAATATTCTCTGTATTACGTACAGGCAGCGACATCTGACTTAAGCAAATTGCATTACTTACAGCCCCGACTACCTACTTTGCAGTTAGGTTTAACATCGGAACGATATCACTGTACCCACATGATTACACTATTTTTATTTTTAATGCACTAACCCGTGCTAAGGAACAAATTTAAAAACCTATTTAGAGGCTAAAAATTTCACCCATGCCGGGATTCGAACCCGCAACCTCTGGCTATCCGTACCAGCGCTCTACCAATTGAGCCAATGGGCGACTCACGGCATCAGTGAAATTTCGAACCTCTTTACAATATTCTCTGTATTACGTACAGGCAGCGACATCTGACTTAAGCAAATTGCATTACTTACAGCCCCGACTACCTACTTTGCAGTTAGGTTTAACATCGGAACGATATCACTGTACCCACATGATTACACTATTTTTATTTTTAATGCACTAACCCGTGCTAAGGAACAAATTTAAAAACCTATTTAGAGGCTAAAAATGCCGTGATGCCGTGAGTCGCCCATTGGCTCAATTGGTAGAGCGCTGGTACGGATAGCCAGAGGTTGCGGGTTCGAATCCTGGCATGGGTGAAATTTTTAGCCTCTAAATAGGTTTTTAAATTTGTTCCTTAGCACGGGTTAGTGCATTAAAAATAAAAATAGTGTAATCATGTGGGTACAGTGATATCGTTCCGATGTTAAACCTAACTGCAAAGTAGGTAGTCGGGGCTGTAAGTAATGCAATTTGCTTAAGTCAGATGTCGCTGCCTGTACGTAATACAGAGAATATTGTAAAGAGGTTCGAAATTTCACTGATGCCGTGAGTCGCCCATTGGCTCAATTGGTAGAGCGCTGGTACGGATAGCCAGAGGTTGCGGGTTCGAATCCCGGCATGGGTGAAATTTTGAGCCTCTAAATAGGTTTTTAAATTTGTTCCTTAGCACGGGTTAGTGCATTAAAAATAAAAATAGTGTAATCATGTGGGTACAGTGATATCGTTCCGATGTTAAACCTAACTGCAAAGTAGGTAGTCGGGGCTGTAAGTAATGCAATTTGTTTAAGTCAGATGTCGCTGCCTGTACGTAATACAGAGAATATTGTAAAGAGGTTCGAAATTTCACTGATGCCGTGAGTCGCCCATTGGCTCAATTGGTAGAGCGCTGGTACGGATAGCCAGAGGTTGCGGGTTCGAATCCCGGCATGGGTGAAATTTTTAGCCTCTAAATAGGTTTTTAAATTTGTTCCTTAGCACGGGTTAGTGCATTAAAAATAAAAATAGTGTAAATACTAGT